>JBBGZY010001455.1:320000-667500 GCA_037952925.1 Lithobates clamitans
CCCCCGGTGCCCGCGTCATTGGATTTGATTGACAGCAGCGGGAGCCAATGGCTGCGCTGTTATCAGTCTATCCAATCAAGAGCCGAGAACCCCGGGCAGAGAGACATCACGTCCCCGCCAATTCAAGTTCGAGGGTTCAGGTAAATAAAAACGGGGGGGGGGTGGGGCTGGTCACTGCCAGGTGTTTTTTCGCCTTAATGTATTAAGGTGAAAAAACACGAGGGTGTACAACCCCTTTAGGTGGTTAAAATAATAATAAAAAAAAAAAAAACTTCTGCCTTTACAAAACACTTTAAATGAGCTTTATGCCCATAGATGACGGCGATGTTTCTGGATCATGTTCATATGATTTTTAGTTTTTTTTGACCCTATAAAACGCTTTTTTGCTATATAGCTTTGTTTTGGAATAAGAATAAAAAGTAGCTAAAATCAGTAAAAATAAACCTAGATTTTTTTTTAATACATTATATCGGGAAAAAAGACAGGAGGTAAAATTGAGTTGCTACCCATGGAGCATATATAAAAATGAAATAAGCGTTCACAGAAATCACTGATGATGATGAGGATGATGAGGATGATGATGAGGATGATGATGATGATGATGATGATGTAAGGAGACTATTTCAGACAGGAGCTGCGTTTAGCGGCCTCTTTATCTGCAGAAAACAAAAGTTTCTATTCTGTTGCACCACGGCTCTTTTCTCCTGAACGGCTGCGGAAATGTTTTCATTCTATTTCAGGAAATCCTGAATGGAGCCGGCACAAAGGGACAGACTCGCTCAGCAGACACTGTGTGTGAGGGGAGATGTGTCCACAGAACACCCAACCCGTCCCCCCCCCCCCCCCCCGTCCATCGCGCAGGCGTGTGTGCGCCAGGATAAACCGCCAAGCAGTGTACATTGTGTCACATGACATCAGCACTTTCCTGGGACAATGGAACCTGATTCAAGGCAACAGTCATGGCGGTCTGCAGAATGCAGGGGGTGGGCGGACCACAAGAACGGCTCTTTTGTTTGCTTGCGACCGAAATGGCATTCAGAGAAGACGGGACAAGTTCAGATAGAGCCACAAGTCTCAGGACAACCAAATGATTTCTCCTCCCAGGACTGGGGGGGGGGGGGGGGGTCCAACAAACCACCAAAATCTGATGGGGATTCCAATGCTACCCCCCACTCTTTTCAAAACTTTTTAGGCTCTGAGCGTATTGTTTCAGGCAGAAAGTCGCGCGATTTTGTACAGGTCAGAAGGTCCCCAATGTAAAAGAATGAAAACCGTCTGTAATCTGCCAAAAAAAAAAAGAAGAAGCTCCTGTAACTTTTTTTTGGAGCGACGGGCGTTTTTGCTTTAGGTGACAGAACGCTCAGATGTGAACAGGGGGCATTGAAATGAATGGGATTTGTCTTGTTGGGCGTTTTTTTTTTTTTTTAGAGCTGAGGCTTAAAGCGAAAAAAAAAAAAAAACACCCAAAAACACGCCCAGGTGTGAACGGAGCCTTAGGGTTCATTTACTTTTTTTTTTTTGTTGTGGTGTGCCAATGCACAAGTGCATTAAAGGGTATCTCCACTTTTGTGGTGGTGGTGGTGGGGGGGGGGATGAGCAAATAAAAAAATAACGATAGTAATGATGCACTGGCTGTTTGGCCGCCGAAAAATTCTTGGCCGAAAACAGGGTTTTTAGCATTGTGCCGAAAAAAAAAAAAAATAATAATAATAATGGCTCCTGAAAACTCCTGAGATTTTACCTCGCTTGTGGTGTGTTTTTCATAGGTCATGCGACTTAAAAAAATGCATCAAAAAACGCATCACGAGCCAATTTTTGATGCGTACCGTATATACTCGAGTATAAGTCGTTCCGAGTATAAGTCGAGGCCCTAATTTACCACAAAAAAAAAATGGGAAGAACTTATTGACCCGAGTATAAGACGAGGATGAGAAATGCACAGCTACTGTAAGTGGAAAAGAGGGTCAACAATGCCCATTTGCATGCCTCACTGTGCCCATTTGCAGCCATAGGTCCCCCCAACTTCAAACTTGGTAGTTAAGGGTTCCTAGATGCCCCCTAACTGCAGCCAAAATTTGGGGTCTCTGAACCCAGAGGGTCCCGAAATGACACTGCTGCAGATAGACACAGCTGACTGAATTTGGGGCCCCGTATCTCGGGGCCACTTAGTGCTAAGAACCCCAAATTTGGTGTGCAAACCCGGTGGAACTAGCACCATAAAATTTCCAAAGTTGGAGTTTCTAGCACCAATTGGCCCCGAGATACAGGACCCCAAAAATCAGTTCAGAAAATGTCAAGCACTTTTCTGCAGCAGAGAATGACATTTTCCGAACCAGTTTTGGGGCCCCGTATCTCAGGGCCACTTGGTGCTAGGAACTACAGCTTTGGATATGTTATGGTAGCAGTTCCACTGGGTTTGCATACCAAATTTGGGGTTCCTAGCCCTAAGTGGCCCTGAGATACGGGGCCCCAAAGTCGGTTCAGAAAATGTCAAGCACTTTTCTGCAGCAGTGAATTACATTTTCCGAACAGATTTTGGGGCCCCGTATCTCGGAGCCACTTAGTGCTAGGAACTTCAGCTTTGGAAATGTTGTGGTACGAGTTCCACTGGGTTTGCATACCATATTTGGGGTTTCTAGCACCAAGTGGCCTTGAGATATGGGGCCCCAAAGTCGGTTCGGAAAATGAAATTTTTTGCTGCAGAAAAGTGCTTGACTCGAGTATAAGTCGAGGGGGGCACTTTCAGCACAAAAAAATGTGCTGAAAAATTCGACTTATACTCGAGTATATACGGTACTTGCTGTGCTTTCAATGCATTTCAATTGGGAGGTGCATTTTTTTTTTGGTGCGGGTTGCCAAATATGCAACAAAAATGCAACAGGCAGGATTTTTAACACTGCCTCAAAAAGGTACATTCATAATAATTAAAAAGTTGAATGTAATACAATTATTAAAAAAATAACATTATATATATATATACACACACACACACACACACACACACACCGGTATACACACACACAGTGGAACCTCGGATTGCGAGTAACACGTTTCGCAATACGAACACTGTATTTTTAAAAATCTTAACTCGGTTTGCAAGTGTTGTCTCGCAAAACGAGCACGATTCAGGCCAAAGCGGTGTGCAGTACCGCGTCTGGCCTGAGGTGAGTAAAACAAAAAATCGCAATAAGCGTTTATTGATTGGTTTGCGCAAAAGTTATAGCGTCTACAAAATAGGGAATAGTTTTATGGCATTTTTATTTTTTTTATTTTTTTATTTTTTTACTAGTAATGGCAGCGATCAGCGATTTTTATCGTGACTGCGACATTATGGCGGACACATCGGACACTTTTGGCGCGATTTTGGGACCATTTACATTTATACAGCGATCAGCGCAATTAAAAATGCATTGATTACTGTGTAAATGCGACTGGCAGGGAAGGGGTTAACCACTAGGTGGTGCTGTAGAGGTTAAGTGTGTCCTAGGGAGTGATTCTAACTGTGTGGGGGGATGGGCTATGTGTGACACGACACTGATCACCGCTCCAGATTACAGGGAGCGGTGATCAGTGTCCTGTCACTAGGCAGAATAGGGAAATGCTTGTTAACATCAGCATTTCCCCGTTCTTCCTCCCGTGAGACGATCGTGGGTACCTGTGGCTGCATTTGTTTTCTTTTTTCAAGCTTTTCTTTTCTCTTTTATTGTCACCCGGTGATCTGGCCAGTAACACACCTCCTGTATCAGAGTGCCTACACTCTGCATGAAAGAGCACAGGGGGCACAGCAGACATCAGTGTTGTCAGTCTGGGGGGAGGGGAGTGTTAGATGGACTAGCAGAATTTAGACTAAGAAATTGAATCCAAAACACCAGCTCACACTTCATAAATCAGCTACAGTTTGGTTTCCTTTTGGGATAAAGGTTTTACATACATAAATAAAAGCTGATCATTTTACATCCCTGTAATCTGATACATTCTGCTGGAGAGCTTTTGAATAACAACAGACACGCTGGCTGGATCACCAGATGAAAATAGAAGAAAGGAAGCCTAAAAAAAAAGAAAACGAACGCAGCCATCACATCCAAGTTGCAATATAATAAATGTTTGCTTTTTGGGCTCAATACTTCTTTAAAGAGGAACTGCAGTCTGCTTACGTAATTTGTAATAAAAACATCTTTGCCATTCTGAAGCTTCCCTCCAACCACTTTGCATATTATTTTATATCTACAGTGGAACCTTGAATTACGAGTATAATCCGTTCCAGGAGAATGCTTGTAATCCAAAGCACTCGGATATCAAATCGAATTTCCCCATAGAAGTCAATGGAAACTAAGATAATTCGTTCCGCATTGACTTCTATGGCATGCAATACCACATGTGGCCAGAGGTGGAAGGGGGGCGCTGGAGAGCCTCAGAAATACTCGGGGACAGCTCGGCTGAACTCGGGAAACCCTTGGGAACGGAGTATTTCCGAGTGATTCCGAACCGTTCCGAGTGTCCCCGGCGCCCCCGCACCTCTGGCCAAATGTGGTACTGCACACCCCATTCGCTTGAATTCTGCTCGTTTTGCGGGACAACACTCACAAACCGAGTTTTTTTTTTTTTTTTTTTTTTTTAAAGTTGCTCATCTTTCAAAACGCTCGTTAACCGCGTTACTCGTAAACCGAGGTTCCACTGTACTGTGATTCTGTACTTGCCATATGTGCTGCAGAAATCTCCCTCCACTGAGTCTGGCTGCAGCCATTTTAACTGTGGGCAGCTGAAGCTGCTGCCTGTTCACTTCCTGGATATACACAGACACACAGAGGCACACCTCCAGCTCTGCAGCTCTCATTGGCCCTCCTATGACTCATCCCCCCTTACCTTCCTGGCAAATTCTCAGTAGAAAGAGAGCGAGAGCTGTGCATGATGTGATACGCCTAGAATAATGACCAGACAAGAAACAAGAAGTGGGCTGAATAAGGGATTTACTGGCAGAAAAAAAAATGTTTTATTATCCAAAGTTAAAACAACAACAAGGGCAGAAGATTTAATAGATGGAAAGATGAAAAAATGACTGAATGTCCGCTTTAAATTGACGATCTACTCAGAGGAAGATGAGAAGGCGCAGGAACGATCGAAGAGAAAAACACACGATCGGAATTGCGTTCCTCAACAACAAACAGCTGCCCTGTTGTGGTGTAAACTCCCCTTCTTATGGGCTGCGGTTCCCATGTCCTCGTGTGATATACACAAACATCTGTGCACTTGCCCGAAATACCATCTGCATTCCATGACGGGAAAACGGGGACCTTCCATAACGAGCTTCAAGAGCTCGTCTCCCAGCGGGACCCCAAATCCATCATTCGGCACGATTACATTGGAACCACCCACTTCCTCTGCTGGTTTACTAATGGACACTCTGTACGGCCAGATCATAAACAAAAATGACCGCCAACTCGGTCCCAGCTAATCCCCCCCAAAGCTGAGACGCCGTGCAGATGGGACCCAGGCCTAACACACGGGGGACTGAGATTTAAAGTGGACTACTTTGACATTTTAACTTGAATCTGCTTAAAGTTTGCCTTCCCTGGTTCCTCCTCCCCCCCCCCCCCATCAATTATCGAAAAATAATTAAAAAAAAAAAAAAACACAATTTCATTACGAGCCTCATTTTGGTCCCAGTGATGTCATTACTGGATCCCTGTCCTTGTCTATGTAACGCAGGCAGATCATGGCTGGTGGGAGGGGCCGGCAGGATGCTGTACTGAGCTTCCTGGAAAACAGTCCCAGTGCAAAGCTCCCAACTGTCCCGGATTTCGAGGGACTGACCCGGATTTCGAGGGACTGACCCGGATTTGGAGCACTGTCCCTCTGTCCCTCATTCCTCCCTCATTTTGGTCTGATCTATACAGATTAAGGATGCACCGAAATTTCAGCCACCGAAACATATCGGCTGAAAAGTGCCTTTTCGGCAATTTGCCGAAAGAGAAAAATGGCCGATAATGGAGCCGGAAATGGGGCGTGGCCTGGGCAGGGCTGTCCTATAGCGCAGGAGAGAGATTAACTAGGTTAATTAGAGCGCCGGGAACATAACAGCTTTCATTTTAATAGCTGTGTCCCCCCCCCCCCCTTGTCCAGGGAGCTTTAATAGACAGATCACCTGTCCCAGGATTGGACGGGTGATTTGTCTATCAAAGTCCCCGGACAAAGAGGAGGGGCTGTATGTGACGCCGCGCGGCGGGGAACACACAGCTATTTAAATGAAAGCCGTTATGTTCCCAGCGCTCTAATTAACCAGGCGGCGGCAGCTCTCCTCTCTCTTCCCCTGCACCGGCTGGCTGCACTGGGGACACCGGCTGGCTGCACTGGGGACACCGGCTGGCTGCACTGGGGACACCGGCTGGCTGCACCTGACGGGCACTGGTGAGGCTGCATTGATCTCTTGTATCATGTCCCCAGTCCCTGACCATCTCCTGTACCATGTCCCCAATATTTTTTTTTAAATAAGTTTCGGTATCGGTCATTTTCGGTATCGGTTTCAGCACCAAAAAACCCATTCGGTGCACCCCTAACATAGATTTAAATAAAATGCACTTTTTATCTATCAAAAAGTGTTTCCCAGCGCTAAACCTTTCATCTGATTTCTAAATTGCTGCATTTGTAAATTCCAAAAGCCAATATAAAGGAATAGTAGTGGTAAAAAAAAAAGCACTTGTGGGTTTAACCAATCTTGTTTTTTCTGTACAATTCTCCTTTAAGGGGGCGTGGCAGGGGGTGTGTCCTATGCCTGCATACTTTTGCCAATAGGTGTGCCTCATTCCCATCTCAAAAAGTTGGGAGGTATGCCAGTGATGTGATTACCAAATCCCTGTCCTTGTCTCTGTAATGCAGGCAGATCATAGCTGGTAGGAGGAGCCAGCAGGATGTTGTACTGAGCTTCCTGAAAACAGTCCCAGTGATGTCATTACCAGATCCCTGTCCTTGTCTATGTAATACAGGCAGATCATGGCTGGTGGGAGGGGCCAACAGGATGCTGTACAAAGCTTCCTGAAAATATCCCAGCCCCCCCGGCCTCAGTACTCCTTTCATGAGTCCTCAGTCCTGATGTAAGCAGTGGGGTTGGCTCTTGGATGGAGTTATATATTAAAATGCCTTGATGGGTGGCTGTCAGTTTGGAGAAGTGAGTGTTCCTGGAAAAGCTGTATTTGCAGGCGTTTTCCTCAGATTTGGCGACCCGTCAGATCCGTCGCCGCCATCTTGCTACACCCCGCACTCCTCCACAGTAAGGATACAGTGAGAAGGCGGCAAGCGGACATCTTGTTACACCCACCGGAGTCTGGCATTTCACACTTATTTTTAACAGTAAACTTATATAGTGAAATTCAATATTTTGAAATCCGTCTGACTGTTTAGAGGTTGAATTTTAAAAGCAGCGACAAGCGTGCTGATCTCACAGGTTTGATAATCTGACAGAACACCTCTGCTTTGAAAAATCAACATCAAAACAGTCTGACGGACCTGAAAATCCTGTATGTCACTATATAAACTGAGTTTACTGTTAAAAATAAGTGTGGAATGCAAGACTCCGGTGGGTGTAACAAGATGTCCGCTTGCCGCCTTCTCACTGTATCCTTACTGTGGAGGAGTGCGGGGTGTAGCAAGATGGCCGCGACAAAACGTCACTTCCTTTGCAAAATTTGACATAGTTACATAGTTACATAGTTACATAGTAGGTGAGGTTGAAAAAAGACACAAGTCCATCAAGTCCAACCTATGTGTGTGATAATGTGTCAGTATTACATTACATATCCCTGTATATTGCGGTCATTCAGGTGATTATCTAATAGTTTCTTGAAACTATCAATGCTCCCCGCTGAGACCACCGCCTGTGGAAGGGAATTCCACATCCTTACCGTTCTTACAGTAAAGAACCCTCTACGTAGTTTAAGGTTAAACCTCTTTTCTTCTAATTGTAATGAGTGGCCACGAGTCTTATTAAACTCTCTTCTGCGAAAAAGTTTTATCCCTATTGTGGGGTCACCAGTACGGTATTTGTAAATTGAAATCATATCCCCTCTCAAGCGTCTCTTCTCCAGAGAGAATAAGTTCAGTGCTTGCAACCTTTCCTCATAACTAAGATCCTCCAGACCCTTTATTAGCTTTGTTGCCCTTCTTTGTACTCGCTCCATTTCCAGTACATCCCTCCTGAGGACTGGTGCCCAGAACTGGACAGCATACTCCAGGTGCGGCCGGACCAGAGTTTTGTAGAGCGGGAGAATTATCATTTTATCTCTGGAGTTGATCCCCTTTTTAATGCCAATATTCTGTTTGCTTTGTTAGCAGCAGCTTGGCATTGCATGCCATTGCTGAGCCTATCATCTACTAGGACCCCCAGGTCCTTTTCCATCCTAGATTCCCCCAGAGGTTCTCCCCCCAGTGTATAGATTGCATTCATATTTTTGCCACCCAAATGCATTATTTTACATTTTTCTACATTGAACCTCATCTGCCATGTAGTCGCCCACCCCATTAATTTGTTCAGATCTTTTTGCAAGGTTTCCACATCCTGCGGAGAAGTTATTGCCCTGCTTAGCTTAGTATCGTCTGCAAATACAGAGATTGAACTGTTTATCCCATCCTCCAGATCGTTTATAAACAAATTAAATAGGATTGGTCCCAGCACAGAACCCTGGGGGATCCCACTACCCACCCCTGACCATTCCGAGTACTCCCCATTTATCACCACCCTCTGAACACGCCCTTGTAGCCAGTTTTCAATCCATGTACTCACCCTATGGTCCATGCCAACGCACCTTATTTTGTATAGTAAACGTTTATGGGGAACTGTGTCAAATACTTTTGCAAAATCCAGATACACCACGTCTACGGGCCTTCCTTTATCTAGATGGCAACTCACCTCCTCATAGAAGGTTAATAGATTGGTTTGGCAAGAACGATTCTTCATGAATCCATGCTGATTACTGCTAATGAAATCATTCTTATTACTAAAATCTTGTATATAGTCCCTTATCATCCCCTCCAAGAGTTTACATACTATTGATGTTAGGCTAACTGGTCTGTAATTCCCAGGGATATTTTTTGGGCCCTTTTTAAATATTGGTGCTACATTGGCTTTTCTCCAATCAGCTGGTACCATTCCAGTCAATAGACTGTCTGTAAATATTGACGGGTTGCCAAATCTGACGAAACACCTGCAGATCACCCTAGATAAACACTCACATGTGATACTGATACTCCATGATTGCCAGAACTTAAAACCAATGAGTGAAAGGGGGCGGGGCCAGGAAGAGTCATGCTGGGAAGGAAAGAGCGAGATTGTGCTGGAGGTCCTCCAGCCAGGAGAAGACCTAAAAACTGCAAGTCTGAGACAAGAGATGGTCAGAGACTATGGACGATATTGTATGAGAAATATATATTGACAATGGCTCTACCGTGTTTCCCCGAAAATAAGCCCTACCCCGAAAATAAGACCTAGCCTGATTTTCGGGAGGGGGGGGGGGCTGCAATAACTTTGTAAAAAATACCTTATTCACAGCACCGCTGGGCGCTCACGTGAACCACGTTCCTCCTTACGCTATCAGTGTGATCAGAAAAAATAGCCGATTATTGGCTCTGTTTATATCGCATGATCAGCTGTCATTGGCTGACAGCTGATCACCTGGTAGGGGGTCGGGACTGATCTGTGATCCAGCGAGTCTCAAAGACTCGCTGGATCACAGCGTGGCGCGGGCGCGCGCCCTGCAGGGGGCGCACAGGTCGCTCCAGCACGCGAGGACGTCTATTGACGCCCTCCTGGCAAAGTAGGTCCGCTCTGTAGCCTCCATTCGGCTATAGCGCGGATATAAAGAAGTTAAAGTTGTCATGATGAGGACTCCTGAGCTGAGACGGGGAGAGAGGACAGCTGCAGCACAGAAGGTGTTTCTATGCATTCAGGTGAAAAACCTTAAAGGCTTTAGAACCACTTTAAAGTCCTCTGCCACAATAAATTGGTGACTTGCAGTACAAGAGATGGTCGGGGACTGCTAAAGGAGACTGCCGGGTTGTTGGAAACCGATAACATGCTTCAAGAGACAGCCATAGGCTGGAGGCACATTACATGAGTCTGCTGTAACAGGGCAATAGGGAAACACAGATTAGTGTCTGTAGGGGCCCCAAGGGCTGCACAAAAAGGGCCAGAAGTCCCCCATGTAGCACCCCGGCAACAGAATGTTAGATGATGCTGGACGTCCTCCAGTCTGGAAATAAGGGGCTCTAGCTGCAGCTTCTAATGCAGATTGCGAGAAGCCATTACAGTGCAGGAGGGGAGCCGGTGTTCTGCCGAGAAAGTTCCCCTCGGCGGATAATTACCACCCTGTAATGGGCAGGCGCAGCGCTTGCGCAGTACGAACAACAAGGGAGCCCCCGAAAATATCCTAAGCTGAACAGCTGTGAGTGAGCTGTACACGGCGCCTGCGCAATGAGCAAGACATTGTGGCTGACGCTGCCACATGCTCCCGATGCTCGTGGTACTCTGCAAGGGGCGGGAGTATTACTGTGATAATGTGTTTATTATCCGCCCCTTGCAGAGTAGCACGAGCATCGGGAGTCTGCGGCATTGTCTGGTACCCGGTTTCCCCGAAAATAAGACTTAGCGTGATTGTCAGTGTGGGCTGCAATATAAGCCCTACCCCCCAAATAAGCCCTACCCTGAAAATAAGACCTACAAGGACTTTAACTAGGGCTTATTTGGGGGGTAGGGCTTATATTGCAGCCATCACCGACAATCATGCTAGGTCTTATTTTTGGGGAAACAGGGTAGCATCTGGAGAGCGTGTGGTAGAATGTGGTGTTAAATGTGCGCAGGCGCGGTGTACAGCTCACGCTCAGCTGTGTATGTTCGGCTATTTTCGGCTCGGTAGTGCTTCATACTGCACAAGCGCTGCACCGGCGCAGTACATGGGGGTCCTTATCCGCTGGGGGAACTTTTTCAGCAAGACAACGTACTGCGCAAGACTGAAGGGAAGGCCGGAGGTCAGATTTTTTAATTCTGTAGTCCAGGATAAGAACTAGGAAGGCCAATTAGACTCCTTGAGATAACAAAGGAAGCGTGCCGAGGACAGCTCCGAATTTCAGACATCATCAGCAGGTACTTTGTTTTGCACACATCAAATAAACAGATACAACAAAACACTTGTGCCGCGTACACACGATCGGACATTCCAACAAAACCGTGGATTCTTTTTTCTGACGGATGTTGGCTGAAACTTGTCTTGCATACACACGGGTCACACAAACGTTGTCTGAAATTCCGAACGTCAAGAATGGCAAATGTCGACAGCAAATGTCCGATGGAGCCTACACACGATCGGATTTTCCGACAACAAGCTCACATCGAACATTTGTTGTCGGAAATTCCGACCGTGAGTATGCGGCATTTCCAATGACCGAATAAGGAGCAAATAAGAGAACTTCATTGCAACAATCTAAATCACTTTATATCGCTGATACAGCAGAAAGCCACATGGAGTTTGTATCTGCACATGTCATATTTCATTGTGATATTATTAGCCAACAGGCTCAGCGGAATAGTGACTTGGCTGCTCTTTTTTTAGTGAAGAAATTCTCTCGAAGCGGAGGACATTTGCCCACATTATACTAACCAGGATTACCACGTCACTCTTTCACCCATTAAATTAACCCACGTATACTTTTGGCACGTGCCAGCAGTAACGCCACAATGAAAAAAGTCCATCACAAGCAGCTGCAGACTATTTTTGAAATTTAGTTCCTTAAACAAAAATTGCGGACGGCGGGCACTTCTGCTTTTTTCTAGGCGAAGGGGAATTTCTAAGCAGAATAATGATGAAGGAAAAGAGAATGTTACCGGAACTGAGGACTAGGCCCTGCCATGGTGTAAGTATAGGGAACATGCACACAGGATTCCCATCAAGGTAGAGTGTGAAGCTCCAATTTTTTTTTGGGGGGGGGGACCTGCAGGTTGTGTGAGTATGCAGGTGTCCCGGTCTTCCTGGCTACCAGCAGGTTGTGTGAGTATGCAGGTGTCCAGGTCTTCCAGGAGACCAGCAGGTTGTGTGAGTATGTAGGTGTCCCGGTCTTCCTGGCTACCAGCAGGTTGTGTGAGTATGCAGGTGTCCAGGTCTTCCAGGAGACCAGCAGGTTGTGTGAGTATGTAGGTGTCCCGGTCTTCCTGGCTACCAGCAGGTTGTGCGAGTATGCAGGTGTCCCAGTCTTCCAGGAGACCAGCAGGTTGTGTGAGTATAAAGGTGTCCCGGTCTTCCTGGAGACCAGCAGATTGTGAGAGTATGCAGGTGTCCCGGTCTTCCAGAAGACCAGCAGATTGTGCGAATATGCAGGTGTCCCGGTCTTCCAGAAGACCAGCAGATTGTGTGAGTATGCAGGTGCCCCGGTCTTCCAGAAGACCAGCAGATTGTGTGAGTATGCAAGTGTCCCGGTCTTCCAGGAGACCAGCAGGTTGTGCGAGTATGCAAGTGTCCCGGTCTTCCAGAAGACCAGCAGATTGTGTGAGTATGCAAGTGTCCCGGTCTTCCAGCAGACCAGCAGATTGTGAGAGTAGGCAGGTGACCCGGTCTTCCTGGAGACCCGCAGGTTGTGCGAATAGGCAGGTGTCCCGGTCTTCCAGGAGACCAGCAGATTGTGTGAGTATGCAGGTGTCCCAGTCTTCCAGAAGACCAGCAGATTGTGAGAGTATGTAGGTGTCCCGGTCTTCCAGGAGACCAGCAGGTTGTGTGAGTATGCAGGTGTCCGGGTCTTCCTGGCGACCAGCAGGTTGTGTGAGTATGCAGGTGTCCGAGTCTTCCTGGAGACCAACAGGTTGTGTGAGTATGCAGGTGTCCGGGTCTTCCTGGGGACCAACAGGTTGTGTGAGTAGGCAGGTGTCCGGGTCTTCCTGGCGACCAGCAGGTTGTGTGAGTATGTAGGTGTCCCGGTCTTCCAGGAGACCAGCAGATTGTGTGAGTATGCAGGTGTCCCGGTCTTCCTGGCGACCAGCAGGTTGTGTGAGTATGTAGGTGTCCCGGTCTTCCAGGAGACCAGCAGATTGTGTGAGTATGCAGGTGTCCCGGTCTTCCAGGAGACCAGCAGATTGTGAGAGTATGCAGGTGTCCCGGTCTTCCGGTCTTCCAGGAGACCAGTAGAATGTGAGAGTATGCAGGTGTCCCGGTTTTCCTGGAGACCAGCAGATTGTGTGAGTATGCAGGTGTTCCGGTCTTCCAGGAGACCAGCAGATTGTGAGAGTATGCAGGTGTCCCGGTCTTCAGGTCTTCCAGGAGACCAGTAGAATGTGAGAGTATGCAAGTGTCCCGGTTTTCCTGGAGACCAGCAGATTGTGTGAGTATGCAGGTGTCCCGGTCTTCCAGGAGACCAGCAGATTGTGTGAGTATGCAGGTTCCCGGTCTTCCTGGAGACCAGCAGGTTGTGTGAGTATGCAGGTGTCCCGGTCTTCCAGGAGACCAGCAGATTGTGAGAGTATGCAGGTGTCCCGGTCTTCCTGGCGACCAGCAGGTTGTGTGAGTATGCAGGTGTCCCGGTCTTCCAGGAGACCAGCAGATTGTGAGAGTATGCAGGTGTCCCGGTCTTCCGGTCTTCCAGGAGACCAGTAGAATGTGAGAGTATGCAGGTGTCCCGGTCTTCCTGGCGACCAGCAGGTTGTGTGAGTATGCAGGTGTCCCGGTCTTCCAGGAGACCAGCAGATTGTGAGAGTATGCAGGTGTCCCGGTCTTCCGGTCTTCCAGGAGACCAGCAGATTGTGAGAGTATGCAGGTGCGCATGTTGCTTATAATCTAAGCCGAACCACAAGCTCTAGGCTCCCATCTGGAGACAGAGACCAGTCAGGAGAGAACTATGTGCTCCAGCCAGGAGGGATGTGAGTTCCTGCTGGAGACTGCGCCCCATGTTTGGTGGATCCCTTGCTCACAATGCATACTAGCCCATTATGCTTTTAATTTGCAGGCCTTGCAGGGAGCAAAAGAGGAAGTAAAACCCATCGGGGGTTTACTTCCTCTTCGAGATAAAAAACATTCTGCCTTTAGGACCACTTTAAACCACATTTCCTGAATTAAAATAAACTCAGTATAAACACTGATAGCTAGATATATACTTTACTTTACTACTGCTATAAAACACATCCAATAAAAAAAAAAAATAAAAAAATAAATTTCTTCATAAAACTTAGGCCAATATGTATTCTGCTACATATTCTTTGTAAAAAAAAGCCCAATAAGCGTATATAGATTTTTTTGTAGTAATGTCGGCAATCAGCGATTTTTAGCGGGACTGTGACATTGCGGCGGACAAATCTGACACCAAGTAACGCTTTTTGGGGATCAGTGACCCCAATACAATGATCAGTGCTAAAAAAAAACAAAAAAAACGCACTGTCACTGTATAAATTACACTGTCAGGGAAGGGGTTAACACCAGGGGCGATCAAAGGGTTAAGTGTGCTCCTAGGGAGTGCTTTCTAACTGTGTGGGGGACGGACTGACTGGAGGAAGAGAGAGACCTGTGTTCCTGATTAGCAGGAACACAGGATCTCTCTCTCCCCCTCTTGTACAGGACGGTGGTGGTCTGCCTCGTTTACATAGGCTGACCGCCGTTCTGCCTCTCTAGCAAACGATCAGCGGGTCCCGGCAGCCATCGCGGCCACGCCGATTGGCTCCCGCTGTGTTCAATCACACCGCGAGCGTGTAGCCGGCAGCACGCGCCTCAAAACGCGGAAGAGGCAACGTACAGGTATGTTGTTTTGTGCAGCCAGGCCTCCCTGTCCCAGTATATGTGCGGTGGGCGGTTCTCGGAAGTAGTTAAGCCGGGAATAAAAAGAAATATCAGAACCAATCAATATACGCTTATTGCGATTTTTTACCAAAAATATGTAGAAGAATACATATTGGCCTAAACTGGAGAAGAAAAATATATATATAGTTTCCCCGAAAATAAGACCTAGCGTGATTGTCGGTGATGGCTGCAATATAAGCTCTACCCTGAAAAGAAGACCTACAAGGACTTTGACTAGGGCTTATTTGGGGGGTAGGGCTTATATTGCAGCCATCACTGACAATCACGCTAGGTCTTATTTTCGGGGAAACAGGGTATATATATATATATATATATATATATATATATATATATATATATATATATATATATATATATATATATATATATATATATATATATATATATATATATATATATATAAATTTTATTTTTTGGGGGGGGGGTATTTATTATAGCAAAAAGTAAAAAATATTGCTTTTTTTTCTCAAAATTGTCAGTCTTCTTTTGTTTATAGCGCAAAGAATAAATACCACCAAAAGAAAGCTCTATTTGGGGGGGGACGTCATTGTTAGGGTACAACTTTGCACGACTGCGCAATTGTCAGTTAAAGCGACGCAGTGCCATATCGCAAAAAAGAGCCTGGTCAGGAAGGGGGTAAATCCTTCCGGGGGCTGCAGTAGTTAATATGCGATGTTCCTGTTATTTATGGCCTCTGAATTATAGGACTATCAGAAATGCAACGGAAGATTGGAAATCCAAACCATCTCCCCTCCTGCAATCACAGCGAATATCATATCACGCCAACACATTAAACGTATTTGTGTCTGCGGGCGTGAGAGATCGCACACAAGTGAGTCACATGTCATCTGCAGTGGCATCCATATCCTACAGCACATTACAGACAATCGCTACAATTGTATACAACATATCTCATCAACATTACAGAAAACAAAAAAAAAAAAAACACTGTCAACCACAGGGGGAGGAGCTTACAATTGTATACAATGTATCTCACCAACATAAAGAAAACCTACTGGTCACCACAGGGGGAGGAGCTTACAATTGTATACAATGTATCTCACCAACATAAAGAAAACCTACTGGTCACCACAGGGGGAGGAGCTTACAATTGTATACAATGTATCTCACCAACATAAAGAAAACCTACTGGTCACCACAGGGGGAGGAGCTTACAATTGTATACAATGTATCTCACCAACATAAAGAAAACCTGCTGGTCACCACAGGGGGAGGAGCTTACAATTGTATACAATGTATCTCACCAACATAAAGAAAACCTACTGGTCACCACAGGGGGGGCGGAGCTGGGAAACTAGATATAGACCAGGCCATTTTTTTGCGATTCGGCACTGTGTCGATTTAACTGACAATTGCGCGGTCGTGCGACATTGCACCCAAACAAAATTGACGCCCTTTTTTTCCCACAAATAGAGCTTTCTTTTGGGGGTATTTGATCATCTCTGTGGTTTTTATTTTTTGCGCTATAAACAAACAGCGACAATTTAAAAAATAAATAAATAAATAAATAAATTAAAAAAAAAGCAATTTTTTTTTTTTTTTTTTTGCTATAATAAATATCTCCCAAAAATATATAAAAAAAACATTTTTTTTCTCAGTTTAGGCCGATATGTATTCTTCTACATATTTTTGGTAAAAAAAAAAACAAAACAAAAAAAAAAAAATCGCAATAAGTGTATATTGATTGGTTTGCGCCAAATTTATAGCGTCTACAAAATAGGGGATAGTTGTATGGCATTTTTATTATTATTTTTTTCTATTATTAGTAATGGCGGTGATCTGCGATTTTTATTGTGACTGCCACGGCGGACACATCAGACATTTTTTACACTATTTCAGGACCATTGTCATGGTATATAATGTCATGGCTATAAAAATGCACTGATTACTGTGTAAATGACACTGGCAGTGAAGGCATTAACCACTAGGGGGGCGGTGAAGGGGTTAAGTGTGTCCTAGGGAGCGATTCTAACTGAGGGGGGGCTGGGCTTGAACACACAGGACAGTGATCGCTGCTCTCGATGACAGTAGATCACTGTCCTGTCACTAGGCAGAACGGGGAATGCTTTGTTTACAAAAGCATCTCCCCGTTCTACCTCTCCGTGACACGGTACGTCCATTTGCCCAGCCGTGCCATTCTGCCGACGTAAATGTATACATGCGGCGGTTGGCAAGCGGTTAAAGTCAGCTAGCCAATCAGGGAAGAGAGGGGGCAGGGCCAGCTCGGGGCTCCGTGTCTGAAAGGACACAGAGAGCTGTGGCTTGGCTCGGGTGCCCCCATAGCAGGCTGCTTGCTGTGAGGGCACTGAACGGAAGGGAGGGGCCAGGAGCCAGGAAGACGCACCCAAGAAGAAGAGGATCGGGGCTGCTCTGTGCAAATCCACTACACAGAGGAGGAAAGTATTAAACTTTTTTTTTTAAATACCAAACGAGATTTTACAATCACTTTAAACCCCCAAAAAATGGAGAGAGGAGGAGGGAGGAGGAATCGATTCCTACCCCTTAACGGACTCATTTCCTACATCCAGCATTTCATCATTTAGCTCTTTACTTCCCAGCCTGACTTTCCATGGCCTGCCTCTTTCATTGGATTTCCATTGTTTCAACATCCCCTGTGGGTGTGACCTATGGTAGTCTGCATACAAATACATCCTCCTAGGAATATCCACTTCTCAAGACTGACACCCACCCATCAAGGCATGGCCGGTCCACTGTTTCCATCAGGACTGAGCGGCTCTTGGTAAGAGCACTGGGGCAGGGGCCTGTGAGGTTTTCAGGAAGCTATGTACAGCCCCCTGCCGGCCCCTCCCACCAGACATGATCTGCCTGCATTGCATAGAGAAATACAAAGAACTAGTGATAACGTTTAATGGGAGATAACCACTTCCTGACCGCACTATAGTCGAATGACAGCTACAGCGTGGCCGGCCAATTCTGGGAGGGCATCATAGGACGTCCTCCAGTGATTGCGCCCGCTGTGGCACGCTCTGTGATCGCTGCGTCCTTATAACACAGCTGATCACAGATCAGGGTGAAGGGCCAATCACAGCGGCTCTTTACCACGTAATCAGCTGTGTCAAGCCAGTTAGCAGCATTCCTTTCCTCGCACTGATAACCGGCTTGTGTCAAAGGGACATCTACACTGACAATCAGTGCAGTGCCAATCAGTGCCCACCAGTGCTGCCTCATCAGTGCTGCCTCATCAGTGCCGCCTCATCAGTGTTGCCTCATCAGTGCCGCCTCATCAGTGCCCACCAGTGCAGCCTAATCAGTGCCCACCAGTGCTGCCTCATCAGTGCTGCCTCATCAGTGTCCACAAGTGCAGCCTCATCAGTGCTGCCTCATCAGTGTCCACCAGTGCAGCCCCATCAGTGTCCACCAGTGCAGCCTCATCAGTGCCCACCAGTGCAGCCTCATCAGTGCCCACCAGCGCAGCCTCATCAGTGTCCACCAGCGGTGCCTCATCAGTGTCCACCAGCGGTGCCTCATCAGTGTCCACCAGCGCAGCCTCATCAGTGTCCACCAGCGCAGCCTCATCAGTGTCCACCAGCGCAGCCTCATCAGTGTCCACCAGCGCAGCCTCATCAGTGTCCACCAGCGCAGCCTCATCAGTGTCCACCAGCGCAGCCTCATCAGTGTCCACCAGCGCAGCCTCATCAGTGTCCACCAGCGCAGCCTCATCAGTGTCCACCAGCGCAGCCTCATCAGTGTCCACCAGCGCAGCCTCATCAGTGTCCACCAGCGCAGCCTCATCAGTGTCCACCAGCGCAGCCTCATCAGTGTCCACCAGCGCAGCCTCATCAGTGTCCACCAGCGCAGCCTCATCAGTGTCCACCAGCGCAGCCTCATCAGTGTCCACCAGCGCAGCCTCATCAGTGTCCACCAGCGCAGCCTCATCAGTGTCCACCAGCGCAGCCTCATCAGTGTCCACCAGCGCAGCCTCATCAGTGTCCACCAGCGCAGCCTCATCAGTGTCCACCAGCGCAGCCTCATCAGTGTCCACCAGCGCAGCCTCATCAGTGTCCACCAGCGCAGCCTCATCAGTGTCCACCAGCGCAGCCTCATCAGTGTCCACCAGCGCAGCCTCATCAGTGTCCACCAGCGCAGCCTCATCAGTGTCCACCAGCGCAGCCTCATCAGTGTCCACCAGCGCAGCCTCATCAGTGTCCACCAGCGCAGCCTCATCAGTGTCCACCAGCGCAGCCTCATCAGTGCCCACCAGCGCAGCCTCATCAGTGCCCACCAGCGCAGCCTCATCAGTGCCCACCAGCGCAGCCTCATCAGTGCCCACCAGCGCAGCCTCATCAGTGCCCACCAGCGCTGCCTCATCAGTGTCCACCAGTGCTGCCTCATCAGTGTCCACCAGTGCAGCCGCATCAGCGCACATCAGTAAAGGAGAAAAAAAAATTATCTGCTTGCAAAATTTTATAACTATGAAAAAAACTTGTAAGCAGCAACAAATGTAAGCAGATTTTTCAGCAATTATGTATTTTGAGCAGTGATTTATTTCTCAGTGTAAAAATGTGTGAATCAAAAGGACGGAGTTGTTGGGGGGGGGGGGGTTATTTTTAGCTCCAGATATTGTTTTGATGAAGTTTTCCTCCTTTGACAACTCAGATCTTTCCTTCCATCTAAATATTTACAAAAACCGCTTCAGGAAAAATAAAACAGACATAATAATAATATTCCTCTGGCCGCTGGAGATATTTTTAATTTTTCAAAAGAAAATGAATGAGGTGCTGAGCGATCGGACACAGAAAATAGCGCAGAGCGCCCAATTCTCTCAGAGGAGATCCGAATTCTCTGATCTAAGAGGGAAAGAACGTCTAAAGAAGAGGGGGGGCTTTTCTGTGATTTCTAGGAGTTATGAGAGAGATGCAAACACCCTACCGGTTCACAAAAATTGATTTTTTTTTTTCCATGTGTATGTATATATTAGACCTGCACGATTCTGGCCAAAATGAGAATCACAATTTTTTTTTTTTTTTTTGCTTAGGAGTACAAAGATCACGATTCTGGCGACGTAAAATCTTTCACATTATACTAAAAAACATGGGCTAACTTTACTGGTTAGTTTTTTTTGTTTTTTTTAAATTCATTGCAGTCATTTTTTTAAAAAAAAAATTGCATTTGAAAGACCGCTGCGCAAATACAGTGTGACATAAAATATTGCAACAACCAACATTTTATTCTCTAGGCTAGGGTGTCTACTAAAAATTATATATATATATATATATATATATATATGCCATCTTCCTACCACACGGACAGCACCCCGGACTGCTGAATGACTCCGCCCCCTCGGACCTTGCATTTATGTGCCTGAATTTACTTCCCTTTTGTGGAGTAGCCATTTGGCTTGTTTTATTTTTATTAAAATGGATACCATAATACTGCACTGGAGTCTGTCGCACTTTGCTTTTGTTTTACCTGTGTTAACAGATCAGCAGGTGAAAACAGAGGGGGGGGGGCTAAAAAATGAAAACTAATGCAGCCACGACATCTAATGATTGGCAAGCTGCAATATATTATATTTCCGGTTTTGGGTTTAATACCGCTTTAAAAAAAGAATGTATGTAACAATCCAAATAAAAGAAGAACCAGATATGCTGCATTCTAGATATAGGCATCGCCATGACAACCTGCGAATTCCATCAACACACCGCCTGATCATATCATGCTTCCATCAACACAACGCAACACCTTCAAGAGTTCCTGAACCCAACTGCAGTTCTCCTGCTTCCAGTTAAGTTATCTATGAAAGAAGGTACAAGTTATCCCTTGAAAACCACCTAATCTTTTCTTGTCTTTACCAATTGACATGTGACTAACAAGGGTTCATGAACACCGGCAGGTTCTTGCTGGCAGAAGGTCCTACCAAAAAAAAAAAAAATGCAACTAAAGTACTCATCACAGGTCCCAGCAGGCTGCGAGTTCATTGACACCGAGCAGCGCACCTCGCACACGTGCAGTAGGAAGCCACAAGGAGTTCCAGCCAGCTTCCCACACTAAACATGATGATGGTGCCCGAAGATTGGCGAAGAACCAGCCCAGGCGAGGACGGCGCTGGACAGACGAGTCTCCTTTTATTAAAATTATCATTACAGCATTTACATAACTTGTGTTATAATCCGAGGCCCTGATGAAGCGGGTCAGCCCACGAAACGCGTAGGCCATCTCTTCGCATTCCTCCGCCAGGTTAAATCACACCCTGGACAACCAAACTGTAACTGTTTTTTTTAACAAATGTTTTGTCTTCTTCTCTTTTTTAAATGAAATTATATGTATGTGTAAAATAAAGATTTGTTTATTTTTATAAATTTACTAGTTTTGGCATTCATTAGACCCCACAATGTACATGCAAAGTCCCACCCATTTTTTTTCGTTATACAGTACATGCTTCTTTCGGGATGGAATCTTGGTAGGGTCATAATTATCCCACACTCATCCCCCATATCTTTTTTATTTTTCCTTTTATTAAAAGTCAGCAGCTACAAATATTTATTTTTCAGAAAGACTGAAGAACCTCTAACTTCTTTCCTTTCTTCAGGTACCCAAATCCCACATCTTCCGGCCAGGACGGCGTCACCTCAGCCCACATAGTCGGAAGCCAGCTGTGAGCTATCAGTGTCAGGGCTGGGCTCAGCCCTTCCTTCTCAGAGCTGGCCGCTCAGCTGTCGGCTAATTGCCAGCTCCTATCTCTCCACAGTTACTCAGCTGTTGATGATATCCTGCTCGTCAGTCCTGCCTACTTAAGCCATCCAGCTCAGAGGATCTCTGCCTTCGCCTTGCTCAACATCACCTTAGTCAACAAACGCTCTCCTGCATTCCTGTTAAAAGACTTGCTTGGTTGACATCCCTTCTAGCTTTAGATCCTGCTTGCTGTTTTACTACGCTCATCTCCGGCTCCCGGACATTTGGCTTGTCTGACTATCCATCAGTTCCTGAACTCTGGCTATGTTTTGACTACGTTTTGTTCCATTTACTTTTATTATTAAACAAGTGTGTGTTTTAATTGTACTTCGGTATCAGTCTGATTTCATGGTTTCTGACAATCAGGATGTCAAAGCCAGCTCCCAAATCCAAGATGGCGGCACGGAAGTCTGAAGGCCCAAGAAGGATCGGCTGCGGGGAAAAACAGCACCCGACTTCTGGGGCTGGAAAGTTTCTGATTTCTAAAATTCAACAAACTACAGTTTTTGCAGTAGCTGACTTTTAATTTTCACAACCCGAGTGATGTTCCACATAAAGCGGAGTTCCACTTGTTTTTTTCTGTTTATTAAAAGTCAGCAGCTACATAAAGTGTATCTGCTGACATTTAATAAACACACACTTACCTGTCCCACGGTCCAGCGATGCGCCCGAAGCCTCCGTTCTCTCCCCCTGCGCTGGCATCACTAGGGTGGGCACCCGGCTGTGACAGCTTGCGGCTTCAAAGTCGCGCCGCGCGTCCTAAGTGGCTGAACAATCTTCTGGGACCTGTGATGTGTCCCAGAAGATTGCAGTGAGGGTGGGGGAGAGGAGTCGCCACCTAGACGGCGCGAGCGGAAGAGGGAGCTGGGTTCCTGTCAAAACTAGGTACCCACTCCCCCCCCCTCCAAAAAAAAAAAAAAAAATGATACGCCAAATGTGCATGTCAGGGAGTTAGAAGTCCTTAAAGCGGAAGTTCCACTTTTGGGTCCCGAGATGAGGACGAAGGAGGATCAAGGCTGCTCTGAGCAAAACCACTGCAGGTAGTATGACATGTTTGTTATTTTTAAAAATTAAAAGGACAAGCCTTTATTATCACTTTAAACAATATGATTAAAAGCCAACTATTGTAAGCACTCTCAGCAGTGTAATACTGTTTGCCCCAACTCCCATAACTGACATTTTTGCTGGACAGCTTGGCCCGTTGCAGGTAATGGAAGAATAAGGGATTTGTTGTCAGAAATCAACATGTAATCATAGTATGTTACAGGGGGCGCAAAAGAAAAAAAAAAACTGCTATGTTAATTCCACGGACGGCATTGTATAGGTTATACCTGGGGCGTAGGTGTGCACCCCAAAGTTTACATATACACACACACACACACACACACACACACACAATTATAAATTAATGTAACCAAACATTTTAAAATGTATTATAACATGGACAATGTCAGACGGGCAGTAGGACGGTGTCAGTAGTTTTTTTTTGTATTACTATTTTTTTACAATTTTTTAAATTCTTATATATTTTTTACATATTTTTTTTTACATACGGTTATATATTTTTTACATATTTTTTTTTTAGGCGCCCTATTGTGGGACTTTGGTGAAATATCAGGTGTCTAAACGACCTCTGATGTCTCACTTTTGAGACAGTGAAAGGGACTGAGGACACAGATTTCCCAGTCCCTTTCTCTGCAGCCTCAGCTGTACTGGACAGTGAACGAATGGGAAGTGCTATTTGCTAGATAGATTCCTGTTTCTTCATAAAACACAGTTTACTATGCTTCAGTTATGAATGGACACAGGAGCGATCGGTACCAATCACTCACTGTATTTATTCAAAAAATGAAGGGGCTGGTAAAATGACACATTTACCAGCCCCTTCCCCCACTCTCCATCCTGACACAACCCCCACAGCAGCAGGTAGGAGGGGAGGGAAGGCAGCAGCGCTGGGGGGGGGGGTGACAGGGGGCCCCGGGCAGCAGGGGGTGCTGCGCAAGGTGATTAGGGTGTGCCCAGACATACCTGGTACACCCCCTGCGCACGCCTATGACTGGGGGCTGCTGAGGAACCACAAGTCCCAGCACTTCTTGACAGCATGAAGCAACTAGGAATTGTAGTTCCAGCAGTTAAAGTAGCAGTAGCGTTTTTCCCCCGAAAATAATAACTAGCATTATTTTCCAGGAGGGCTGCAATATAAGCCCTACCCCGAAAATAAGTCCTAGTTTAAAATGCTTGTAAAATCCTATAGTCCACTCAATTACAGTAGCATACAATGTAAAATGTGTGCGTTTCTGTAATATAATTGTGCCAAATACCTTCAGTACAGTGGCTCTCGGTGCTCAGCCCACCTCCCGCTGCTCTCCCCTCTTCTTCCAGCTGTCAGCAGGGGATCTCGCCTCCCTCCTCAGTGCTCGGAGCGGGGAAGAGAGCTCCGGCGGGTCACGGAAGCGCCGAGCGGCGCTATAATGAAGGTATTTGCCGCAATTATATTACAGAAACACACATTGTACATTATATACTACTGTAATAGAGTGGATTATAGATTTTTAAAGCATTTTAAACTCGGTTCACACTGAGGATTCCTGACAGGCAGGGAGAGGGGGAGAGAAGACAGCACATTACATGGTAAGACCTACCCCGAAAATAAGCCCTACTGTGTCTTTTGTTGCCAAAATTAATATAAGACCCAAGCTTATTTTCGGGGAAACACTGCAACTGAGTAAAAAATAAAGACAACTAACACATCAGCTCATAACGATCATACTTCTGATGTAACCTTTAATGGATTAAAAGTCCCTGCTCCTAATCTCATAAATCCCAAATTTTTATTTTCCCAGGGTTCGCAGAGGATGTCAACAACATATGGTCCAAATATTAAAATCAGAGCTTTTATACAAATAAAATTTGATGGCTGCATTTCCTGGCTCGCTGCTACTGGTGCGTTCCAAAAATCTGTGTCAGGTCACCCGAGTCCAGGTGACAGATGCACCCCGTTGGGGTCTGGAGTGCACCGCAAGGTAGCGGACCTTACGGTTGACTGCTGCGGATGGAGCTCTAGGATATACAGAAGAGCAGGTACTCTGTAGCACCTACACGGATGACACTGGGAGCTAGAGAATGAGATTTCCCAGGGTGCAGAATCTAAGAGCCAGCGGGTGTTCACCAGAGACCCCTAGTGGTGGGGATGGATTTAGATGCAGTGTGGCTCCAGGTTGCGACCCCTAGGGAATTCCAACTCACGATCACAGTAGACTACAGGGAGGTAGAATGGAAGCAGCAGACAGCAACAACAAAGGATAGTCAGGAGATAGCCAAAGGTCAGGGCAACAAGCAGGTAAGGATAGTCAGGAGATAGCCAAAGGTCAGGGCAACAAGCAGGTAAGGATAGTCAGGAGATAGCCAAAGGTCAGGGCAACAAGCAGGTAAGGATAGTCAGGAGATAGCCAAAGGTCAGGGCAACAAGCAGGTAAGGATAGTCAGGAGATAGCCAAAGGTCAGGGCAACAAGCAAGTAAGGATAGTCAGGAGATAGCCAAAGGTCGGGGCTGGAAAAAATATATATGAATCCAGCCAAGTCCAGGAAACCGATATTGAACAAATTTTGTAAAATTCCTATAATTTTTTTACACAGCCCTAAAAACGCAACTTACCCCAGACCTACTTAAAATGCTTTTATTGCTGTGACCCATAAAAGATTTCCCCCGACTTCCTGCTCTGGTGTTACCTGGACAAAAAGCGAGGGGAGATCTCTCAGCAACAAAACCCTAAATTATTTTTTTTCCTGCAAGCAGTTTTGAATTGAACAGTTCCCCATTACAAATAAAACAAACCCTTTTACAGATTCCTCACCCCATTTACATAATAAATGAGCATATAAACTATCATAGGTTTTCATGCGTTCTCGTCCAATTTCTTCTACTGAAGCAACACAAGCATGTTGCAATATCATGTGTTACATATACAGTGTATCCAGGGAACAATTAAAACAGTTCCACCACCTCTAAGACCTAACCTAGTCATTCTCAACCAGGGTTCCCAGGTCCCCTAGAGAGGTTTCCAGTGGTTCTTTTAAGCTGCGATTGATTGACCTCCCATCCGATGATGCCTCTATAGTTCTGGGGCTAACACCACTTGGCAACCTTTACAACCTAACCCGGTTATCAACCATGGTTCCATGGTACCCTTGAGTTCCTCCAGAGGTTGCTAGCGACTCCTTGAGCTGTAGCTGACCTCCCATCTCATGAGGCCTCCATAGTTCTGGGACCAACACCACTTGGAAACCTCTAGGACCTAACCTAGTCATTCTCAATCAAGGTTCCATGGTACCCTAGTATTCCTCCATCTGATGAGGTCTCCATAGTTCTGTGGCCAACATCACTTAGCAACCTCTAGGACCCGACACAATCATTCTCAACCAGGGTTCCATGATACCCTAGAGTTCCTCTGGAGGTTGCCAGGGCATCCTTGAGCTGTGGCTGACTGATCTTCTATCTGATGATGCCTCCATTTGCTCTGGGGCCAACACCATTTGGCAAAACCAGCAACATAACAATTTTTTTTTTTTTTATTGGGTCTTTAAAAGGTGGTACTCTGACCACCACTCTAAGGATTGCATTCATCCTATTGACCAGCAACTTAAGATAAAATGTTCCCACCAATGGATTGGTTTTAAAATGGGTTCCTCGTTCCTCTGGGGTTCAAAAGTTGACAAAGGCTGACCTATTGTGTAAGGAAATATCAGAGAACATTCAAGGCAAGGTGGACACCTTGTAAATCACAATACTAATAGTGGCCAGAGAATAGTATGATGGCAAGAAGACATCAATGACCACTAGAAACCAGATAAAGAACAAGAATGTTGGGGTGAAGGATCTCCCCAGGGTTTTTTTTTAGTACAAGCTTGGTAGTCTGCATTGTACAATAAATGTGGTCAATATTGATGGTAGTTAGTATTGGTAGCATTCCAGGATGAAACCCACCATAGAAAGACGCCACTCATTATGAGAAGGAACATCTATAGTACATATCAACTCTCAGCATCTGTGTAATCTTTGGGTGATTAAAGACGTAGGGGCTAGATCAGCCTTTCTCAAACTTTTTATCCCTGAGGGACAACACTTGGAATATTTTTCCAGGTCTCATGGAATCCCTGATAAAAAATAATTATACCTACAGCTCATGGTGCAATCAGTAGATTGCAGATTCTTCAGGGATCAAATGAAATAAAAAATAGTGCGGAGTGCCTAATGTTTTTGACCCCCGGAGCATGGTTTCTGAAAATGCACCTGCTCTATCAACAAATTTATTTTCAATAAAAATATTGAAATTTTTATATATATCAACACAGAAGAGACCACTTCCATTGGTGGTTAGTGGGATATCGCTTCCATTGGTGGTCAGCGTACGTGGGAGATCAATCTGTTCTCTGCTTGAGGAAGCCCTGAGCAAAGTCAAGAGGAAGCCCTGAGCAAAGTCAAAAGGAAGCCCTGAGCAAAGTCAAGAGTAACCCTGGTTGAGAAATGCTCGGATAGTCCAAGAAAACTTTAATCTTTCCGCACTGTACCCAAAGCAAGAAACCTTTGGCTGGAGGCCAATTTGACATTTACAACTTGGATGCCAAGAAATAAACTGTGTAGGCAGTTACAAAACAGCCATTACCCCATGATAATACACCCTAACATGAGATGAAAGGGTAGGACAGGCATCAGTTGAAGGGCTGGGCGCAGTACCAAGGCGACTCCTTCGCCACGGGGCACACATCAATGCATGGCGTGTCCAGCTACATGGAAACAGCATACATACACAGCATACATATACATTCACAACTGTACTGCTGAATCACAGCAGAGAGACACAAATATTCATAATCCAAAAATCACAGAAAAGTATGCCCAGTGTGACCTCTATGCACACGTTGGACGCCCGATGCACAATTAATTCGCCACGCAAAGTATGACATTCCAATGCTGATGAACAGCACAACTTTCATCAATGACAGAACACAGCATGGCAAGTATGTGCAATCTCAGGACAGACGTAGACTTTCCTTCATTGACAGATGCCGAGTGCAATGGTGGAGAACACACACTGGGGTTGGTTTACTAAAGGCAAATCCACTGCGCACTACAAGTGCACTTGGAAGTGCAGTCATGCAGATCTGAGGGGAAGCTCTGAAATGAGGAGAGGGAAGCTCTGAAACGAGGAGGGGGAAGCTCTGAAACGAGGAGGGGGAAGCTCTGAAACGAGGAGGGGGAAGCTCTGAAACGAGGAGGGGGGAGCTCTGAAACGAGAAGGGGGGAGCTCTGAAACGAGAAGGGGGGAGCTCTGAAATGAGGAGAGGGAGCTCTGAAACGAGGAGGGGGAAGCTCTGAAACGAGGAGGGGGAAGCTCTGAAACGAGGAGGGGGGAGCTCTGAAACGAGGAGGGGGGAGCTCTGAAATGAGGAGGGGGGAGCTCTGAAATGAGGAGGGGGGAGCTCTGAAATGAGGAGGGGGGAGCTCTGAAATGAGGAGGGGGGAGCTCTGAAATGAGGAGGGGGGAGCTCTGAAATGAGGAGGGGGGAGCTCTGAAATGAGAAGGGGGAGCTCTGAAATGAGGAGGGGAGCTCTGAAATGAGAAGGGGAAAGCTCTGAAATGAGAAGGGGAAAGCTCTGAAATGAGAAGGGGGAAGCTCTGAAATAAGGAGGGGGAAGCTCTGAAATGAGAAGGGGGAAGCTCTGAAATAAGGAGGGGAAGCTCTAAAGTGAGGAGGGGAAGCTCTGAAACGAGGAGGGGGGCTCTGATGATTTTATCATCCAATTAAGTGCAAGCAAAAATGCTCTTTTTTATTTTCCTTGCATGTCCCCCTCAGATCTACAGCGACTGCACTTCGAAGTGCTCAGTGGATTTGCCTTTAGTAAATAACCCCCACTGTACAATAATCTGCAGAACCTCAGGAAGAAGCCTTCAGTAAGTGATAAAAGATACCCAGTGTAACCTCCAATGACCTGCAGGATTCATATTATGACAACCAGTCACCTGCAGGGTGTACACTTTAATCTCCAGTCATCTTCAGTGACCTGCAGTATGTACACTATGACCTCCAATGACCTGCAGTATGTACACTATGACCTCCAATGACCTGCAGTATGTACACTATGACCTCCAATGACCTGCAGTATGTACACTATGACCACAAGTGGAATGCAAATGTAAACTTTGACCTTCAGTGACCTGCAGGAAGCACATTATGACCTCCTGTGACCCGCGCTATGTACACTATGCCTTTCAGTGACTTGCAGGATTCACATTATGTCTTTGAGTGACCTGCAGGGTGCATACTATGACCACCGGTGACTTGAAGAATGCACACAGGACCACCAGTGACCTGCAGATTGCACACTATGACCACTAATGACCTGCGGGATGCACACCGGGATCACCTGTGTCCTGCAGGCTGCATACTACGACAAGCAGGGTGACCTGCAGGGTGCACAGTAGGACCTCCAGTGATCGATAGGATGCGACTGACTGGGTGCACAGTGCAACTTCTGGTGACAGACAGAATGCAGAGCACACCCTACAGTGACCCCTTCCAGGTGCTGAAGGGTGCTCAGCGCAGCCTCCAGGCGCTGACAGGGTGCGCAGCCTCCAGGCGCTGACAGGGTGCGCAGCCTCCAGGCGCTGACAGGGTGCGCAGCCTCCAGGCGCTGACAGGGTGCGCAGCCTCCAGGCGCTGACAGGGTGCGCAGCCTCCAGGCGCTGACAGGGTGCGCAGCCTCCAGGCGCTGACAGGGTGCGCAGCCTCCAGGCGCTGACAGGGTGCGCAGCCTTCAAGCGCTGACAGGGTGCGCAGCCTCCACGCGCTGACAGGGTGCGCAGCCTCCACGCGCTGACAGGGTGCACAGGGCAACTGTTGTAGAAGTAATACAGGACCCCTGCCATGACAGGGGCCCCTAGAAGGAGAGGAGAATGGGGCCCCCGCCCCTTATGCGTCAGTCAGGATGTGACATGATGGGAAGAATCCCACACAGAGCCCTCCGCAGCATCACACCCCCTACTCACAGACATGGTACCTGCCTCCCTGCACCCAGGTCACAGGGGGACGAGCCCATTAACGGCCTGTAGAGGGGGGGACTATAGCTAACGCGGCCCCCCCCCATTCCCATCACCCTCCCTCTGGGTACAGTGCGGGGCACAGCGGGCACTCACCCGTCTTCTCATGGTCGTAGCCCACCACTATGAAGTAGTCTGCCAGCCTTGCCATGGCCGCCCGCAGTCCTCCCATCCCACGGAAAATCTCAGCATCTTGGCCGCAACAGCTCGGCCATGTTTGAGGCGCAGAGGACCCCCCCCGACTACTGCGCGTGCGCAGGCTGACCAGGGGCTACTGAGCCTGCGCGAGGGCAGACAGGCTGGTGGGCGGGGTTTACAGATTTCGCAGGCTGGATATTATTGCTACAATGTGTCAGATATGAGGCTGAGATTGTCTGTTATTACAGATCTCTTATAAATGTAGCATTCATTTCATGAGTACATTATTTTACTGTTATTGTTATGCTACATTATATATATTTTATATTTATTTTGTAATATTGTTATATGTGCATCATATGATAAATGATATGACACAGTATATATGTTATATTATTATAATAACTATATTTTCACATTATTATGTAATACATTTATATGTTTAGATTTTTTATATATATATATATAAATAATACATATATATATTTATTTACATGTATATTAATTATTATATATAATATACTATATAATTGTATTATTCCTTTTATTATTATTATATTGTAATATATTGTAGATATATATATATTTATGCCAGTCTTATGCTGGCCATATACACTATACCAAAAATCGTTCAAACCCATTTTCCAAAAATGAACATTCGGCCACGAGAGCAAACAATATCGTTCAATGGACATAAATTAATCGATTTTTTGTTTGTTTTTATCACATACACCCAGTGCAAACAGTTTGGACGAGAAACACAACCTTTCAATTTAATGTGCATTCTGCAGAAAATTTCCAAACTTGTCCTTCGTCTTTTTTTTGGCTCAAAAATGTCCCAACCAATCACCGACTTGAGCCCATTAACTGGACGAAAAACATCCGAACTGTCTCTAAATGACTGAATTTCATCAGATTTTTTCGTATAGTGTATGGCCAGTCTTAGTCCATAGGGTTCAATATTGAGTTGGCTCCGCCCTTTGCAGCTATAACAGCTTCAACTCTTCTGGGAAGGCCGTCCACAAGGTTTAGGAGTGTGTCTATGGGAATGTTTGACCATTCTTCCAGAAGCGCATTTGTGAGGTCAGGCACTGATGTTGGATGAGAAGGCCTGGCTGGCAGTCTCCGCTCTAATTCATCCCAAAGGTGTTCTATGGGGTTGAGGTCAGGACTCTGTGCAGGCCAGTCAAGTTCCTCCACCCCAAACTCGCTCATCCATGTCTTTATGGACCTTACTTTGTGCACTGGTGAGCAGTCATGTTGGAAGAGGAAGGGGCCCTCCCCACACTGTTCCCATAAAGTTGGGAGCATGAAATTGTCCAAAAGGTCTTGATATGCTGACGCCTTGACTGTTCCACCCCATATTCAGGCATCCGGCCCCTTTTCGGATGCTGGGCGCCTTAATTACAGCTGCGGGGGTCTTTTTTTTAAGCACAGGATTAGAGCCATAGGCTCTAATAGGCTTCAAAAAAGGTGGACTCGGAGGGCAGAGCTTTGTGCTCGGAGCCCTCCCAGATGTGTTAGAAAAGCAAATGAATATTTTTTTTTTTTTCTAACACTGAACAGCCTCTCCACCAATCAGGAAGCGCAGGGTCTAATATCAGTCACCCGATTGGCTGAAGGCACAGGTGATCCTATTGGACACCTAGCAGAAGGAAAGAAGAGACACACAGGAAGCATGGAGGACACAGGAGACGTCGCTTGACCCACTGCCTGTCACACAGCTCGCTGTTGTCACCCGCTGGCTGACCAAGATGGGGTAAGTGCCAGTCAGACAGCTGAGGCTGAATTTGATGGGCACAGTGGCTGCATATGATGGGCACAGTGGCTGCATTTGATAGGCACAGTGGCTGCATTTGATGGGCACAGTGGCTGCATTTGATGGGCATAGTGGCTGCATATGATGGGCACAGTGGCTGCATTTTACGGGGCACAGTGGCTGCATTTGATGGGCACAGTGGCTGCATTTGATGGGCATAGTGGCTGCATTTGATGGGGCACAGTGGCTGCATTTGATGGGCATAGTGGCTGCATTTGATGGGCATAGTGGCTGCATTTGATGGGGCACAGTGGCTGCATTTGATGGGGCACAGTGGCTGCATTTGATGGGGCACAGAGGCTGCATTTGATGATTTTTTTTTTCAGTATTTTTCAGAATTGTTCAGTTTACACAAAATGTAAGCAACAAAAAGTCCTTTTTGGACTAAGCACCTTGGGTTCTTGTTCTGGCTCTATGTATGTGAGTACGTAATTGACTAAGTATGCATTATTATTGTTTATTTTTTTGTTTTTGGTTTCTTTTTTCATTTTTTGCTTTCATTTTGTTTACAGGCTTTGGTATTTTTACCTATGTTCATATCTATTTGGGGAATATATTCTATTGGACGTGTTTTTATGTGAATTTTAGCTGAATTGTTGTTGTTAATAAACTTTTGTGTTTTTTTTACATTTTGGAGTACTCACTGCCTTTTCTTGGGGTTTTTAGGTGGCACTGGCAAGCAAAAAAAAAGTCCATTACTATTCTTTCTTTTTTTCTAATAATAATAATGCTAACAATAATAATAAACCAACAGGGGCATTTAAAATAGAACTTCAAAAGAACATGATTGAAAAGGATTAGAGGCTCTGCCAGGTTTTTATTGCTGTCTTTATCCTCCACCAGGGGGCATATTCATCATATCCTCTTCGGAGTGTCTCTTTAAATATATTTTGTCACATTGTGATAGTGATTTTTGTCAATGCCGTCACTTTTTCCTGCACTTTGGAGAATTGCATGTAATACTGCTTTATGAAATACTGCACCGTGTATAATCATCCTAGGGTTCCCTCTCTGTCCTCATCCCAGGGGCCCCTCTTTGTCCTCATCCCAGGGGCCCCTCTCAGTCCTCATCCCAGGGCCCCTCTCTGTCCTCATCCCAGGGGCCCCTCTCCGTCTTCATCCCAGGGGCCCCTCTCTGTCCTCATCCCAGGGGCCCCTCTCTGTCCTCATCACAGGGGCCCCTCTTTGTCCCCATCCCAGGGGCCCATCTCTGTCCTCATCCCAGGGGCCCCTCTCTGTCCTCATCCTAGGGGCCCCTCTCTGTCCTCATCCCAAGGGCCCCTCTCTGTCCTCACCCTAGGGGCCTCTTTTTGTCCTCATCCCAGGGATCCCTCTCTGTCCTCATCCTAGAGGGTCCCTCTCTGTCCTCATCCCAGAGGTCCCCTAAAAACTATGATAGGGGGCTCACAACTGTAAGGGCTTGTTGCGCTTTGGGGGGTAAAACCCCATAGTTGGGCCCAGTTTTTACCACCCCCAACTGCACTCCTATAGCTGCAGTGGCCAGGGGTGTACACATGTCATGGATGCATCAGAAAGTATACACCCTGTCAGGCTTGGCAGGTGTAGCACCCATTAAGTGGGACCCAAGTGAGTAGGGTCACTCTGCAAGCACCCTGAAACCTTGTGGAATAGAGAGAACCAGTGGTTAGAGCAGGTGGTGTGGAGGAGTTATATTGCCTCCTCACCACTTGCTTTAACCCCTTTGACCCCACACTAGCAAGCTTCAACTGCAGTCATTGCACACGTTTGCAGGGCGTTTGCAGAGTGGCTCCATTCATTTGAATGGGTCGTAATTGCCAGCCGAAAGCAACAGGGGATTTAATCCCTGCCACAGTATGTGTACAATCTCAGCTGCCGCCTCGGCAGCTAACGGTGGTAGGGATTGGGGAAGTAAAACTGGATCAAACACAGGATTATACCATCACCAAATGCAACTAAGGGCTCATTCACAAAGGCGGTGGGCAATCTTGCTTCTCTCAAAGGCGACCCGAGAAAGTTTGATAGAGACGGCCCCCTGTTTGGTTTGCACCAGAATTCCCGAACAGAGAAAAAGTTGAGACACAAAAAAAAGGTGTGGGGTCCCCCCCAAAATCCACACCAGACCCTTATCCAAGCATGCAGCCCAGCAGGTCAGGAACCATAACATAGCCTGAACCATACCAGGCCACATGCCCTCGGGGGGGGCGTTGCTTTGGGGCAAAGGGGCTCTGCCCCCCCAACCCCAAAGCACCTTGTCTTCATGTGGATGGGGACAAGGGCCTCATCCCCACAACCCTGGGCTGTGGTTGTGGGGGTTTGCGAGCAGAGGGCTTATCGGAATCTCGCCCACCCCAATGTGAATGAGTATGGGGTACTATACTCCTACCCATTCACCAAAAAAGTGTCAAAAGGTAATAAACCATCATCAATCACGCAACCACCGGACCCAAAAGAAAAAAAATTAGCTCCACCGTCAGCTAAAACAAACCACCGAATGCCTGGCTTGACATTTGACAGTTCTTATATAGGTAAGGGGTGGAGCCAAATGGCGACATCACCTGGTGGCACCGCCCCCTTTGTGTACTATGTACCTCATACTCATTCACATGACATGGGGGGGGCAGGATCTGGGGGCCCCCTTGTTAAAGCGGGCTTTCAGATTCCGATAAGCCCCCTGCCTGCAGACCCCTACAACCACAGCCCAGGGTTGTGGGTATGAAGCCCTTGTCCTCATCAACATGAGGACAAGGTGCTTTGGGGTGCGGGGCTCTGACCCCCCCACCCCAAAGCACCAACCCCCCATGTTGGGGGCATGTGGCCTGGTATGGTTATGGAAGGAGGGCACTTGCTCGTCTCCCCCTTTTCTGGTCTGCCAGGGTGTGTGTTTGGATAAGGGTTTGGTATGGATTTTGGGGGGATCCCCACGCTGTTATTAATAACACACCTTCGCCGCAAGATCACTTTTATCAGCGGCGGAAGAGGGCCCCCCCTCCTGTCGCGCTTCGGTGCCCTCCGCCGCTTACTGGAGCTGTCGGTAGCGGCGGAGGCGATCGGTCCTGTGTCCTGTTAGGCATGTAGATGAGTGAGGGGAAGATGGCCCCCACCCATCTCCATACCCCTGCAGGGCGGAAGTGACGTCAAAACGTCACTTCCACCCATAGCTCTTAAAGGGACATTTTTTTTTTCAAATGACATTTATTTATTTATTTTTATTGCATTTTAGTGTAAATATGAGATCTGGGGTCTTTTTGACCCCAGATCTCATATTTAGGAGGTCCTGTCATGCTTTTTTTCTATTACAAGGGATGTTTACATTCCTTGTAATAGGAATAAAAGTGACACAATTTTTTTTTAAAAAAGAACAGTGTAAAAATAAAAAATAAAAGGTAAAATAAATAGGAAAAAGAAAAAAAATACATATTTAAATGCTCCCCGTCCTGCCGAGCTCACGTGCAGAAGCGAATGCATACGTGAGTAGCGCCCACATATGAAAACGGTGTTCAAACCACACATGTGAGGTATTGCCACGATCGGTAGAACGAAAGCAATAATTCTAGCCCTAGAGCACCTCTGTAACTCAAAACATGCAACCTGTAGAATTTTTTAAACGTCGACTATGGGGATTTTTAAGGGTAAAAGTTTGTCGCCATTCCACAAGTAGGCGTAATTTTGAAGCGTGACATGTTGGGTATCAATTTACTTCGCATAACATTATCTTTAACAATATAAAAAAAATGAGCTAACTTTACTGTTGTCTTATTTTTTAATTCAAAAAAGGGTATTTTTTCCCAAAAAGTGCGCTTGTAAGACCGCTGCGCAAATACGATGTGACAAAGTATTGCAATGACCGCCATTTTATTCTCTAGGGTGTTAGAAAATATATATATATAATGTTTGGGGGTTCTAAGTAATTTTCTAGCAAAAAGCTGTTTTTAACTAGTAAATCTCAGAAAAGAGGCTCGGTACTTAAGTGGTTAAAAAATTATTTGGCTTTTTTTTTTTTTTTGACTCCCAGCCCGCTCCTTAACAATCAGTTATTCACTGTGCCTTGATTGGAAAAAGCTTTGCCCAATTAGGGATTAGAATGCACTGTGCAGCGCACAGTGTCTCAGGGTTTTTCACCTTAATGCATTCTATGCATTAAGATGAAAAACCTTCTGTGCTGCAGTTGCCCCTTAGATCCCCTCTTTTTCTTAACTGAACCCAATTGTTCTAGCGACGAGAACAAGCCCAGCAGCTCCAGCCGCTGCCTCGAGTCCTCATTGAACAGATTGATAGCAGCGGGAGCCATCGGCTCCCGCTGCTGTCAATCAAATCCAGTGACACGGGAGCCAGGGGCAGGGCCGAATCCTGCTGTCTGTGTCAATGGACGCAGCAGTAGGACTGTGGAGAACGCCGGCACGGGTGCCCCCACGGAAATTGGCTCTCCGTGGGGGCACTCGCCGAAGAGGAGGAGCCAGGAGCGCCGCGGGGGGACCCCAGAAAAGGAGGAACGGGGCCGCTCTGTGCAAAACCCTTGCACAGAGCAGGTAAGTATAGCATGTTTGTTATTTTTTTATTTATTTTTTCTAACGAACCTTTACAATTATTTTAACTACTTCAGCCCCAGAAGGATTTACCCACTTCCTTCCAGGCCATTTTTTTGGGATACGGCACGGCGTCGCTTTAACTGACAATTGCGCGAACGTGCGACATTGTACCCAAACAAAATTGATGTCCTTTTTTTCCCACAAATAGAGCTTTCTTTTGGTGGTATTTGATCATCTCTGCAGTTTTTATTTTTTGCGCTATAAACAAAAAAAAGCGACAATTTTGAAAAAAAAAACAATATTTTTTACTTTTTGCTATAACAAATATACAAATCGGACACTTTTGACACTTTTTTGGGACCAGCGACATTGCTAAAAAAAATCCACTGATTACTGTGTAAATTAAATTACACTGGGGGGGAAAGGGGTTAACACTAGGGGGCGATCAAGGGGTTAAATGTGTTCCCTTGGAGGTGTTTCTAACTCTATGGGGGCTGAGCTGACTGGAGGAGGAGAGAGATCGCTGTTTCTAATCACTAGGAACAGACAATCTCACTCTACTCCCCTGACAGAATGGGGATCTGTTTACACTGGCAGATCCCCGTTCTGCCTCGCTCTGGAGTGATCGTGGGTGGCCGGTGAATATCGAGTCTGCGCAAACCCATAGATCCCTCACAATCTTTGAGCTCCTGGACCAAGTGAGAAGGGAAATTTGCGCATACAAATCTTGCCCTAGTAAGTGAGACCAGGATCAGGATGACAGCCCCGGATTTATGAGCATTTCTTTGGCACAAGACCAAAATTATATGTAGCGCCCTGGGGGTTTAGTCAGGGAGCTCCTCACCAAATTCCTTATCAGGGGTAGCTACCATAGCTAAATTGTTAGAGATCCATTGATTTCTCCCTAAGTATGGCCTTGTTGTACTTTTCTCTTCTACCACTAGGTGGTCGGGAACTTGGTGGTACTAGATATGAGAAGGACAATTCAAGGTCAGGTTATGGGTATATGGGGTATCTCAGCCAATGGGCAGGGGTTTTCTTGAATCCCTTGGCCTGCTGGGAGAACCTATATATTCGGGTGGAGTCAGGTGATCTGTGTTCTGTGCCACCTGGACTGCCATCTGGGTGGACGTGTGTCGTCTGCCCCAGGCTGCTAGGCTGGAGATTGGGCCTATCCTGGGAGCATCTGGCTGCCAGGCTGTGTGAGGGCCTATCCAGTAACAAGAGAGTAGCGCAGAGTTGGGACTGCGGCTTGCAGTCCAACCAAAAGTGACGGTTCTGCCAGCCGGAGAACCTGTCGTGGTTGGTGGTAGAAGGGAAGTTGTCGCCACCAAGGGACAACCACCTTTACAAGGGAACACAGTGAGTAACTGGAGCAAGTACCGGAGAAGTGTTCTCACCGAACGGGCACAGTGGAGAATAGGGAGACTTGAGGCGGTGGTCAAGTCAGGGACCCAACCAGCGGAGGTGACGCTTGCAGAGCAGCCTTGTATGTCAAGCCAGGGACCGAGCTGGTCAGCAGGGGTAAAGCTTGAAGGTATCTGAAGTGCCAAGCTAGGGACCCAGCAGGGAAGCGTGGGTAACGCTTGAGGGAGATACCACCGCAAAAGCCTTGAGGAGCTCACGGGTTTCAGAGTTAGTGAATCAGAGGGTCCAGCGAGAGACCAGGAGCTCAAGGGGCTGAAGAACTACAAGTAGAAGTTGTAGTAAAGCTGAGAGAACTGTTACGTTTGAATTAGGAACTGTTAAGTACTCTAGCCATAGGGGACAGCAAACCTGCACGTGCTGAAGTGGCACCTTGCTGAACCCCTTTCTCTACGGCTGTCCTCCTATTGAAGCCTCGGAGTCTGCCTATTGAAATTGCAACTACTTAAGGGTGTCCTGGCCCCAACCCTCTTTCCCTTGCAAAATATAAAAGGACTGTTAAAAGAAATAAAACGTCTTTTGCATCCAAGAAGTGTCTGGCGCCCAGTGACTTTTACCACCTTTGCACCCACTATGCCTCACAACCCACTACATATTGAAGGATGTCAGCGGTCTGTGGCCTCAAAGGTTACCATTAGACTGGAAGAAGTTAGGGCCCTTTTACACTGGGGCGGTTTGCAGGCGCTATTGCGCTAATAATAGCGCCTGCAAACCGACCCGAAAGTGCCGCAGCTTTCATTCCAGTGTGAAAACCTCGAGGGCTTTCACACTGGAGCGATGCGCTGGCAGGACGGTAAAAAAAGTCCTGCCAGCAGCATCTTCGGAGCGGTGAAGGAGTGGGGTGTATATCGCTCCTGCCCATTGAAATCAATGGGACGGCGCGGCTATACCACCGGCAGAACGCCTCAGCAGAGGCGCTTTGTGGTGGTTTTTAACCATTTCTCGCCCGCTAGCGGGGGGTAAAACCGCCCTGCTAGCGGGCGCATACTGACGGTAAAGCACCGCTTACAATAGCGTCGCTTTACCGCCGACGCCGACACCCGCCACAGTGTGAAAGGGCTCTTAGAGATTCTGCTTACATATGCTATATACGGTTTTATGCCAGATCACAGAATGGTGCACAAATAGAACTTGGAGACGAGGATCCTCGATTGTGAAATTATTTAAAACTGTAACCTTCCAAGAAAACAATTTCATTTCGATAACACCCAAATACTGGTAAGTTTACTTTCTACTACATTGTATAAATCCGGGTCTTGGCATCACCATAACAGTTTTATAACAATTTCATAAATTGCATCAGGACGCTGGCTGGTTATACCGAAAATTGTCAAACTTGTATCAACAGGACACAAATTTAAAGTGTTCCTCCACGCAGTTGGAGATCTCCTGCATTCAACTAAGCTGTCTATGAAAGTGGGTGCAAACAGTCACTTGACTCGTCCTTACCGCTTTATTGCTGCTGGTGGTCCCAGGTGACTAGTAAACATGTAAAGTGTGTGATGAGAGTATAGTATATGTAGGGTACTAATGTGTTAACCTGAGCAGCACAAACTTTTAGTCTATGACTCATCCAGGTTTGTATATAGAGTGACCTTTGTCAACCTTTTTACCCCGGAGGAACCCTTAAATTAGGGAAACCCTGCTAAAAATGATTGTACCTGCAGGCAACCACACAGAACATAGCATGCTCAGTGAGCTGTGGAAAGTTTTAAACAAATTAATAAAAAAAAAAAATGCATAACCTAGAATATTACACACCCAGGGCAGATTTTTTTTCTGTAAGCAACAAAATAATTTTTGTTAATAATCATCAAATGAAATGAATAATAACAGAGAATAAAGCAGACAGCGAAAAAAGTTTTATTTCCAATAACGTTAAGGATCAATGTAGATGGGAGATCAGTTTATTTGTTTATTACAGGTACATATATAGTGCTGTCAATTTATGCACTGCTTTACATATACATTGTACATTCATATCAGTCCTTGCCCTCAAGGAGCTTACAATCAATTCACCACTGATGAGTTGCTCGAGAATCCCTGAGAAATCTCAGGAGTAGGTAGGTGGGTGTAAGGTGTTCAGTGAAGTCCTGCTTGTCTGCAGAGGAAAGTTTCAAAAAGTACACACTTCTCCTTCGTCTTTCTTTTACTTTCCTTTTCCATTCCTTTTTTCTTTCCCTTTTTCTTTAAAGAGGAAGTAAACCCTGATGCGGTTTACTTCCTCTTTGTTTCCCTGCAAAGGTAAAGCATAATGGGCTACTATGCATCACATTGTAGCCCATTATGTGTCACTTACCTGACACAGGAGCCTGCGATGTCACCGCTGTCCCTTCTTCCACGAAGCGTCCATCTTCTTTCCGGGTATGGCGGCTCCGGAGCTGTGATTGGCCAGAGCCACTAACGGCATGTTCGCCGTTAGAAACAGCACGCTCAGTGCACCTGCGCGCCTTTGACACGCGCATGCACCGTAGACATCGGTGCCTGTCTTTTGGAAATGTCTCCTAAACCGTGTAGGTTTAGGAGATATTTCTTGCACCTACAGGTAAGCCTTAATCTAGGCTTACCTGTAGGTAAAAGTGGTCTGTAAGGGTTTACAACCACTTTAACTTTCCTTTCCTCATCCCATTCCTCTTTTTTCCTTTTCCTTTCCTTTTCTTTTGCCCTTTACTCTTTCCTACTCATTTTTCCATTTTGTTTTAATTTCTTGACTTTTCCTTTCCTTTTTCATTTTATTTTATTTTTTCCTTACCCTTCCTCTTTCCCTTTTCCTTTCCTCTTTCCCTTTTTTCCCCTTTTTCTTTCCTTTTTTCCCTTTCCTTTCCCTTTTCCAATTTTTTGTTCTATTTTTTACCTTTCCTTTTCTTTTCTTTTTCCCTTTCCTTTCCTCTTTCCCTTAATTTTCATTCCATCTTTGCCTTTTCTTTTGCTCTTTCCCCTTTCCTTTCATTTTTCCATTTTGTTTTCATTTCTTTACTTTTCCTTTCTGTTTTTTTTTACTTTTTTTTGCTTCCCTCATTCCCGCTTCCTTTCCCCTTTCTTGTCCTCTTTCCCTTTCCTTTTCCCCTGTCCTCTTTAACATTTAATTACAATATAATTATATGTGCTATATTTTTTCTTTCTTTTCCCTTTCCCCTTTCCTTTGCTTTTCTCGTTCCCCTTTCCATTCTTTTTTTTCTGTTTGTTTTAATTTCTTTACTGTTTCCTTTTTTTGTTTCCTCTTTCTTTTTCCTTTGCTCTTTCCCAAAAGTGGAGTTACCCTTTAACTTTCCTTTCAGCTTTCCCTTTTCTTTTCCTCTTTCCCTTTTCTTTTCCTTTTCCCATTTTGTTTTATTTTCTTTACTTTTTCTATTTTCTTTTTTTCTTTTCCCCCTTTCCTGTCCTCTTTCCCCTTCCTTTCCTCTTTCCCTTCTCCTTTCCTTTTTCTCTCCTCTCCCTTTCTCTCCTAATCTCTTCTCCTCTTCTCTTTCATTTCCCTTTCCCTTTCCCTTTGCTTTTCTCATTCCTCTTTCCATTCTTTTTTTCTGTTTGTTTTCATTTCTTTACTTTTTCCTTTTTTTTTTTTCCTCCTTTCTTTTCCTCTTTCTTTTTCCTTTGCTCTTTCCCGAAAGTGGAGTTACCCTTTAACTTTCCTTTCAGGTTTCCCTTTTCTTGTCCTCTTTCCCTTCTCCTTTTCCCATTTTGTTTTAATTTCTTTACTTTTCCTTTACTACTTTCTTTTTTCCTTCCCCTTCCTTTCCTCTTTCTCTCCTCCTGTCCTTTTTCTCTCCTCTCCTCAGGGGCGGACTGACCACTGAGCCACTCGGGCACTGCCCGAGGGCTCCGGGCCACTAGGGGGCCCCATCAGGGTTGCCAGCCTCAGTAAAACCAGGGACAGTATGTATAAATCTGTGTTTTTTTTTACATCTGTCTGTGTATACTGTGTGTACATGTATGTGTATACTGTGTGATTGTATACTGTGTGATTGTATACTGTGTGATTGTATACTGTGTGTGTGTATACTGTGTGATTGTATACTGTGTGTGTGTGTCTACTGTGTGATTGTATACTGTGTGTCTGTGTATACTGTGTGATTGTATACTGTGTGTGTGTATACTGTGTGATTGTATACTGTGTGTGTGTGTGTATACTGTGTGATTGTATACTGTGTGTGTGTATACTGTGTGATTGTATACTGTGTGTGTGTGTATACTGTGTGATTGTATACTGTGTGTGTGTGTATACTGTGTGATTGTATACTGTGTGTGTGTGTATACTGTGTGATTGTATACTGAGTGTGTGTGTATACTGTGTGATTGTATACTGTGTGTGTGTGTATACTGTGTGATTGTATACTGTGTGTGTGTGTGTATACTGTGTGATTGTATACTGTGTGTACATGTATGTGTATACTGTGTGATTGTATACTGTGTGTGTGTGTATACTGTGTGGCCCCATAATCTCCTATTGCCCGGGGGCCCCATGAGTTATCAGTCCGCCCCTGCCTCTCCTTTTCTCTCCTCATCTCTTCTCCTCTTTTCTTTCATGTTCCTTTCCCTTTTGCTTTGATTTTCTCATTCCCTTTTCCATTTCTTTTTCTCTGTTTGTTTTAATTTCTTTACTTTTTCCCTTTTTTTTCTCCTTTCTTTTCCTCTTTCTTTTCCCTTTGCTCTTTCCCTTTTATCTCTTTTTCTTTCCTTTTTGCATTTCCCCTTCAGGAAGGATATCATGTAGATTTGTAAACTGACAGGTCCACTTTAAACGATAAACAGTTGCTCTCTTTCTTCCTGACAAGATCACTCTGACATCACACTCACCTTTCCCCTCTATAGAGCAGTGCGGTCATATTCTCTACATTCCTCATCAGATTCTTGGTTCACTTCGATTGCCCTCCACGTGTTCAGGTTATGTTGTGGTTGATAATGTTTATATCAGAGTTCTGTACTTCCCGCGCCGTTCCCTTCTTCATATCTGCCGATTGACAAGTTTTTTTCCTGATTTCTGCTACTTCCCTGCTGGAAACCTGAAAATTTTAGAGGTAGTTTCTATGTCAAGCCAGCCATTAGAACTAAACTCCAGCCTCCCCTTCAGTCTTGGTTGTACCGACTCCTCCCCCCCTACTGAAATGACTTACTCTGATTTCACTGCACACTGTGAGCATCTCACAATGTGCATCAGAAACTACAGCAAATCAGATGGAGGTCACCTTATTTCCAGGCTGGAGGATGTTCAGCGTCATCTAGCCCTTTCCTCCCCAGCCTGACTGTCTCCGATCCGCCTCTTTTTTTCATTCATTGGATTTCAGTTCTTTCAATCATGGAGGCTCAGCACCACATGTGAGCAAATACAGCCTGCCCAGGAACGCCTATTCCTCCATACTGACATCTTACCCATCAAGGCGGTATTATGTATTTATTGACTCCTCCCACGAGCCAGCCCACTGTCTGCATCAGGACTAAGGACTGCTAGGAGGAGTACTGAGGCCGGGGGGGGGGGGCTGTGATGTTTTTCAAGAAGCTGTGTACAGCACCCTGCAGGCCCCTCCCACCAGCCACGATCCGCCTGCATTGCATAAAGAAGCACAGAGACCCAGTGATGACGTCATTTGGTCAACAATAAGCATAGCTCCCAACTGTCCCTGATTTCGAGGGACTGTCCCTGATTTGGAGCAATGTCCCTCTGTTCCTCTTTCCTTCTCATTTGTCCCTCATTTTGGTCTGATCTATATAGTTGTATATAAAATGCACTTTTTGCCTTTCAAAAAGTGTTTCCCAGTGCTAAACCTTTCATCCAAATGATAAATTGCTGCATTTGTAAATTTCAAAAGCCAATATAAAGAAATAGTAGTGGTTAAAAAAAAGCCCTTAGGGTCTAACTAATCTTTTTTTTTTTAGGTTAATTCTCCTTTAAGGGGGCGTGGCAGAGGGGCGTGTCCTATGCCTACATGCTTTTGCCAGTAGGTGTCCCTCATTCCCAGCTCAAATAGTTGGGCAGTATGAATAAGGTATGTAATGAAAATGGAAAGGTTTTATTTAAAAATGTGTAGATAAAGGAAAGCCAGCAGCTCGATCTTCCACAATAAATAAATGTATTAATCCAGGTGTGGTACAAAATAATACAGGACTTACGCGTTTCAGCCCTATGGGCTATGACTAAGGCTACACACCGAAACAGGTAAGCTCTGTATTATTTTGTACCACGCCTGGATTATTAATTGTATTCATTGCGGAAGATCGAGCTGCCAGCTTTCCTTCATCTACTAGTTTGCTTGAGTGCTGGGAGGACACTACAGGCCAGTGCACCCGCCGCTCACCACCTCGGGGAATTGCTGCAGGTGTTTTCGACTTTATTTACTACAGGCAAGCCTATAATAAGGCTTACCTGTAGCTACACTGGATATCTCCTAAACCTGCACGGTTTAGCATACATCCCTGTATTTGCATGTGCCGACGTCATCGGCACATGTGCGTTTAAGCAAACTGAAGCAACGGCACGTACGTCCTGTGGCTTCAGTTAGACTGTGCCGTTACCGGCGGCATGCGCGGGAGTGACGTCATCGCGGCTCAAGCCAATCACAGCGCCGGAGCCGCGATACACGGAAGTAAGCCCCTTCGATCTCAGGTAAGTAATTCATAATGAGCTAGTATGCTATGCATACTAGCTCATTATGCCTTGTCTTTTTTAATTTTTATTTAGGGTTTACAACCACATTAACTGGCTTCTGTTAGAGGGACATCGGTCCCCTTAGTGCCCACCAGTGCTGCTAATAAATGCCCTCCAGTGCCATCTATCAGAGCTCATCAGTGCTGCTAATCAGTGCCCACCAGTGCCACCTGTCAGTGCCCATCAGTGCTGCCTATCAGTGCCGCCTCATCAGTGCCCACCAGTGCACTTATCAGTGCCCATCAGTGCTGCCTATCAGTGCCGATCAGTGCCACCTCATCAGTGCCCATTAGTGCAGTCTATCAGTGCCACCTCATCAGTGCCCATTAGTGCAGTCTATCAGTGCCGCTTCATCAGTGCCCATTAGTGCAGTCTATCAGTGCCACCTCATCAGTGCCCATTAGTGCAGTCTATCAGTGCCGCTTCATCAGTGCCCATTAGTGCAGTCTATCAGTGCCACCTCATCAGTGCCCATTAGTGCAGTCTATCAGTGCCGCTTCATCAGTGCCCATTAGTGCAGTCTATCAGTGCCGCTTCATCAGTGCCCATTAGTGCAGTCTATCAGTGCCGCTTCATCAGTGCAGTCTATCAGTGCCGCCTCATCAGTGCCCATTAGTGCAGTCTATAAGTACCACCTCATCAGTGCCCATTAGTGCAGTCTATAAGTACCACCTCATCAGTGCCCATTAGTGCAGTCTATCAGTGCCACCTCATCAGTGCCCATTAGTGCAGTCTATCAGTGCCGCTTCATCAGTGCCCATTAGTGCAGTCTATCAGTGCCACCTCATCAGTGCCCATTAGTGCAGTCTATCAGTGCCACCTCATCAGTGCCCATTAGTGCAGTCTATCAGTACCACCTCATCAGTGCCCTTTAGTGCAGTCTATCAGTGCCACCTCATCAGTGCCCATTAGTGCAGTCTATCAGTGCCGCTTCATCAGTGCCCATTAGTGCAGTCTATCAGTGCCACCTCATCAGTGCCCATTAGTGCAGTCTATCAGTACCACCTCATCAGTGCCCTTTAGTGCAGTCTATCAGTGCCACCTCATCAGTGCCCATTAGTGCAGTCTATCAGTGCCGCTTCATCAGTGCCCATTAGTGCAGTCTATCAGTGCCACCTCATCAGTGGCCATTAGTGCAGTCTATCAGTGCCACCTCATCAGTGCCCATTAGTGCAGTCTATCAGTGCCGCTTCATCAGTGCCCATTAGTGCAGTCTATCAGTGCCACCTCATCAGTGGCCATTAGTGCAGTCTATCAGTGCCACCTCATCAGTGCCCATTAGTGCAGTCTATCAGTGCCGCTTCATCAGTGCCCATTAGTGCAGTCTATCAGCGCCACCTCATCAGTGCCCATTAGTGCAGTCTATCAGTGCCACCTCATCAGTGCCCATTAGTGCAGTCTATCAGCGCCACCTCATCGGTGCCCATTAGTGCAGTCTATCAGTGTCACCTCATCAGTGCCCATTAGTGCAGTCTATCAGTGCCACCTCATCAGTGCCCATTAGTGAAGGAGAAAAATTACCTGTTTGCAAAATTTTATAACAAAATATAAAACAGGGTTTTTTTTTTCTAAATTTTCGGTAATTTTTTGTTTGTTTAGCAAAAAAACAAAAAACCCTAGTGGTGATTAAATACCACCAAAAGAAAGCTGTATTTGTGTGAAAAAAATGATAAAAATGTCATTTGGGTACAGTGTAGCACGACTGCGCAATTGTCATTCAAAGTGTGAGAGCGCTGAAAGCTGAAAATTGGCCTGGGCAGGAAGGGGGTAAAAGTGCCCGGTAGGCAAGTGGTTAATTCATAAAAAAAAGGGGAACAATACTACACCAACATGAGGTGGTGAGGGGGGGGACAACGACGCCATTGGATGCTCGGCGCCTGAACAGTCCACCCCTTTCTGAAATGTGATATGTGCTCTTGTGAAATGAGGCAGGTGCCCTCGTCAATGGTGGGAAAAATGTGACAGTACAAGCCAAGCCGGTGCTGAATGGGCCAAGACGTCATTGTTTAGGTGAGGGCAGGTGTTGGGGTTTTGTCACAGGTAACACAAGATCGTCTGTGCTGAACGTGCGGGACGTGGATCTGCTCCCTCTGCACGTCCTATGAAGAGTAATAGGTGAGCAGCCCTTATATGGCGTGGACTCTGTGCTGTGTGCAGATGGATCATCCACGGGGGATGACTAAGGGGAGGTTCTGGCATTTCCTGTTTTGTGGATGCAGACTAATTGGATGAGCAATGCGGCTGCTAATTGCAAGAAATAATGTTACCAAATAAGGGACAGAGTGACCACAAGTAGCTCAGGATTCCGGGAGGGACAAATACAAGAGAGCGTCCCACCTGGAGAACTTTCACCTGCAGGTCCATCTTCTCCCACCGCATAGCTCCCAGCTGTCCCTGATTTCGAGGGACTGTCCCTGATTTGGAACAAAGTCCCCTCTGTCCCCCTCATTTGTCCCTCATTGTGATCTGATCTATAAAGCTGTATATAAAATGCACTTTTTATCTTTCAAAAAGTGTTTCCCAGAGCTAAACCTTTCATCTGATTTCTAAATTGCTGCATTTGTACATTTTAAAAGCCAATAGAAAGGAATAGCAGTGGTAAAAAAAAGCCCTTGAGGATTTAATTAACCTTTTTTTTTTTTGGTTAATTCTCCTTTGAGGGGGTGTGGCAGGGGGCGTGTCCTATGCCTACATACATTTGCTAGTAGGTGTCCCTTGTTCTCATCTCAAAATGTTGAGAGGTATGCACCACACTGCACTTTCTCCAGCTCTGCCCCCCCCCCCCCATCCAGGGCTGGTGCAAGGATTATTGGCACCCTAGGCCAGTGATGGCGAACCTTGGCACCCCAGATGTTTTGAAATTACATTTCCCATGATGCTCTTGCATTCTGCAGTGTAGTTGAGCATCATGGGAAATGTAGTTCCAAAACATCTGGGGTGCCAAGGTTCACCATCACTGCCCTAGGCAAAACCTTGATTTGCCTCCCCCCTCCTTGGTTCCACCCCTGACTCCACCCCCTTTGCCCTGTCCATGTATATCCTACCTTTTGAATGAAGCGCCCATCAATGCAGCCTCACCAGCATCCATCAAATGCAGCCTCACCAGCATCCATCAAATGCAGCCTCACCAGCGCCCATCAATGCAGCCTCACCAGCGTCCATCAAATGCAGCCTCACGAGCGCCCATCAAATTCAGCCTCACCTGCGCCCATCAAATGCAGCCTCACCAGGGCCCATCAAATGCAGCCTCACCAGGGCCCATCAAATGCAGCCTCACCAGCGCCCATCAAATGCAGCCTCACCAACGCTCATCAAATGCAGCCTCACCTGCGCCCATCAAATGCAGCCTCACCAGGGCCCATCAAATGCAGCCTCACCAGCGCCCATCAATGAATGTTTGCATGTTTCCATTCATTCAGGAGTCAGGACAGAGAACACAGACACAGTCCTCCGCCGCCGCTGCGCCTCTGACACTATGTGCGAACGGAGCGGCGGCTGCCTGCTGAAACTTAGTTGCTAGCTGCAGAAAGAAGAAAGCAGGAACACCAGTGGCCAGGCGCCCTAGGCAGCAGTGCGCCCTAGGCGGCTGCCTAGTTTGCCTAGTGGTAGCACCGGCCCTGCCCCCCATCCACCCCTTACCCAGAAAGTTCTTTACTTATTACACGGTGCCTAGTCTCCTTCACACCAGGTGCGTTGATCCGCATTGATCCGCATTGATCAAGGCAAGGATACATAGAAAACAATTGATTTCTATGTGCCCTGTTCATGCCATACAGGTGTGTTGGCATGCGTTGCATAAAAATGCAGCATAAGACCCCATACACACTTATTAGATTTTCTGCAGATTTTTGTCTTCAGATTTACCAAAACTATATAATATGGAGGTCAAACCTTAAGCATTTCAATTTGTATGCAATCAGGCAGGCCCTTGTACTACATGGTTTTTTGGTAAATCTGAAGACAAAAATCTGCAGAAAATCTAATAGTGTGTATGGGATTTAAGCTGCGTACACACGATCGGATTTTCCGCCGGGAATTGTGTGATGACAGGCCGTTAGCGGAAAATCCGACCGTTTGTGCGCTCCATCGGACAATTGTGGTCGGATTGGAAGATTTCCCCTCTATTAGTTTTCTGGGGATAACCCAAAAATTTTCTTTTGCTTTCACTTTTAATGATAATGGTAAACAGGACAGATAGAGAGGGTGACTCTTCCTAACGGGGGCACAGACAGCAATAAAAACTGACAGGGGTTCTTATCCCTCTCCACTCTATCCAAAACAAAACAAAAAAAGTTTTGTCTTTAGTTATAATGTTAAAGTGTTACTAAACCCAGGACTCTGGGTTTAGGAGGGTGTCTATGGGAATGTTTGACCATTCTTCCAGAAGCGCATTTGTGAGGTCAGACACTGATGTTGGACGAGAAGGCCTGGCTTACAGTCTCTGCTCTTATTCATCCAAAAGGTGTTTTATCAGGTTGAGGCCAGGACTCTGTGCAGGCCAGTCAAGTTCCTCCACCCCAAACTCGCTCATCCATGTCTTTATGGACCTTGCTTTGTGCACTGGTCCAAATCATTTGGTGGAGGGGGGATTATGGTGGGGGGGTTGTTTTTCAGGGGTTGGGCTTGGCCCCTTAGTTCCAGTGAAGGGAACTCTTAAAGCGTCGGCATACCAAGACATTTTGGACAATTTCATGTGCTCAACTTTTGTGGGAACGGTTTGGGGATGGCCCCTTTCTGTACCAGCAAGACTGCACACCAGTGCACAAAGCAAGGTCCTTAAAGACATTGATGAGCGAGTTTGGGGTGGAGGAACTTGATTGGCCTGCACAGAGTCCTGACCTCATCCGGATAGAACACCTTTGAGATGAATTAGAGGGCAGACTGTGAGCCAGGCCTTCTCATCCAACATCAGTGCCTGACCTCACAAATGCACTTCTGGCATCTTTTGGGGGGGGGTGAAGAGCGGTGCACTCAGCTGGAGGTTCAGCCCCCCCCCCCCCCTCCTCCCCGCAGCCGGGTCAATCACAGAGCGCAGCACGATTCAAGGTTCACTGCCGGTTTCCCGTAGAGGAGATGGCGGCAGCAGCACCCGAAAGCCGATTGAAAAATCGGCTCGGATGAAGACACCACTGGATTCGTGGACAGGTAAGTGCCCTAATATTAAAAGTCAGCAGCTACAGTATTTGTAGCTGCTGACTTTTAATTTTTTTTGCAGAAGCCCGGAGCTCCTCTTTAATACCACTTGAAAGCTTATAGGAGACTTTATTGCTGGGGTTTGCATATACTTTACACTGTCACTTTAAGAGAGCAAGATGATGACCTTACTGTCTTGTGATCAGGAGGTGAACGTTTTATTTTGCACAAATATAGAATTAGTGTCTCAGGTGAGTAATAATAGTTACTTGTAACCAACACAACATACTGTATATAGACATTCCAGAGGTATGCCGTCCGCAGAGCCACACCCTCCCCATGCTGCGCTCATACCTGCTGTCTCATCCACCTGCAGAACCCCCAAGCCATCTTCCAGCTCCTTTCTCTGCTTTGTCACTGACTTTCCCCAATTACTAACCCGCAGTGACATATACAGTGAGTACACCCCGCACATTTTTTTTTCATGTGACAACACTGAAGAAATGACGCTTTGCTACAATGTAAAGTAGTGAGTGTACAGCTTGTATAACAGTGTAAATGTGCTGTCCCCTCAAAATAACTCAACAAAAGTGAGTACACCCCTAAGTGGAAACGTCCAAATTGGGCCCAATTCGCCATTTTCCCTCCCTGGTGTCATGTGACTCGTTAGTGTTACAAGGTCTCAGGTGTGAATGGGGAGCAGGTGTGTTAAATGTGGTGTTATCGCTCTCACTCTCTCATACTGGTCACTGGAAGTTCAACATGGCACCTCATGGCAAAGAACTCTCTGAGGATCTGACAAAAAAGAATTGTTGCTCTACATAAAGATGGCCTAGGCTATAAGAAGATTGCCAAGACCCTGAAACTGATCTGCAGTACGGTGGCCAAGACCATACAGCGGTATAACAGGACAGGTTCCACTCAGAACAGGCCTCGCCATGGTCGACCAAAGAAGTTGAGTGCACGTGCTCGGCGTCATATCCAGAGGTTGTCTTTGGGAAATAGACGTATGAGTGCTGCCAGCATTGCTGCAGAGGTTGAAGATGTGGGGAGTCAACCTGTCAGTGCTCAGACCATACGCCGCACACTGCATCAAATTGGTTTGCATGGCTGTCATACCAGAAGGAAGCCTCTTCTAAAGATGATGCACAATAAAGCCTGCAAACAGTTTGCTGAAGACAAGCAGACTAAGGACATGGATTACTGGAACCATGTCCTGTGGTCTGATGAGACCAAGATAAACTTATTTGGTTCAGATAGTGACAAGCGTGTGTGGTGGCAACCAGGTGAGGAGTACAAAGACAAGTGTGTCTTGTCTACAGTCAAGCATGGTGGTGGGAGTGTCATGGTCTGGGGCGGCATGAGTGCTGCCGGCACTGGGGAGCTACAGATCATTGAGGGAACCATGAATGCCAACATGTACTGTGACATACTGAAGCAGGGCATGATCCCCTCCCTTCGGAGACTGGACCGCAGGGCAGTATCCCAACATAACGACCCCAAACACACCTCCAAGATGACCTCTGCCTTGTTAAAGAAGCTGAGGGAAAAGGTGATGGACTGGCCAAGCATGTCTCCAGACCTAAACCCTATTGATCATCTGTGGGGCATCCTCAAATGGAAGGTGGAGGAGCGCAAGGTCTCCAACATCCACCAGCTCTGTGATGTCGTCATGGGGAAGTGGAAGAGCACTGCAGTGACAACCTGTGAAGCTCTGGTGATCTCCATGCCCAAGAGGGTTAAGGCAGTGCTAGAAAATAATGGTGGCCACACAAAATATTGACACTTTGGGCCCAATTTGGACATTTTCACTTAGGGGTGTACTCACTTTTGTTGCCAGCGGTTTAGACATCAATGGCTGTGTGTTGAGTTATTTTGAGGGGACAGCAAATTTACACTGTTATACAAGCTGTACACTCACTACTTTACATTGTAGTCATTTCTTCAGTGTTGTCACATGAAAAGATAGAATAGGTGATTGTCACGTACCTGGTTGGAGGCCGAAGTGACGAGAGGGCTTCCCTTGCAGCAATGGTCCAAGCACCCCTGGAGGTGATGACCGAGAGTGCAGGGCTCCATGAAGCATGGGTGCCAATAGACCAAACTAGTGTCTGCTCCAGGAGGTGCCCGGCTGGGTTGTTCTCAGGCAGGTGGGCAAGGATGTCAGCAGGAACACAAGGAACATTGTAGCGGAGCAGGTCAGGCCCAGCAGTTGGAGGAGTGCTGAACCCCGCAGTAGATGAAGGTGGTGCAGGATGAGACCAGCAGAGAGGAACTGGAGTAGTGTAGTTGAGGTCACGATCTAGGCTGAAGTAGGGCAGCACAGTGGTGTGGTGGTTAGCACTTCTGCCTGGTGGGACTGGGGTCATTGGTTCAAATCCCAACCATGACATTATCTACCTGGAGTTTGCATGTTCTCCATGTGCTTGAGTGGATTTCCTCCCACGCTCCAAAGAAATGGACTAAACATTGGCCCTAGTATGTGAATGTATTAATTTGAGTTGGGAACCTTAGACTGTAAGCTCCTGGAGGGCAGGGACTTATGTGAATGTACAATATACTGTATATATATATATATAATATTGCCAAAAATATTGGGACACCTGCCTTTACACGCACATGAACTTTAATGGCATCCCAGTCTTAGTCCGTAGGTTTCAATATTGGGTTGGCCCACCCTTTGCAGCTATAACATCTTCAACTATTCTGGGAAGGCCGTCCACAAGGTTTAGGAGTGTGTCTATGGGAATGTTTGACCATTCTTCCAGAAGAGCATTTATGAGGTCAGGCACTGATGTTGGATGGGAAGGCCTGGCTCGCAGTCTCCACTCTAATTCATCCCAAAGGTGTTCTATCGGGTTGAGGTCAGGACTCAGTATGGATGTTTGTACTGTTATTTATCTCTTCCTAAATAAAGCTTGGATTATTTCTATACTAGTATGCAGGGGCGTTGCTAGGTCTACAAAAGATCTGGGGCTAGAGCCCATAGTAGTGAAGTAAAGAAAGTTATACACATGTATATAATATACGTGTGGGTGTACAGTATATATATCTCTGAGTGTGGATTCCCGCTTACATCAGGGTCCCCAGAGAGCCCCCCGCTTACATCAGGGTTCTCAGAGAGCCCACCCCCCTTACATCAGTGTCCCCAGAGCCCCCCTTACATCAGGGTCTCTAGAGAGCCTCCCTACTTACATCAGGGTCCCCAGAGCCCCCCTCATTGCATCAGGGTCCCCAGAGAGCCCACCCCCTCTTACATCGGGGTCCCCAGAACCCCCTTTACATCAGGGTCCCTAGAGAACCTCCCTACTTACATCAGGGCCTCCAGAGCCCTCCTCATTACATCAGGGTACCCAGAGCCCCCCTCATTACATCAGGGTCCGCAGAGATCCCACCCCCTTACATCGGGGTCCTCAGAGAGCCCACCCCCTTACATCAGGGTCCCTAGAGAGCCTTCCTACTTACATCAGGGTCCCCAGAGATCCCACCCCCCTTACATTAGGGTAACCAGAGCCCCCCTTACATCAGGGTCCCCAGAGAGCCCCAGGGCTCAGGAGTTGGCTACATAAACAATGCAGGGCTCAGCTGTGCCCATCTATGCAGCCTCCAGTGTCCAGCAATGCAGCCTCACCAGTGCTGAGCAGTGCACCCCTCCACTGCAGTGCCCTCTGTCCCCTGCACCCCACCACACACACTGTGAGAGTAGAACTCTTACCTTACACAGGTGTACAGCAAGCAGAGCATCTGAGATCGGCATCACAGAGCTGGATGGGGGCGGGAACTACAGAAGTTAACTTTTCACATTAACAAGCTGGTGATTGGTTGCTAGGATTGTCAGGCAACCAATCACCTGCTGTTTAATGAAAAAGTCAACTCCTGCGGTTCCCGCCACCATCCAGCCCTGTGATACTGGGCGCTCGCCACTGTCCAATGAAGGGGACAGCAGCGAACATTTCCACAGGCCAGGTGCCCGCATTCAGCGGTGGCGGGCCGGGTGCCAACCCTTGCCCTAGAGACTCGGGGCTATGGGCCCCAGATTCGGGGCTATAGCCTCAATAGCCACCCCCTAGCAACGCCTCTGCTGGTATGCATCTACACTATATTGCCAAAAGTATTGGGACGCCTGCCATTACACGCACATGAACTTTAATGGCATCCCAGTCTTAGTCAGTAGGGTTCAGTATTGATTTGGCCCACCCTTTGCAGCTATAACAGCTTCAACTCTTCTGGGAAGGCCGTCCACAAGGTTTAGGAGTGTGTCTATAGGAATGTTTGACCATTCTTCCAGAAACGCATGTGTGAGGTCGGGCACTGATGTTGGACGAGAAGGCCTGGCTCGCGGTCTCCGCTTGAATTCATCCCAAAGGTGTTCTTTCGGGTTGAGGTCATGCAGGCCAGTCAAGTTCCTCCACAGGTGAGTACAACATGTTTATTATTTTAATTAAAAAAAATGACCTTTAGTAACACTTTAGATGAGCTGAGGTCACAAGCAGAGGGGAGAAGTCCAGAGGGAAAATCAAGCTTGTAACAAAAAGTCAGGATACACAGAAATGAGGATTACAGCTGAAAATCATCTAGCAATCACTGCTTCTTCCTTTTAAATAGGGCGTTTGATGCCAGTTCCAGAATTGGGCACATGTGTGGCAATGCATGCAAACGAGTGTGCCCACGCAAGACACTGGCGGAAGTGCCTGATCTGTGCATGTGCACCGCTGTTCTTAGTGGCATCCTGACTATCCCCAGTTTGAAGAAGTTTGTATTGTGGTTATGGAGTAATTGTATGCAGGTGTGCTAACAATTATTATATGTCATACTATAAAATATTGTGATGGTCATTATTATGGCAACAACTGCTTTTTAATTGACTACTAAACCTCTTTTCAGCATTTGCTTTCCGTGATGGTGGAAGGGGTTGGAGGACTTTCTACCAAGGTTTTGAGATCTGAGATGCTGAAAAACACTGGTGAGTACTGAGATCAGGGAGGTTAGCTGGAAAATGAAGTAAAAGTGAATTCCCTGCACTGGTGCCCCCCTCCCCCCGCCCCCTTTTCCTGACAACTTCTGTCCCTAGTAATGTCCTGATTATGCTGAACGCTCTCCTACTACCTGTCCTTGATTTTGACATACTTTATGGCAAAATCCATGTCAGTGAGGAGGTCACCGGGGGGCCCCATCAAAAGTTTTCAATGCGGCCCCATGATCTGTAGTTATGCTCCTGACCCCGGGCTTGTAGTCTTGAGGGGTGGGGGGTAGGGGGGGGCACCACCATGGTACATATAGAGAGAAGTGAAGGTTACTGTGTGGAAGCAACGCAGAATGAGACTGGGAGATGGGACAATGCTGGACTGACTAGAGAGGAAGCACTGATAGAGAGAAAATAGGGAAAAGAAATAAGGGATTGAAGAACAGAGGAAGGATGCGATGAAGGAAAGAAAAGGAGAGGAGCAGAAAGAAGAGGGGAGAGAATAGAAGAGGGTGGAAGAGAGGAGAGAGACTTGTGGGGAGGTGGGAAGAGAGGGCAAGTGAAGAGCAGACAAGAAAGAGCAGAGGAGAGGAAAGAGGAGAATGAAAGGAGAGAGCAGAGGAGAGGAAAGAGGAGAATGGAAGAGAGCAGAGGAGAGGATAGAGGAGAAAGGAGAGAGCAGAGGAGAGGATAGAGGAGAATGGAAGAGAGCAGAGGAGAGGAAAGAGGAGAATGGAAGAGAGCAGAGGAGAGGATAGAGGAGAATGGAAGAGAGCAGAGGAGAGGATAGAGGAGAATGGAAGAGAGCAGAGGAGAGGAAAGAGGAGAATGGAAGAGAGCAGAGGAGAGGATAGAGGAGAATGGAAGAGAGCAGAGGAGAGGAAAGAGGAGAATGGAAGAGAGCAGAGGAGAGGATAGAGGAGAATGGAAGGAGAGAGCAGAGAATAGGAAAAAGGAGAATGGAAGTAGGGAGCAGAGGAGAGATGGGAATGGAAGGAGGGAGCAGAGGAGAGGAAAGAGGAGAATGGAAAAGAGCAGAGGAGAGGATAGAGGAGAATGGAAGGAGAAAGCAGTGAAGAGGAAATAGGAGAATGGAAGGAGAGAGCAGAGAAAAGGATTGAGGAGAATGGAAGAGAGCAGAGGAGAGGATAGAGGAGAATGGAAGAGAGCAGAGGAGAGGATAGAGGAGAATGGAAGAGAGCAGAGGAGAGGATAGAGGAGAATGGAAGAGAGCAGAAGAGAAGATAGAGGAGAATGAAAGGAAAGAGCAAAGGAGAGGATAATGGAATATGGAAAAAGGGAGAAGAGGAGAGGATAGGATAGAGGAGAATGAAAGGAGAGAGTAGAGAAGAGGATAGGGGAGAATGGAAGGAGAGAGCAGTGGAGAGGAAAGTGGAGAATGGAAGGAGAGGGCAGAGGAGAGGATAGAGGAGAATGGAAGGAGAGAGTAGAGAAGAGGATAGGGGAGAATGGAAGGAGAGCGCAGAGGAGAAGAAATAGGAGAATGGAAGGAGAGAGCTGAGGAGAGAGGAGACAAATGAGAATGTAGAGAAAAGCAGATCAGAGTAAAGTGGGGAAAAGAGTGAAGAGGGGAGAGGAAAGAGCAGAGAAGAGAGAGGAGATTGGAGATGAGGGAAGAGAAGACTAGAGGAAAGAGGAGGCAGCAGGGCAGCGCAGAGGGGATGGAGATGTTTGGGGGGGGGGGGGGCTGAGGTAAAAGAGAGGGACAGCAGAGGGGGGGAAATACAACAGAGGAGAGGAGAGAGAAGAGAGAGGAGAGGAAGCAGCAGAGAGAGGAGTAGCAGGAAGAGGAGAATGGAGATGGGGACCGAAGTGGAGAGCAGGGATTACAATGACAGCAGAAGGGGTAGGAGAGCAAAGGAGATAGGAGAGATGACAAGAAAGGAGAGGAGAGAGCAGAATGGGCAGGAGGGGGGAGAAGACAGCAGAGAGAAGAGAAGAGTGGAGAAGGGAATGAGCAGAGGAGAGAAGATGAGAGGGGGGAATAGACAGCAGTGCAGAGCAGGTGGGAGGGAGAAGGACAACAGAGGTGAGAGGAGATAAGAGGACACCAAAGAGGAGAAAGAGGAGAGAGAACAGAATAGCAGAGGAGTATGGAGACAGCTTAGGAGAGGGGAGAAAATAAAGGAGGAAAGTGGTGAGGAGGGAAGATACAAAGATAAAAGAAGGGAAGTAAGGATGAAAGGAATATAAGAAAAAAGTAAAAAAGTAAATAAAAGAAGGGCTGTTGAAATTTTGTTTTCCATTAGGAATAGTCATTTCTATACAGCACAAGCAGGCAATCATTATTCTCCTGATGAATCAGAAGGAATGCCACTCTTTCTTGCAGTGTTATGCCCCGTACACACGGTCGGATTTTCCGACGGAAAATGTGTGATAGGACCTTGTTGTCGGAAATTCCAACCATGTGTAGGCTCCATCACACATTTTCCATCATATTTTCCGACACACAAAGTTTGAGAGCTTGCTATAAAATTTTCCGACAACAAGATCCGTTGTCGGAATTTCCAATCGTGTGTACACAAATCCGATGCACAAAGTGCCACGCATGCTCAGAATAAATAAAGAGATGAAAGCTATTGGCTACTGCCCCGTTTATAGTCCCGACGTACGTGTTTTACGTCACCGCGTTCAGAACGATCGGATTTTCCGACAACTTTGTGTGACCCGTGTGTATGCAAGACAAGTTTGAGCCAACATCCGTCGGAAAAAATCCTAGGATTTTGTTGTCGGAATGTCCGATCAATGTCCGACTGTCTGTATGGGGCATAAGACTTTAATAAATCAATCCCAAGTTTGATCCCATCTGTGTGACAGTTGACTCGTTTTGTAGGAAAAAAAGATAAAAACTATTGCAGAGGACAGGTCAACTGGCAAATATCGAACAGATCTTCTGACATGTTGGAAATCAACACCCGGCAGAGAGAAGTTATCTGTGTGAACGATCTCATAGAGTGCAGGGTGGTGGGATCTTTGTAAAATCTGTGTAAAATAGTCATCAGTGGGCTAATCTGCCCGGGTTTAATTCATCAGGGGTCAGCAAATCCTGTCTAAAATATTAATGAACCTGAACTTAGCTGTGATATAACATTGAAGTCTATGGGAGGCAAATCCTATTAGTAAGTGTTTCCCATTTTTACAGCTAATAGGCAAACTATTGCAAAAAAAATAAAATAAAATAAAATGGGAAGCTGGACACTGCCATGAGGAACATGTATCCATGCAAAGAAAAAAAATAGCTCTTCAGAGAACAAAGCAAGTCTTAAAGAGCCCTAAGGGACGACAGATGATACAGCAGAGCAAAATTGTCTGGCATATTTTAATGTGGAAGAATTTGCAAAATGTACTGAGTCTAGGGACAAAGAATACAGGCAGGTGCTTTACTACAGGAATTCACTGACAGCAATATTTCTCAAAGTCAATGAAAAACATTGTCCTGTCTATGGAGCCCAATGGAGAAGAAGAGATGCTGGGAAGACAGGTAGGGCTGGAGAGAGTTTCAGCAATTGTAGGATCAGGCACTGAGGACTGTTATTGGTGGAGCAGCAGAGGAGCCTTCATCAAGAGAATAAAGGACAGGTCTATGGAAGGGAGGTCAGAGAGGGGGCTAAATACAGAATTGAGGAGACTTGCAGAGTTACATGGAGTACTCATCCTTCTTCTCTGTTTTATAACAGAAATCACTCTGCTGCTCCACCAATAAAAATAACACACACAATCCTTATACTGGGAGTTGATAGTACTGGAGATGTCAGGTCATTTTAGGGGTTAAACAGTCTACTATACAAATGCCAATTACCCCTGTGCCCCTTGCGCTCCACCTCCGCCTGCCAGACAACGTGCCCGGGGCATCTGTGACTCAGCAGGATGGTATCTGCCATGCCTGAGCTCATCTCAGCTTTATCTCATTACAAAATGTATAGCTTTCCCTGGTGAGAGCTGATACACAGAGGAGCTTAATTCCAATACTGTATCTATCCAATATCTTTCTTTCTTTCTTTCTTTCTTTCTTTCTTTCTTTCTTTCTTTCTTTCTTTCTTTCTTTCTTTCTTTCTTTCTTTCTCTCTTTTTCTTTCTCTCTTTCTCTCTCTCTCTCTCTCTCTCTCTCTCTCTCTCTCTCTCTCTCTCTCTCTCTCTCTCTCTCTCTCTTTCTTTCTTTCTTTCTTTCTTTCTTTCTTTCTTTTTTTCTTTCTTTCCCAAATCTGATCTATCTATCTATCTATCTATCTATCTATCTATCTATCTATCTATCTATCTATCTATGGCATGGATCTGAATGGCATGGTACTTTCTACTCATGGTCAGTCATGTAAGTCACCCAACACCTTTCTAAGAACTTCCAAATTAGAGAAATAAAAGAAAAAAGTGCAAGAATAAAAGTTAATTATAGCTCATTAACATCTAGCACGTTGTATATGATAAAATGATAAAAAAAGAAATAATATGATATAAACACAACACACCCCACCCTAGTTCCAATATCTAATTTCTCTATCTATCTATCTATCTATCTATCTATCTATCTATCTATCTATCTATCTATCTATCTATCTATCTATCTATCTATCTATCTATCTATCTATCTATCTATCTATCTATCTATTTATCTTTTTCTTACTTTACCTATCCCATCTCTCTTTCACAAAATCCATCTATCTGCCTATCTATGGTATGTATGTATCTATCACTGCTCCAGTATAACATGAATCTTTCTCTGCATAATAGATCTGATTCTTCCTTTTTCCACCTCTTATGCTTCTAAAAGTCAGCAGCACATAATTCTGATATCTTCTACTCATAGTCACTCATGTAAGCCACCAACTACCTTCCTATGAACTAACTTTCTTTCTTTCTCCCACCTTTTATGTCAAATATATGATCTATCTATCTATCTATCTATCTATCTATCTATCTATCTATCTATCTATCTATCTATCTATCTATCTATCTATCTATCTATCTATCTATCTATCTATCTATCTATCTATCTATCTATCTATCTATCGCATGGATCATTCTTCCCATAGTGGATCTGAATCTTTCCTCCACCACCCATGCATCTTGAGGTCAGCAGAGCATATTTCTGGTACTTTCTACCCATGGTCAGTCATGTAAGTCACCCAACACCTTTCTAAAAACTTCCAAAATAGAGATATAAAAGAAAAAAATGCAAGAATAAAAGTTCATTATAGCTCATTAACATCTAGCAAGTTGAATATTATAAAAAAAAAGAAATAATATGATATAAACACAACACACCCCACCCTAAAGGGACTTAGTTCCAATATCTAATTCCTCTCCCCATCTCTCTCTCTCTCTTTCTATCTTAAATCTATCTATCTTTCTTTTTCTTACTTTATCTATCCCATCTTTCTATCAGAAAATCTATCCATCTATCTGCCTATCTATAGTATGTATGTATCTATCACTGCTCCAGTATAACATGAATCTTTCTCTGCATAATAGATCTTATTCTTCCTTTTCTTCTACCTCCTATGCTTCTAGAAGTCAGCAGGACATAATTCTGGTATCTTCATACTCATAGTCACTCATGTGAGCCCCCAAATACCTTCCTATGAACTAACTTTCTTTCTTCCAACTTTATATCTTAAATCTATCTATCTATCTATCTATCTATCTATCTATCTATCTATCTATCTATCTATCTATCTATCTATCTATCTATCTATCTATCTATCTATCTATCTATCTATCTATCTATCTATCATCTGCTCCAGTATGTCATGAATCTTTCTCTGTATAATATGTCTGCTTCTTCCTTCTTTCCACCTTGAATGCTTCTAGAAGTCAGCAGAACATAATTCTGGTAGCTTCTACTCATAGTTACTCATGTAAGCCACCAACTACCTTCCTATGAACTCTTTCTTTCTTTTCTCTCTTCTTTATCTCATCTCTCTCTCCCCCAATTAAATAAATAAATCTATCTGTAGTATATACTGTATGTATCCATCCATTACTTCTGCAGTACAACATGAATCTTTCTTCCCATAATAAATCAGATTCTACCTTCTTTCCACCTCCTATGCTTCTAGAGGTCAGCAGAACATAATTCTGGTATCTTCTGCTCATAGTCACTCATGTAAGCCACCAACTACCTTCCTATGAACTAACTTTCTTTCTTTCTCCCACCCTTTATCTCAAATATATGATCTATCTATCTATCTATCTATCTATCTATCTATCTATCTATCTATCTATCTATCTATCTATCTATCTATCTATCTATCTATCTATCGTCACTCATGTAAGCCCCCCAAATACCTTCCTATGAAGAGAAGTAAAAGAAAAAAAAAAATCAAAAGTTCATAATATCATACATTTTGTATATAATAATAATAATAATAATAATAATAATTAGCATAACCATATTACATATTCTCCCTACCCCACACACATAATGCCTATCATATTTACTCACAATTCCCCCAAACTGCCCTTATTAGGAAAGGTCCAGGGCAGGATTTGGGTTTTTTTGTAATCTGCTTATTTTTTTTTCCAGCAACGAAACACAATAGGAGCCTATTACAGACTCCAGATTGCATTGTAATGCTTTCTGTATACAGTGGATGGGGCTGTCACTCACCCTCCACCCACGCCCACTAGCCTGCCCTTATAAAGCAGCCGTGTGGAGCTGAACAGGCAGACAGCAAGAGAACAGCTCACCGAGCAACTCATTCAGAAACTTTGGATTATATTCCTTCCTGCAAGAACTCTCTTTGGATTATCCCTCTCGCAACAGGTAGGCATTCTCTCCAAACTTTATATTTAAATACTACTTTGCAGCAAATAGTAGAGCAATTTCCTTTAAATCCTACCTTATTCTTACTACTCTGCACAAATTGAATATCATTTGCAACTTCAGCAGGAATTTTCCATGCACTTTGCTATTAATACAGAATTTTCCACAGGCATGGAAATTTTAAATTAAACTGCTTAGCCTATTTATTGGCACTGTGCAGATAATGAAGGAATTTATTGCTTAGCATTTTTTTTTTTTTTTTTGTATGGTGCAGAGTCCTCTACAAGTGCCCCCAGCTGATGTTTTGGAAGTACTTCTAGATTTGTGTGTTTGTTTAGTTGATAAAAATGGAAAGCAAACACAGATTAGAATGAGGAGGAGGCGAAAAAAAAAAAAAAAAATCTTCTGCAAATTGGAGTGATGATTTCAGGCTGTGCGCTCAACTCTTGACAACCCCCTCTAAATAGCAAATTTTTGTATTTCTCCACCAGGAACCGGTCCAGAATGGAGTTGGCTTACACCATCATGCTCCTCATAAGTTATCTGACCTTCCTTGGCTCCGTCATGGCAAGATTGGAAACCAGTCTAGGAGACAAAAAAAAGTAAGTTTATGGTACACTAAAAAAAAAAAAAAGTTTACAAGAACTGTTGTAAGAAGCCTGTAATTTTTTTTTTTGTATCAGAACTCTAAACCTGCTTTTGTGCACTTGCAGATGGAATCTAATTAGGATGACTCGAATGAAGAGAGAGTTGATGGCACAGCTACCAAATGATGCAATGATTGAAGGTTCTTTTGTCAGAACAGAAGACACTAAGGATTCTATGTTGCCTCAAACCAGGTAAATGTCCATAGAGATATATTTTCATATTGGTCTTTTTTCTAGTAGATGTCCATAGAGATATATTTTCATATTGGTCTTTTTTTGAGTAGATGTCCATAGAGATATATTTTCACAATAGTCTTTTTTTGAGTAAATGTCCATAGAGATAAATTTTCACAATAGTCTTTTTTTGAGTAGTTGTCCATAGAGATATATTTTTATATCGGTCTTTTTTTGAGTAAATGTCCATAGTGATATATTTTCAGATTGGTCTTTTTTTTTTTGGTAACTGTCCATAGAGATATATTTTTATATTAGTCTTTTTTTTGGCTAATTTATTCTTGGAAAGGAAACTAGGTTTGTGCTAGCTTTTGGTGTCACCAATATATGATATCAGGTGACTCTAGATCAGCCTTTCGCAACCTTTTTAATACAGAGGAACCCTTGAAATAACTTTCATGGCTAAGGAAACCCAAGATAATAATTCCTATATCTACAGCTCATGGTACAATAGTGTGATGCCTTACTTGGGAAGAAAGTTTCTTTAATTGGTGGTCATTGAGTAAAAAACCTCCTTACAAATAGCTAAAATGATCATTGGTGTCAGCGGTTATTCATCTGAGAGGTAGAAGTTGATCATTGCTCAAAGAAACCTTAGAAACCTCTGCAGGAACCTTGAAGTCCTACAGAACCCTGGTTGAGAAAGCCTGCCCTAGTGTAAAGTTTTGGATCAACAAACATCCTATAAACATAAAATAAAACATTATAAGTAAGCCAACTTTTTCCCATAGATTTATTTCTTTAAGAATTAGAATGCATTTGTAGATAACAGGTGGTGAGGATTTATTTTAGCCTATAATAATTAAAGAGCAACTTTAGAAACTGCTGCAACTGAGAAACTACAAATACCTGCAAAACCTTTTCTGGTGCTTGCTGTTCCTCAGTATCTGGATGATCAAAGTTTTGTCTGACTAAAAATGTACACAGTGACATATATTTATCTAATGATGTTCTTCTTTCTCTTTCCAACCAGCAATGGTGCCCATATCCGTGTGAAGAGATACCGTCACAGCTTCAGCAACTACCCTCAGAGTTCCTACAGGGGTTGCAAATTCGGCACTTGCATCGTTCACAACTTGGCCAACCAGATCTACCAGTACACTGACAAGGACAAGGACAGCACAGCACCGGCCAGAAAAATCAGCTCCCAGGGCTATGGCCGCAGGAGAAGGTCTGTTCCTGAGAGAAGGCTTCTTCTGCCTGTGGTTAATGGTAAAATCCAACCATGGTGGGTCAGCACCAGAAATGCCCAGCAGCCCTCGGACATTAACGTAGCATCCATGCACCAAGAAAGCAGCACGTTAGAGACCAAAGGCAAACTGTTGCAGACCTTGTTAAGGACTTAAACCAAGAACTGAACTAGTGGAGGTGTTGTTTCTAAAAAAAATGAAGGTGAAAGCTAAGGCTCTCCTTTCTGTGGTCTATGGAATTCCTCGTTACCAGCTCAGTGAACCTTTAGAAAGGATTGGGAAGAGGATAGCAGGAGCCGACCATGGCTGATGAAGTATTGTAGTAAGCCGGGAGGTCAGAACATGGTCTTCAAGTTTTCGTGATGCAAAGTTGGGAAGACTGTGAACTTTTCTTGTCCAATGTAGGATGTACAATTTTGCACTTGTAAGGACCTTACTTAAGTGAGCACTGATAGACCATACCAAAAAAATCGTGAACTTGGAAGCTTTCTGGTTAACCAGGTTCGTTCATGGAGATGTTGAAGCAATAGTGAGTCACTCACTTGACCCTACTCTTGGGTCTAAAGCTGGAAAAGGTGCTGCAAAGATTTTCTTGGATGCGTCAAATAGAAAGAACTGACCTCAGCTAGGGACAGGCGAGTCCCAAATGTCAACGACTTCTGATTGTCGGAGAAGTATGCAACTGCCCCGAGTTGACAGCTTCCCTGGCAACAAAAGGTTTAACTCCCTGAAAAAAAAACTTTCCCTTTTCCCATTTGCTGCCCTGTCACTGCCAACAGACTTGTTACAGAGACTCTATAATTTCCATATAAAGGCAATCTACTATTTGAACCTTTCATTTCCCTGGTTCCTCGTGAACTAGACCTAATACTTGAACTTGAAGTGCAATCTACATTATTTTTATATTTGTCTACGTAAAAGTTGACTATTCTTTATTTAATTACTACTGTTCATGTTTGTATTGTTCAAAGTGAAAGTTATTTTTTTACCTGAATATTATAAATATATATATATATATATATAAATAAGGGCATTGCATCTATTTTATGAAGTCATTGTTCAATGTGATCTGTATTTTTCATTCCTGTTTTTATGAAGAGTTATTATATGTTACATTTTATTACACCCGCCAATGAGTTACATTGAACTATAATAAAAATCAAAAATTCACCAGAATTTTCTGTTTCGTTGTTCTTTACCTTATTACACGGTACAATGGGAAATAGTACTTTGGCACGGTTGTGTTTAAGGTTTTATGGTGGACGAAATATACCGCCACCTGTTTTCTGGAAAATATAGGTCAAAACGTGGAGATAATGAATCCCGTATTCGGGACGCCATGCGTGGAATGTCTACTTTCTCTTTCACTGTTCTGGCAGAGTTCCTAGACTATAAAACATAACATGTTAGTCTGAAGACGAGGGACAGATTATTGATACAAGCGTTGACCTCATTTTTTTATTCTGCAATGATGCTTCCAACGTCTCCTCTACATATAGAAACACTTCGGAGGGGGATTTACTAAAACTGGACCGTGCATAATCTGGTGCAGTTCTGCATAGAAACCAATCAGCTTCCAGGTTTGATTGTCAAAACTTAATTGAACAAACTGAAGTTGGAATCTGATTGGCTACCATGCACAGCTGCACCAGATTCTGAGGGCACTAGTTTTAGTAAATCTCCCCCTATGTTTATCATGTATTCATATATCTCCTCTACATATATAAATGTTATATTCATCTGTTCCCTCTACATATATAAACATTATATACATCATATATTAATAGGTCTCCTTTACATATAAAATCATTATATTCAATTATATATTCACTTATCTCCTCTACATATATGAACATTATATACACCATATATTAATAGGTCTCCTTTACATATAAAATCATTATATTCAATCATATATTCACATATCTCCTCTACATATATGAACATTATATACATCATATATTAACCGCTTGCTGACCGGCTCACGCCGATATACGTCGGAAGAAGGGCACGTACAGGCGTATTAACGTACCTGTACGTTGCCCTTTAAGAAGCGGTTTGCGGTCGCAGGTGGCGCGAGCTCCGTGAGTGTGATCGCGGGTCCTGCGGACTCGAAGTCCGCGGGGATACCCGCGATCCTCTCACGGAGAGGAAGAACGGGGAAATGCTGATGCAATTTTGTTTGGGAGCCACGTCGCACGACCGCGCAATTGTCAGTTAAAGCGACGCAGTGCCGAATCGCAAAAAAAGTGCTCTGGTCTTTGGCCAGCCAAATGGTCTGGGGCTTAAGTGGTTAATAGGTCTCCTTTACATATATAAACATAATATACATCATATATTCATATGTCCCCTCTACATAAAGAAACATTATAAACATCATATATTCACATGTCCCCTCTACTTATATATAAACATTATATACATCATATAGTCATATGCCCCCTCTACATATATATAAACATTGTAAACATCATATATTCCTATGTCCCCTCTACATAAAGAAACATTATAAACATCATATATTCACATTTCCGCTCTACATATATATAAACATTATATACATCATATATTAATAGGTCTCCTTTACATATAAAAACACTATATTCATCAAATATTCATATATAGGTCTCCTATACATATATAAACCGTATATTCATCATATAGTCACATGTCTCTACCAATATAAAAACTATTGGGAAGATTTATTAAAACTGGAGCACACAAAATCTGGCATAGCTGTGCACGGTAGCCAATCAGCTTCTAACTTCCGCTTGTTCCATTAAGCTTTGGCAATAAAACCTGGAAGCTGATTGGTTTCTATGCAGAGCTTTTGCACGCCTCAATTTTAGTAAATACCCCCCCTACAGAAATTAGGGAAGTCATTCGAAAACCAGGTCGAATCTATAGAAATCATGGAAACATTACAGTGTAAAGCAAAATGTACAGTCCAAGGTCCCTACTGTAACCACATGCATAGGCGTGCGCAGGGGGTGCGCCAGGTGTGCCTGGGCACACCCAAATCACGCTATACAGTGCCAATTCCCGCTTCTGCCCGGGCTTACCCCCGCGTTGCACGGCCCCCCCACCACAATGCTGCTGGCTTCCCTCCTCTCCTCTCCCACGGCTGCTGTAGGGGATGTTCCAGGATGGAGAGTGGGGGGAAGGGGCTAATCAATATGTCATTTACCAGCCCCTTCCTTTTCTAAATGAACACTGTGAACACACTCACTCACTGTGCTCATTCATAACTGAAGCATAGTAAACTGTGTTTACTACACTTCAATTTGTGAATGAACTAGAAGCCGCTCAGCACATGCATGTGTGTTTGAGCTTTGGGGGTGCACACCCTAATGCAATAGGCTGCGCACACCTATGACCACATGCATGCATGGCCAGTTAGGACGGGAGCCAGATAACGGATCGATGTGTTTTTGGATTGTGCACCCAGGAAAGGATACAAAGAAACACATGCTAACTCCATTGGGGCATCTTTGCTGGGGATCAGACCAAGAAGTGTACAACCAATTGAAAATGTACCTGTATGGTATGGTAGATAGGTAAAAATCTTTGCAAAAAAAAAAAAAAACAGGGGGAAAAAGTATTAAAACAAACACAAATGAGTCCTATGTTCTATTTAAACGCCACATGCTGCCCTGGACAGCTACTGCTGATTCATTTATAGCCAAGTCTTTTTATTGCTGCAGAGCGCCCCCTAGTGCCATGGATAACTACGTTCTTTTACAATGCAATCTCCTACCTTTTGGCAGTTTACTCTATTATTGCAGAAGAGCTCTTTCACTTTTAATTTACTAATTTGAAAGGAATATAGGGTTTTACTTTCCTGCTACTTGCAATCGATTAAGACTCAGACTACAGTTCTATGAGCATGTAGTGTGCGTGGAAACGCATGCATGTACGTTGATGTGAATGGGCCCATAGGGAGGAATTTACCAAAGCTGGAGCACACCGAATCTGGTGCAGCTGTGCACAAACTTCAGTTTGTTTTATAAAAGTGATTGTGAAGGTTATTTTTTTTTTTTTTTTAAATAACAAACATGTTATACTTACCTCCTCTGTGCAAGGATTTTGCACAGAGCAAACCCGATCCTCCTTATCTGGGGTCTCCTAACCCCTCCTCTTCATTGGGTGCCCCCATGGAGATCCGCTTTCCATTAGGTCACCTGTGCGGGCTCGCTCCAGACAGCAGGACTCGGCCCCCGCCCCCCGTGTCACTGGATTTAATTGACTATCAATCTATCCAATGAGGACCCGAGACAGCGGCTGGAGCTGCTGGGCTCGTGCTCATCGCTGGAACGATCTGGTTAAGGTAAGAAAAAAAAGGTGGGGTCGGTTCGGGAGGGCTCGGGGGGCTGCTGCAGAACAGAAGGTCTTTCACCTTAATGCATAGAATGCATTAAGGTGAAAAACCTTGAGACTTTGCAACTTCTTTAAACTGTGTCAATAAGGTCCCTTTCACACTAGCTGAACAATCTGGTCTGCCTGTCCGTTTTTCAGGCGGACCTGATCGGACCACCCATTGTTCTCTATGGAGCCGCGGGTGTACCCGCCAATCCCCGCTGCTGTGTGCCCGCCGATCCCTGATGTGCCGCCGATGGGATAAGTGCCGGTGGACCGGTACACAGCGGGGGGGGGGGGAGGTGTGTGGGGGTGGGGGGTTTGGGGGGGTTTTGAGGTGCCACAGGGGGGTGGTTGTTTGCTGCCCTCCCAAACAAAAAACCACCAGCCAATACTGGCCTACTCCTATTATTCTGCATAATCTTGAAGTCTGTAAACTTACTTTGTGAAGATCCCCCACACATCTAGTTTCTTGAAATCTGTGTCACGTAGTTACTATGCCCTGTGTGTAGGCTTTGTGTCACACATTTCACAGGGCCCGCCTTCTGAGAGGAGGAGTTTCATGAGGTGGAGTCAGTACAGAAATCACAGCTTGCAGGCAGCAAGGTACCATGGGACGTGTAGTCCTTAGAAATGCAGGAGAAGCTGCAAAGCACGCAGGGAATCCAGGAAGTTGTCAGGAGAGATGGCCAGCAGACAGGCAACGCTCACAACATGAAAGATGATTTTTGCAAGTACACTTCTACTCGTGTGTCAGATATAAGAGCATTGTCACCCTATAACAGGAAGTGCCTGAATAAGTACCCTCATGGCAGAATCATCAGGTGTCATTTTAATTAAAGTGGCAAATTAAAAAATGCTGAAAGTGACTTTTTTAATGCACATTTTAAGGTTTATATGAGATTTTAGTTATTGGATTCATAAGAACAGGACAGCAGTGCCAGCCTCGGGTAAACTTTTCCAAGATAGGCATTCGTCACACCAAACATAAAAGTCCTACTGAATTTTATCACCCGATAATAAAGTATATTTAGTAATTAAATATGGCTGAACTTCTGTGACAGGGGCCCATGCCAGCAACCAGCGATAAACATGGCGGTGTTGTGTTCCGTGGTTTGGCCTCTGCAGATAAAACCTGATTACACATAAACAGCGAAGTGTACGGCTCTTCCAACATTTTCCGTTATAGTTCTATTTATCTCCAGGATACTTCTGTCCAAGAGTAAAGATTTTGCAATCAGCAAATAGAAACAATGTAACTAAACATTTTTTTTTCTTCTTATGGCTCATTGCAAAGTTATTCAATCTGGAATGCTGGGACCTGTTTAAGAGATGCATCCATCCAAAAGTGGTGCTCTGGTGCCACCTATAGGGAAACTATCAGTATTGCATGTGCAAACTTGAGACATGTTTAGATACTGTTTATCTATTCCAGTGTCTCTTTAACAACTAGGCCGACCCATCACAAACATGACTGCAGCCTAGTTTGGGTCCCGATCCAAGGTGGGTCATGGACATGTTTGTGATGGGCCACCACTTGCCTGTGTAGCAAACATAGCTTAGTTCATCCAAGGGCAAAGTCAGTGGTGAGCGATATAGAGCACTTTATTTACTTATGCTTCAAATGTTATACTCCTGTGATCTGAGACATACCCTATAAAAAATGTGGTTAATGTATCTCAGAATGTTTGTTTCTATTGGATGAAAATGTAATGAATATTCTCGCTCAGAACACCACCTCCCCTTTCAAAACCAGTGAACTAAATAAACGAATAGGCTTCTTAACCAAGCAGCCAGATATAGGGGAATACAGTAGACATGTGCAATTAGTTTAGTTCCAAATTCTTTTTTTAATGAATTCCGTCAAATTTGTTAATTTGGAAATATCCGAATTAACGAAAAACCCATTTAGCGAATTTTCCTGAATATTCGTAAATTCGAATATTCGAAATTTCGTAAATTCGAATATTCGAAATTTCGTAAATTCTAAATTAGAAAAGTCCGAAAACCCAAAAATTTGAAAAAAATCCGTAATAACTAACTAATAATAACTTAACTATTACTAACTATTAAATTATAGGTATTGGAATTTCCTTTCAAATTTGTCTGTTAGTGAACGTAACGAATACAAATGTATCCGAAGTTAAGAATTCTCCTAAATAACGAATGCCGCATCTAAACAAATGGAACATAATGAATTAATAATAATAAATAACAATAATAATAATAAAAACGTTTTATTATTATTATTTATTGTGAATTTGTTCCGTTCCAATAGTTTAGATGCAGCATTCGTTATTTCGGATAATTCGTAACTTCGGATAAATTCGTATTCGTTACGTTCAGCCAAATTTGAAAGAAAATTTCAATACCTATAATTTAATAGTTAGTTATAATTAGTTAGTTAGTTATTCTTTTGAATTTTCAGATTTTCTTTATTTTTTTAGAATTTACGAATCTACAAATTTATTAATGTTCGAATTTACGAATTTATGAATTTACAAATTTACAAATGTTACAATTTAAGAATTTATGAATTTACTAATTGCGATCATAACGAATGACCCAAAAAACGTAAAAAAAAAAAAAAAAAGAAAACGAATGAAACTAAAACAAACAAATTTTCCGGCAGTGCACATGTCTAGAATACAGCATGTGTGAGGATAGGTGGGGGGGAGGCAATTACAAAAGATAAAGCTAAGATGCGAAGAGACCATGGCCCAAAAATGTAAAGCAAAAAAAATAAAACTCCGGGATCGGCGAAAAATCCCCCATTAGTACCCCCCCCCCCCAACATAAAACACTAAACAGTTATTACATTTGTGAAATTACTTACCATTGAAAAGTCTAATTGAATTTTTATGAAGTCCTCTCTGTAATTAAAACAATGCTGCATGTATTCTGCCAAGGAGGAGCTGTTAGAACAGTGATTACATCATATCCTCTCCTCTCTCGCTTTACAGGAAAAGTAACTACATTTCCCATGAATCTTTGTGAATTGCAGTGAATGTGGGAGGGTACACTAGGCCTGTACATGTTAAATGTGAATAAGCCCAACTCAACATAAATCATGCTCCTCATTCTGCAGCCAGCCAGCCACACCACTCAGTGGCACACAGCAAGATGGATAGGTTACAGCCTTATTAATGCAAAGCATGTTTGTGCTCTCCCCCCTCCAGACACAACAGCAGATAAACATATTGCCCTCACTTGCTTTATGTAATCATGACTGAACTGTAGACAAATCCCCATAATTATATATTATACCCACTATACTCTGATGTAATTCAGTATTATTAATATTCCTCCACCTCATGCTGTAGCTTTGAGATCCTTCTAACAACAATCAGTGCTTGTATGGTGTATGTGAGCACATCCCTAGCCACACCACAGAAAGAAAGAGCCGGGCCATGCTGCTTTACATCGGAATGTGGCACAAGTAAATGCCGGCATGAGAAAAAAACAAAAAAAAAGTGCAGCGCTAACTTACTAATCAATACCACAATAATGGTGGGACCCTCTAATGCAGTGGTCATCAACCCTGTCCTCAGAGCCCACTAATAGGCCAGGGTTTATGTATTACCTTGGGGAGATGCAGACTAGAATACTGCAATAACTGAGCAGCAAATGATATCAGCTGTGATGTATTTAAGTTATCTTGCAAACCTGGCCTGTTAGTGGGCCCTGAGGACAGGGTTGATAACCACTGCTCTAATGTATGGAAATCTCAATAGACTTCAATATTACCACAATACCGGTCTCTGTGATATGTATGTAGCACTGTCAGAAACCATGAATCAGACCGAGACAGAAGTACAGTTAAATCACACTTGCTTAATAAAAATAAAAAAAAGGTAAACAGAGTAAACGTAGTCAAAACATAGCCAGCGTCCAGGAATCAGAATGGATAGTCAGACAAGCCAAAACGTCAGAGAGCCAGAGATCAACGTAGAACAGCAAGCAGGATCTGGAGCCAGAAGAACCGTCAGCCAAGCAAGTCCTTAACAGGAACACCGGAGAGCGTCTCTAGAGATGTGACGAAGGTGAAGGCAGAGATCATCTGGGCTGGACGGCTTAAGTAAGCAGGACTGACGAGCAGGATATCATCAACAGGTGAGTCACTGTGGAGAGATAGGAGCTGGCAATTAGCCGACAGCTGAGCGGCCAGCTCAGAGAAGGAAGGACTGAGCCCAGCTCTGACAAGCACCCTCTAGTTAGTAAGGTGCTAGAGTGAGTTTTTTTTCTCTGGCAGTGTAGGTAAATTTAGGCAGACCTAGCTGGTTGCTTGGCCTGTTTGTTTTCATTCTGGGCTGGGAGTGGCTCAGGGTAGCAGCTAATGACTCACAGGCAGCATCACTTTACTGTCACCTCCCTCTTCCTTCTAGAAAGTGCTGGAAGGAGAGGAGGGGAAGAGAGGTGGAGCTGCCTGGGGTATCGTAAGGAGCCCTGACCAATCCCCAACTTGGATTGGCAGGGGGCAGGCCTCCTTAAATTCCTGGGGTCAACCCAGCTGGGGAGGAGTTGTCTAGGGGAAGAGCTGGAATAAGTGAGTGTGGAGGCTGATGGGGCCCACGGGGAACTCCCCAATCTGGGGGGGGGGGGTGACCCTGGGCTGGGGCTCGGGTGCATCTGGGAGGAGTGAAGAGATCGTGGAAACAAAGGCACATGAGAGAGCAAGAGAGAGGACAGTGGGAGAGAACACTCTAAGATTTTCCAGGGAGGACCATTGGTCTCAGCCAGGAGGGCTGGTGTGTGAGCACAGTCGAGAGGACTGGGGAAGCACGTCTGAGAGAACTGGGAGATTGCAGTTTGAGAGATGGGTGCAGAACCAGGAGAGAAGACTGTTCGAAGGGCAGTGGAAAGGGGTCTTTGCAGCTAAGCTGGCTGGCAGGACCTGAAGAGGGCAGCTGGCACCTGAACTATTCTATACCACAGGGGCCCGAGGTCCCTGCCCTCAAAAGGCAGTTCATTGAGGCCTGGCTGAAGCAGTGTCAGGCCTACCCATGCTGGTCCAGAGGAGAAACTGTCTGTAACAAGTGAAGTGCTGGAGGAGGAATGGTGTGCAGCAAGTGTTCGTGCTGGAGAGGAGATTGAGGTGTATGCACAGGGAGTGTACATAGTTCCCCCAATTGATTGTTCTAAAATTCACAATTGATTGTTCTACAATGCTGGGCATCCCATAAGCCCCTAAAACCCATCCAAGTTTAAACCCTCTCAATAAAACAAAACAAAGCTATGGACTGGTCTGTGCTACTTAGTGACTGTAAGATGGATGTCGGGCTGGGCAGGGTTACAAGTGAACCACAACTTTCAGAAACCCCTATGGGGGGGGGGGCATGGCTACATGTAACATCACATATAATACACATCAGACTGAAAATAAGACATAAAAAAAGGAAACTTACCAGGGATGGTGGAAACCCCTCCTACAGATATTTGGCAGTGGACGGTGTCCACTGCTTATCAGTGCAGCCTCATCATTGCCCATAAGTGCAGCCTCATCTGTGCAACTTATCCATGCCCATAAGTGCAGCCTCATTGTCCATCAGAGCAGTTTATTAGTGCAGCATATCAATGCAGCCTCATTAGTGCAGCTTATCAGTGCAGCCTCATCAGTGCCCATCAGTGCAGCATATCAGTGCCCATAAGTGCAGCCTCAGTGCAGCCTCATCAGTGCAGCTTATCAGTGTCCATACGTGCAGCCTCATTGCCCATCAGTGCAGTTTATCAGTGCCCATCAGTGCAGCATACCAATGCAGCCTCATTAGTGCAGCTTATCAGTGGAGCCTATCAGTGCCCATCAGCTCAGCCTATCAGTGCCCATCAGCTCAGCCTATCTGTGCCCATCAGCTCAGCCTATCTGTGCCCATCAGCTCAGCCTATCTGTGCCCATCAGCTCAGTCTATCTGTCCCTATCAGCTCAGCCTATCTGTGCCCATCAGCGCAGCCTATCTGCGTCCATCAGCTCAGCCTATCAGCGCAGCCTATCAGTGCCCATCAGCTCAGCCTATCTGTTCCCATAATCTCAGCCTATCAGTGCCCATCAGCTCAGCCTATCAGTATAATAATAGACAAACCTTGCGAGCCACTTACGGATAAATGCCTAAAAACTAGTATGTAATCAATCCTGAGTTGAGACCAGCTGCAAACACTCAGTCACGTTTCATAATCGTGCAAGTGGCAAAAATAGAAAAAATGTGTCTGCGCTCGGTAAAAGTGATCATATCAATCATGAGTGCAAAGATAATACGTACAAAAGCATTAATGCTGACCAGTAATAAATAAACATAAGTGAAAAATACCCATAAGTGCTTAAAATTGTAAAGTGCACAGTGCTACATTAAATACACAATGTGAGTGCTCGTTTCTTGGTGACACACCTTTGGAAGGAAAGATGTGCGAGCTTCACTGATTACGGACAATGTTTTTGGGCACTTTTATGTCTCTGGATATACACTGTTTTGGACTTTATTAGATTCACAAGAAGATATTTTCCCTTTATATTCTATTTAATTTAGCATTTATTTTACACGTTTCCTGATTGAGCACTCACATTGTGTATTTAATGTAGCACTGTGCACTTTACAATTTTAAGCACTTATGGGTATTTTTCACTTATGTTTATTTATTACTGGTCAGCATTAATGCTTTTGTACGTATTATCTTTGCACTCATGATTGATATGATCACTTTTACCGAGCGCAGACACATTTTTTCTATTTTAGCTCAGCCTATCAGTGCCCATCAGCTCAGCCTATCTGTGCCCATCAGCGCAGCCTATCTGTGCCCATCAGTGCAGCCAATCTGTGCCCATCAGTGCAGCCTATCAGTGCCCATCAGCTCAGCCTATCAGTGCCCATCAGCTCAGCTTATCTGTGCCCATCAGCTTAGCCTATCAGTGTCAATCAGCGCAGCCTATCAGTGCCCATCAGCTCAGCTTATCTGTGCCCATCAGCTTAGCCTATCAGTGCCAATCAGCGCAGCCTATCAGTGCCCATCAGCTCAGTCTATCTGTGTCCATCAGCTCAGCCTTTCAGCGCACCCTATCAGTGCCCACCAGCTCAGCCTATCTGTGCCCATCAGTGCAGCCTATCTGTGCCCATCAGCGCAGCTATCTGTGCCCATCAGTGCAGCCAATCTGTGCCCATCAGTACAGCCTATCAGTGCCCATTAGTGCAGCCTATCAGTGCCCATCAGCACAGCAGGGATTGTTAGGAGAGCCGGCCGGATAAAACAGACCGATGATCTCCCATGACAGATCTTGTAGGTGAAACTCCGGGTGATGTAAAGTCCCGCCTCGTGGACCTGCATTGTAATAGACAGCACACTGGTCCAATGCCGGTTCAGGAGGCGGGACTTTACATCGCCCAGGGTTCTACCTACAAGATCTGTCACAACGGGAGATCTCCGCTCTGTCATCTGTCCGGCCGGTGCCCCAATCCTGTGCAGCAGTGACAGGTGGGTGGGTGGCTGGCGGGCAGCCGGCAGCGGAAGTTGTTGGGGGCGGTGCTGGCAGGGAGCAGAGGAGGGGGAGGGGGGAGGAGGAGGAGGACACCATCTCTATGGGCGGTACAGACCGTAGGTCTATGAGACCCCTTCGCCCGGCGCCCACTACAGCAAGCAGAGACGGAAGTACATTCCTGCTTGCTGTAGATAGAACTACAAATGGGAAGTGCTAAGACCAGTGGCTGAGAGTACATGAGGAATAGTAGCCACCGGTCTTACAAACAGGAAACCCCTGGGGATTAATGTTTTTTTCTGTAAAATCAGCAGGCTAATTCAGACCAACTACAGAGCTCAGAAGAAAATGGATGCCATAGTTGGTGAAGGTAGGAGATCAGCAACAAGGACATGGAAAACAGTTTTTGCCCGGAGTTCTGCTTCAACTTCTATTTTCAAAAACAATCAAATGTTTATTCAAAAATTAATTAAAAAACATAGTGATAAAAAGATTTGCATGTCATAGGTATATCATAAAGGTATAAAGTCTTAATCGGAACCCATATAAATACTATATTACCTACAATGCTTAATTCGTCTCATCCAATCAGATGTACATGATGGGATAGCTAAGCGTTTCTTAGACCAACGGTCTACTTTTACAGTAGCTGTCTCCATATGGCTCCAAATCTCTCACAACCTACATCCTCAGTAGGTATCTCTAAATGCCTCCATATCTCTTATAGTCTTCTTCCTCGGGAGATATCTGCCTATACCTTCATACCCACATGATCTCCCTTCTCAGGAGATTACCTCCATAAATCTCCATATATTTCCATATACCTCCATATCTCCTACAGTGTACTTCCTAAGGAGATATCTCCATATCTCCTATGGTCTACTTCCTCAGGAAACCAGGAAACGTCTCCAAATACCTCCATATCTCTAATGGTCTACTTCCTCAGAGGATATCTCCCTATACCTCACTATTTCCTAAAGTATTCTTCCTCGGGAGATATCTCTATATACCTTCATATCTTTTACAGGGTACTTCCTCAGGAAATATCTCCATATACTTCCATATTTCCCACACTTTACTTCCTGGGGAGGTATTTCTCTATATTTCCATATTTCCTATGTTGTACTTCCTCAGGAGATATCTCCATATCACTCCATATCTCCTACAGTCTAATTCCTTAAAGGATGTCTCCCTATACCTCCGTATCTCATATGATCTACTTTCTCAAGAGATATTTCTTTATACACCCTCATATCTCCCAGGCTCTACTTTCTCATGAAATATAACTATTTACCTCTACATCTCCAGTGGTCTACTGCCTCAGAAACATATACAGTACCTCCACATCTCCTACAATCTACTTCCACAGGAAATATAACAATTTACCTCAATGAGCAGGACCCTCTCATTCCTCCTGTATTGAATTGTATTGTAACTGTACTGTCTGCCCTCATGTTGTAAAGTGCTGTGCAAACTGTTGACGCTATATAAATTCTGTATAATAATAATAATAATGCCCCCTTATACTCCTACATTCTACTTCCTCAGGAGATATCTCCCTATACCTCCATATCTCCTACAGTCTACTTCCTCAGGAGACAGCTCCCTTTACCTCAGTATATCCTACGGTCTACTTCTTCACAAAATATCTCCATGTACAGTACCTCAATATCTCCAGCTGTCTACTTCATCAGTGTTAGGGCTGGGCTCAGCCCTTCCTTCTCTGAGCTGGCCGCTCAGTTGTTAGCTAATTGCCAGCTGCCATCTCTCTCCACAGTTACCCAGCTGTTGTTGATTCTGCTCGTCAGTCCTGCCTACTTAAAGTCATCCAGCTCACTTGATCTCTGCCTTCACCTTTGTCAACATCACAGAGACTTTCTCCTTCGTTCCTGTTGAAGACTTGCTCGGCTGACGTTCCTTCTGGCTCCTGATCCTGTTGCTGTACTACTACGTTTATCTCTGGCTCTCTGACATTTGCTTGGCTGACTACTCGATCCGGTTACTGAACTCTGGCTTGTTTTTGACTACGCTTACTCTGTTTACCTCATTATATTTATTATTAAACAAGTGTGATTTAACTTTACTTCTGTCTCGGTCTGATTCATGGTTCATTTACCACCATATTTCCTACAATCTACTTCCTCTGGAAATATAACTATTTACCTCAATATCTCCTACAGTCTACTTCCTCAAGAGATATCTCTTTATATATCCTCATATCTCCTATGGTCTGTTCCTTCAGGAAATATAACTATTTACCCTATATGTCCTATACCTCTGTAGCTCCTAAGGTCTACTTCCTCAGGAAACATCTCCATGTACAGTACCCCCATATTTCATACAGTAAACTTCCTCAGGAGATAGCTCCCTTATAACTCTATATCTTCTATGGTCTATTCCCTTAATATCTTAGAAGATATCTCTCATTATATACCACAATATCTCTTATGATCTACTTCTTCAGGTAATGTAACCATTTATCTCAAAATCTCCTATAGTCTACTTCCTCAGAAGATATCCCCCCTATACCCCCATACAGTCCTTTTTTTCTCAAACAATAGGTGCTGAAACTTAACTACGGCCCCACAAAACCCCTCCCCCTACACACACCTTCCCAAATCACATCAAATAGTGGGTGTGTTCAGTCAAATTTCATGAAAACAGTAGGCGGGTCTTAAAGGGGCATCAAATACCAGGATTGCATTACATACAGAGGGCAGAAACCAGACATCTGTGTTTACAAGTGATTGTGGTAAACAGGCACCAAAGGGTCTGAGCCAGAGGTGGTGGAACTGAGTTCCACCAAGTTCCCCCTGAAAAAAACCCTGCCCCCATATTAAAAAAAGTCTACTTCCTCAGGAGATATCTATACATACTTCCATATCTCCTACAGGCTAATATCTTCATATACCTCCATATCGCCTACGTTCTACTTCGTTAAGGCGATATCTCCCTATACCTCTGTATCTCCTATGGTCTACTTCCTCAGGAAATATCTCCATGTACAGTACCTCCATATCTTCTACAGTCTCCCTCCTCAGGAGATAGCTCCCCATTTAACTCCATATTTTCTATGGTCTACTCCTTCAGGTGATATTACTTTATATGCACGACAATATCTCTCATGAACTACTACTTCAGGAAACGTAACCGTTTACCTCAATATCTCCTACAGTCTACTTCCTTGGGAGATACTGTATCTCTTTTTATACCTTCATATCTCCTATGATCTGTTTACTCAGGATATATCTTCTTATACCTCCTTATGTCCTGTGGTCTACTTCCTCAGTAGATATCTTCATATACCTCCATATCTCCTATGGTCTACTTTCTCAGGAGATATCTTCATATACCTCCTTATCTCCTGTGGTCCACTTTCTCAGACGTTTACATATACTGTAGCTCCATATCTCCTATGGTCTACTTCCTCGGGAAATATCTTCATATACAGTAGTATCTCATTATCTCCTTTGGTCTACTTCCTCAGGAGATGTCTCTATATACGTCGATATCACCTACATTTTATTTCCTCAAGAAATACGCTCATATACCTACCTTTGAGCCAAAACTGTTGGCAGTGTTCTGGACAACATATCATCTGCTGGAAACCTTTTTCATAAGATAGTCTGGTATTAAAGAAAGACTGTATAGAGGAAATACGTAGGCTGTGCCTGTTGACCTCACTTTTTGAATGGTTGTTACTGCTGATCCACTTACTTCAGTACTTTCTAAGCCTAGGACTTGTTGCTCTACAGCAAGAACTCAAATTGCCCAATTCTGCAACAACCCCTCATTGTCAATGCCAAGATCATGTGAGTTCTAAAATATAAGATTTATTGCGTTATCACTATTTTCATAATGTGTTCCTGGCATCTTACATCATCCTGTGGCGATAAGATGTATAACGTATTTGTTCAGCAAAAAACAAATATTTGTCACTGAGTCCTGGCACACAGAGCTGACAGTCTAATCTTCATTCAAGGAATGTGATGTGATAAGGTGACTGCTTCAAGGTCACCGCCGGCTCTGACTTTTCCTCCAGATTGTACTCTGCCAGCCACTGCTATGGGCACTGTGACAGCCTGCGGGCGGCGAGGTTATCTGGCGTGTACATAAACAGCTGGTAGAGCCATGATAAGGTTTTCCACTGCTTACTTTTCGGGATTGTTGGCTGCAAATCTACATTCTCAAGAAGGTCAGGTAGGGTGGCCATAAACAACTCAGTGCTTCCCTTTAACCACTTGCTTACTGGGCACTTTCACCCCCTTCCTGCCCAGCCCAATTTTCAGCTTTCAGTGCTGTCACACTTTGAATGACAATTGCGTGGTCATGCAACATTGCATCCAAACAAAATTTTTATAATTTCGATCAAGCTTTCTTTTGGTGGTATTCAATTGCCACTGGGCATTTTTATTTTTCGCTAAACAACCCAAAAAGTCTGAACTTTTTGAAAAAAAAAAATTCTTAGTTTCTGTTATAAAATTTTGTAAATAAGTAATTTGGTGGCACTGATAGGCATCACTGATGGGCACTGACAGGCATCACTGATGGGCACTGATTGGCAGCACTGGTGGCCACTGACTGGCAGGGCTGGTGGGCACTGACCGGCATCACTGGTGGTCACGGATGATCAGCTGTGATTGGGCACAGCTGGTCACATTGTAAAGAGCCGCTGTGATTGGTTATTTACCGCAATCTGTGATCAGCTGTGTAAGAAGGACACAGCGATCGAAGATCACTGGAGATGCATGCCGCAGCGATCACGGAGGACATCATATGACACCCTCCTGGCAATGTGCGGCCGCGCTGTATCCATCATTCGGCTATAGTGTGGTCGGGAAGGGGTTAAATCGGGAGTATCAAACTCAATTTCATTGTGGGTCGCATTGGCATTATGGTTGCCCTCAAAGGCCCGGTTGTATCTGTAAGACTATATAAATGTATCTACTCTTTATCATAATAAATTATTTCCTCTGCATTCGATTATTAACGGATTTAGTAATAACTTAAGACTTAAAGGCTAAGTTCACGTTTGTTCACTTTTTGTTTTTTGTAAATTCCAGCAATTCCACCAATCGACTTCTGTACAAGAAGCCTTTCGAGTTTTTGCTGAATGATCAGTGCGGCCTGCTATAGCCGGCAGTACTGATCAGTGTATTCTGATGTCCACTATCAGAACACAATAGCACAGCGAGAGTGATTCCCTCATCCACCTTGAATGTGTGGAAGGGGGAAATCAGGGCATTTTTTTTTTGTTCAACCCGCTGGTTGAATGAAAAAAAAAAAAAGATTAATGCATGGCCAGCTTAAAGCGGAGCTCCACTCAAAAGTGGAATCTCCGCTTGTTTGCTCCCCCCCCCCCTCCGGTGCCACATTTGGCACCTTTGAGGGGGGGAATGGGTACCTGTTTTTGACAGGTACCCGTCCCCACTTCCAGGAGACCTGGCTGTGGGGAGATGCAGCGAGGTCCCTCCGGAAGTTCGGCCCCCCTCCTCCGCCGCCGGGACAGTTAGAAAGTGCAGCACATTTCATGTATGCGCAGTAGGGAACTGGCTGTGAAGACGACTGGCTTCACTGTCGGTTTCCCTTACCATGAATGGCGGCGGCAGCACCCGAGAGCCGCTAGGAAAATCGTCTGGGGTGATCGCAAGATCCCTGGACAGGGTAAGTATCCTAATATTAAAAGTCAGCAGTTACAATATTTGTAGCTGCTGACTCTGAATTTTTTTGTTGGGGGGGGGGGGCGCTGGACCTCCTCTTTAAGTATAATTTATAGAGGAAACAGTAGAAGGACTACGTGTATGGGCCCAGTGGAAGACTTGCAAACTTGCAAACGCTTAGGGGCAAACACAATTAACTGACCATTCATGCTAAGGACAGATTTCTGTGGGTTAAAGAAAGTGCCCCATCTATACAAACAGCATTATAATTTTATATAATGTCCAGCATGTGTCATCTCTGGTTAATGTCTAAATGGTTCGGTATCTTTACTCAGGGCTACCATCCTGACATTAGTTTTAGTAGTATTAGTATACTATTAGTACCTACCCAGAAGGCAGATGCTCTCCCGACCTTCAGCCCCATGAGATGTACTTTGTTAATATTTCCAATAGCACAAAGAAGGTATAAGTTCTTCAAATTTACCTGCATATGATTGGATGTTTGAAGCATGCACAAGTCCCCTTCACACTTTAGCAAATGAGTGCACCAGTCCTCCAAATCTCCTGTTGTTGGTAATGTGGGCTTCTGAGAACACCCCAGTTGTGACACAGGAAAGAAATTCACAAACACACCCACCACAGATTTCTTATGCCGCGTACACACGGATGGGAATTTTCGACAACAAATGTTCGATGTGAGCTTGTTGTCGGAAGTTCCGACCGCGTGTAGGCTCCATCGGACATTTGTTGACAACAAAATTTCCGACAACAAAAATTTGAGAGCTGGATCTCAAACTTTCCGACAACGAAATCCGTTGTCGTAAATTCCGATCGTGTGTACACAATTCCGACGCACAAAATTCCACGCATGCTCGGAATCAAGCAGAAGAGCCGCACTGGCTATTGAACTTCATTTTTCTTGGCTCGTTGTACGTGTTGTGTTGGGTGTGTATGCAAGACAAGTTTGAGCCAACATCCGTTGGAAATAAATCCAGGATTTTGTTGTCGGAATGTCCGATCCTGTGTACGTGGCATTACTGTCTCTCCCCTACAGAGGAATTTACACGATAGATGGTTTAGAATCAGAAACACATTCCCAATGGCATAGAACAAAGAACCAGATGTTGGTTCTTTAGCCACTCAATATTGGGCACTTTCACCCTCATGGGAATTTAATTATCCAGACATAGACTGGGCGGAGGGAACCACGTATTCGTCTAATGCCGCGTACACACGATCAGAAATTCCGTCAGAAAAAAATGTTTTTTCCGATGGAATTCCGCTCAAGCTTGCCTTGCATACACACGGTCACACAAAAGTTCTCTGAACTTTTCGACCACCAAGAACGTGGTGACGTACAACACTACGACGAGCCAAGAAGATGAAGTTCAATGCTTCTGAGCATGCGTCGAATTGTTTCCGAGCATGCGTGATTTTTTGCGCGTCCGAATTTCATACAGACGATCGCATTTACGGATAGGAACTTTTTCCGACAGAAAAATAGAGAACCTGCTCTCAATCTTTTGCTGGCTGGAATTCCGCCAGAAAAAGTCCGATGGAGCGTACACACGGTCGCATTTTCTGACTAAAACCTCTCATTGGAGTTTTGCTGGCAGCATTTCCGATCATGTGTACGGGGCATTAGGCTCACCAGATCCTAAATGTCTTGCAGAACAATGTCATGATGGTAGATGCACCAACTAGAAATAAAGCGTTACTAGATCTACTGATTACCTACAATACAGACCTGATCACGGATGTAGAAATACGGGGCAAATTAGGAAACAGCGATCACAGGTCAATTGGCTTCAGTATAAATCAGACAAATAGGAAACACAAGGGGAATACAAAGACACTGAATTTCAAAAGAACCAACTTCCCTAAACTATGAACCTTGCTAGAAGATATAAAATGGGATAAAATCTTAGAAACAAAGAACATGGAGGAGAGATGGGTTTGCTTTAAGACAGGGGTGTCCAAACTACGGCCCTCCAGCTGTTGCGGAACTACACTTCCCATGAGGCATTGTAAAACTCTGACATTCACAGACATGACTAGGCATGATGGGAGTTGTAGTTCCTTAACAACTGGAGGGCCATAGTTTGGACACCACTGCTTTAAGAGAATATTAAATAAGGGCATTAGCCAGTGCATCCCATTGGGAAATAAATTTAAAAGAGCGAACAAAAGTCCTAGATGACTTAACTGTAATGTAAAAATGCATATAAAAGCAAAGGAGAAGTGCCGCGCGCCCGCAATTGCGCCTGGGCGAGCCGCTTTACAGGTACGGCGATTCGCGCAGGAGAGCCGACCTGCCGTCGTATAATGACGTGGTTAAACAGACATGAAGACAGTGAAGTAAGCATGTGTAGAATAAATGCAATGCTGTTTTATTTTTGCAAAAGAAGTACATTGGTACAAAGAGGAGCTGCAATTTAGAAAAAAAAAAGTGAACAAAGGTGAACTTAGCCTTTAAAAAACACTTCCCGTCCGGCCTATAACAGATTGACGGCCGGGCGGTGGTTCAGTTATCCTGACTGGGCGTCATTTGACTTCCTTCAGGATAACATGCCGCCGCGCGCCCGTGGGGGCGCGCATCGCAGCGATCGGTGGAGCGGTGTGTGTCAGTCTGACACACCGCTCCACCGATCTTGGTAGAGCCTCCAGCGGAGGCTCTTTACCACGTGATCAGCCGTGTCCAATCACGGCTGATCATGATGCCAATAGGAAAAGCCGTTGATCGGCTTTTCTTCACTCACGTCTGACAGACGCGAGCAGAGGAGAGCCGATCGGCGGCTATCCTGACAGGGGGGTCTGCGCTGATTGTTTATCGGATGCCAGCACTAGATCACCAGGGAAGCCGCCAGGACCACCAGGGAAGCGGGCAACATGTGAATGGCCAGGTATGTACCCCATGGCCATCCACATGTGCCCAGTCTGTGCCCAATCTGTGCCAATCAGTGTCCACAAATGGGCACTTACTGGCACTATTATAAATCAGTGATTCCCAGCAATGCCGCCCAGCAATGCCACCCATCAATGTCATCAGTGCCACCAATCAGTGTCAACAGTGCCACCCATCAGTGTCACCTATCAGTGCCTATCCGCGCCCATCAGTGCCGCATACCAGTGCCACCTATCAGTGTCCATCAGTGCCGCCTATCAGTGCCCATCATCAGTGCCTGTCAGTGCCACCTCATCAGTGCCACCTCATCGGTGCCCATCAGTGCTGCCTTATCAGTGCCCATCATTGAAGAAGAAAACGTACTTATTTACAAAAAATCTTAACAGAAACAAAGAAAAACTTGTTTTTTTTCAAAATGTTCGGTCTTTTTTTATTTGTTGCGCAAAAAATAAAAAACTCAGAGGTGATCAAATACCAGCAAAATAAAGCTCTATTTGTGGGAACAAAATGATAAAAAATTTGTTTGGGTACTGTGTAGCATGACCGCGCAATTGTCATTCAAATTGCGACAGCGCTGAAAGCTGAAAATTGGCTTGGGCAGGAAGGTGGCTGGTATTGAAGTGGTTAAGGTGTTACTAAAACCCACAACAGTAAAATCAGTCTGTATATACAGTAAAGCATGCTTGCATACCTCCCAACTTTTTGAGATGAGAACGAGGGACGCCTATTAGCAAAAGTATGCAGGCATGGGACACACCCCTTGCCACGCCCCCTTAAGGGAGAATTATACAAACAAAAGTCAAAATCAAAATACAAATCCACAAATGCTTTTTTTTTATTTTTTTTTTACAACTATTTATATTGGCTTTTGACTTTTACAAATGCAGCAATTTAAAAATTAAAAAAAAAATGGATGAAAGGTTTAGCACTGAGAAAAACTTTTTGAAAGATAAGTAGTGCATTTTATATACAACTATATAGATCAGACCAAAATGAGGGACACATGAGGAGGAAGGAGGGACAGAGGGACTTTGTTCCAAATCAGGGACAGTCCCTCGAAATCAGGGACAGTCCCTCGAAATCAGGGACAGTTGGGAGTGCTTGTTATACTCACTGTGGAACCTAAGGGGTTAATCCCCTGCATTGCGGAAAAAGGCTGTTTGATCCTGTCTTCTCTGATTCTCCCCTTCTTATATTGTCCACAATCCATCTCCTGATAAGACAGAGCCTTTGGAGTCACTCTGCACATGCTCAGTTTGATGTGTATTGCTAGAGAGATTTTTTTTTTTTTGGGAGAGTGCATGTGATCAGTACTGTCCAGACAGAGGGTCGGGGGTCCTGCAGCCTCATAGGACAATTAGGGAAGAATGAAAACTCCTCCTACAAGCTTTAACCATACACTGATAGAAGTCACAAGACTGCTATATACTGCTGATGAGAAAAGGTATTTAGCAGTTTATATTTACTAAAATAGTTGCATTTCCATGTTCTGTGTAGTGTGGGAGACCAGATATAGTGAATGCCGGGTCCTGGGTTTGGTAAAACTTTAAGCTGTGAAGGACGGGTGTAGACCGGCACGGTGACCCCTCACACTCCTGTAGCATATGATAAATGTCTGAAAAGGAAGATCGCACACCACTGGTATTATCCATTAGAAAATTGATTGGAAACTGCTCAGACACAACATGGTTCTGCCCTGGTGTTCTGTCTGCGCAATCTTTAATAAAGTTATTTGTGGACGATGCCAGCGGTGTGTGACGCTCCTTTCTCATAATAATTATAAGCAGATGTCCAGAGCACCGCACCCTCCCTTACAACAGATATCAAGAGCCCCCCCCACCATCAGAAGTCAAGAGTCCCCCACCCTCCCATACATCACAGTGCACCCCCCTTACCTTGTGCTGCTGCTGGGAAGAAGCTGGGGGCGGATCAGGCAGGGGGGTGGGGTGCTGTTGCTGCACAGAGAGGCGCAGGATCTGTAGGAGGAGTTCTGTCCTTCTCTCTGCTGTTGACTACTGAGACAATAGAAATATGTGTATTCTAGAAAGTTTAACAATCAGCAGATAAAGATACTCCAAACACCTGGTGTTAGCTCTTCAATCATCCCGGCACTATGATTGTTATGGTGTCAGGATGATTGAAGCGCATTATTTCTATTATTACATTGTAATATAAAAATAAATCATTCAACTCACCATAATGCAGAATCAGTGGGATCCCTGTGCGTGTCACCTGCCACGTCGCCTGCCACCAGCAGAGTCCATCCTTGCATCAGGTGCCACCAGCAGAGTCTGTGCTTGCATCAGGGGTCCCCACCACAGTCCGTCCTCGTATCAGGTGTCCCCAGCAGAGTCTGTTCACGTATCAGGTGCCCCCGGCAGAGTCCCTCCTTGCATCAGGTGCCCCCAGCAGAGTTAGTATAGACCCCCTCAGTGCAGACCCCCTTCAGTGCAGACCCCCCTCCATCAGTGCAGACCCCCCTCATCAGTGCAAACCCCTCAGAGCAGACCCCCCTCCATCAGTGCAGACCCCTATCCATCAGTGCAGACCCCCCTCCATCAGTGCAGACCCCCTCAGAGCAGACCCCCCTACATCAGTGCAGACCCCCTCAGAGCAGACCCCCCACCATCAGTGCAGACCCCCTCAGCAGACCCCCTCCATCAGTGCAGACCCCCTCAGCAGAACCCCCTCCATCAGTGCAGACCCCCTCAGCAGAACCCCCTCCATCAGTGCAGACGCCCTCAGCAGACTCTCCCCTCCCATAACGCCCCCCAGGCCCCAGCAGTGAGAACATAGATAGAGCGGCCGCCTATGCAGCGTCCGGCGCCGTGTGTTCAGTGGAGAGGAGAGGGGCCGATCCGTGCGAGAGGAGAAGCCGATTCATTGGCTGCACGGATCGAGCCCCCTTCCCCGCTCTACTGAACACAAGGGGGAGCGATCAAGCGGCGTACTGAAGACCGCTTCCCAAAAATGCAAATTGCAAACATTCCCGATTTTCCCTGGGCAAATCCCTATTTGGGAGAGCCTCCGATCGGGACGAGGGTCCCAAAATTGGGATTGTCCGGGGAAATTCGGGACTGTTGGCAACTATGGAACATGGACCTCTTCTGGAAGTAAACAGAGAGGGGAAGGACTCGATGCTGGATGATCCACATGACTGAGCGGAACTAAACCCACCGATTTAATGGTTTCCCAAAACATACCTCCCAACTTTTTGAGATCAGAACGAGGGACACCTATTAGCAAAAGTTTTTAAGTATAGGACACCCCCCCCGGCCACGCCCTCTTAAAGGAGAATTATACAAAAAAAAAGATTTGTGAGCACAAGTGCTTTTTTTTTTTCTTTTACCACTACTATTGCTTTGGCTTCTACTATTCATATTGGCTTTTGAAACTTACAAATGCAGCAATTTAGATGAAAGGTTTAGCGCTGGAAAACACTTTTTGATAGATAAATAGTGCTTTAAGGAGAATTGTACAAAAAAGTAAGATTGGTTAAACCAACAAGTGCTTTTTTTACCACCACTATTCCTTTTTTATTGCCTTTTGGAATTTACAAATGCAGCAATTTAGAAATCAGACGAAAGATTTAGCGTTGTAAAACACTTTTTGATAGATAAAAAGTGCATTTTATATACAACTATATAGATCAGACCAAAATGAGGGATAAATGAGGAGGAAAGAGGGACTTTGTTCCGAATCAGGGACGGTCCCTCGAAATCCGGGACAGTTGGGAGCTATGCTAAGGCATGCTGGGAATGATTGCTTGTGCTCTCAAACGAACTGTCAAGCCATCAAATGTCCGGTCTCATAACTGAGCGCATGTGCAGCACCATGGCAACTGCAGATCAAACAGAGGCTAAGATTACTACTTCATTGGCTGTAAAGGATGGGAAGGTTTAGTTTATCTTTAAGGTAAGTGAAAACAGTTATTTAAAGTGTGCCGAAATGATACTTTTTAAATAAAAATACCCCTATAATACACAAGCTTAATGTATTCTAGTAAAGTTAGTCTGTAAACTAAGGTCTGTTTTGTTAGTTTATAGCAGTAGTTTGTTATTTTATAAACTTACAGCAGGCCGTGGCCATCTTAAGTGTGGGCATCTGAAGCCAGACTGTATTTCTTCCTGGATCTCATCCTTGCAGATCTCGCACATGCTCAGTGCAGCACAAGCAGTGTAATAGGTTTCAGGTCAGTTTTCCATGGCAACGGCAGTTTCAGAGGAAGTTGCCGCAACTTCCCAGAAGGCATTGAAAACAGGAAATGATGCGATGGGCCGCGGCCAGGGAGGAGGAAGTGAAAAATGAATACAGCAGATATACAGTAGGTGCTGAGAAAAAAAATAAAAAACATATACAATTTGTTTACAGTGCACAGTTTAGTGAGGGATGCTGAAGAGTTGTAAAAGTGGGTGGAACTCCACTTTAAAGTGAAACTTCACTCTCTCAATCACCGCCGACTATTTTTAATCCTTATACTGCTAACATTAATAAATAGATAAGAAAGTATATCATATTTACATGTTTTCAACTTTTTTTTTTTTTTACATTTCTTCTGTTACTTCCTGGTTTCTGGCCTAGGCAAAATGATGTCATACATCCCAGGAGTCTTCTGGAGGGGAGGGGGGGCTTTCTCTTCCAAGCTACACCCTTCTGCATGCATGCATAAGCTAAGAGCAGATGGATTCCAGGAAGTAAATGCTACATGAATCTTTTGCCCTTATTCAAGATGGCCACTGGCAAGAAATGCTAGAGGGGGTGTTTTTCAAAGTAATTTTCAGCAAAATAAAGCATGGAGACATAGATGTATAGAGGCATTTGCTTTGAATATTACAAATTAAATAAATAGCATTTTTGGTTTGTGGTGCTCATGTGCAGTGTAGTTCCGCTTTAAGAGTTAGTGTACCTTTACCAAAAACGACCTCTGTAGGTAAGGGGCACCTGTAAAAAAAAACAAAAAAAAAAAAACTGTGCATCTTTGGCTAAAGTTAAATAATGCCCTTACTATAGCATAGCTCCCAACTGTCCCTGATTTTGAGGGACTGTCCCTGATTTGGAACAATGTCCCTCTGTTCCTCATTCCTCCTCATTTGTCCCTCATTTTGGTCTGATCTATATAGTTGTTTATAAAATGCACTTTTATCTATCAAAAAGTGTTTTCCAGCACTAAACCTTTCATCTGATTTCTAAATTGCTGCATTTGTAAATTCCAAAAGCCAATATAAAGGAATAGTAGTGGTAAAAAAAAAGCACTTGTGGGTTTACCCAATCTTGTTTTTTTATACAATTCTCCTTTAAGGGGGCATGTCAGGGGGCGTGTCCTATGCCTGCATACTTTTGCCGATAGGTATCCCTCACTCCCATCTCAAAAAGTTGGGAGGTATGCTATAGGTACAGGCCATTTATGTATCTCCTGAAGTCTGGCCGGAATGCTCCCAGAGATGGCATTCCCCTGTCCTGCCTTGATGCTAGGAAGTTGCTAAGACACTCCCAGCTGTTACTGTCATCACAGAAGTGTGCTCTGACACCCCCCCCCCGCACATGCGCTGTTAACTACCTCCTCCATTGCAGCATCACTGACCTGTAGTGACAGAGTAGAGAGAACGCATGCAAGGGGGTTTGAAAGCTTGCTCTTGGAAGGATGGGAGAGAGCAGTAATGGCTGCGAGTGTCTTAGCAACGTCCTAGCAACAAGGCAGGACAGGAGGGAGGATGCCATCTTTGGGAGTTTTTCGGGCAGGCACTAGAGGCACATCAATAGCCTACTACTCCTATAGCAATTGTAATCTTCAACTTTGGTCAAAGTTGCACAGTTTGTTTTTTTATCTACAGACACCACTTACCTACAGAAAGTTTATTGGCAAAGGTAACCTAAGCCTTTAGGAAGATTTTTTTAAAGGACGGTGTGGGGGGGATACTTTTATTCTGGATTTAACCTTAAAATTTACGTGTGTTGCTTTTGTGTGATAGATGCTTTGGCATTTTTCCATGAATGACTATTTTATCAAACAACTCATCATTAGGACATCCCTGATACCGGAGACCCCTGACCCCGAATACGTTGTTGTTCCAGCAATTTGTGGGAATGATGGTTGTTTGAAAGAGGTTACATCATGACATATCCATTCCTCCGAGACCTTCAAGTGCTGATTGGAGGCACCAAGAATAAGAGTTTGCTCATATGCTGTCATCCTTCTGATTGTTGGTTACCAATTATTCATAAAGACCACATTTCTTGTAAAGCGCTACGTAAACTGTTGGCGCTATAGAAATCCTGTATAATAATAATAATTTCTCTGATAATTGCATTTTCAAGGGTCAGATAGTTTTTTAGCAAATCATAGAGCAGCCTTTCTCAACCTTTTTAACACAGAGGAACCCTTGAAATTATTTTCTTATCTCAGGGAACTTCTGCTAAAAATTACTATAACTACAACTCATGATGGTCAGTGGGAAGAATGCTCCTTACATTGGTGGTCATTGGGAAGAATTACCCCCTTACAGATAGCTGAAAAGATCAATGGTGTCAGTGGGAATGTATCTGAGAGGCAAAAACATCTAACAACCTCTGGAGGAACCCTTGGCTTCCATGGAACCTTGGTTGAGAAATCCTTGTCTAGAGGAAAGCATAGGCATAGAAGAATAGCTTTTAGGCATGGAAGGATTAAAGGTTGTTCAGGGGCCATTCCAACCACTCTCAGGTTAGTATTAATAGGAGGTGTTGGGCTGGTGTTCCTGTAGTAGGGATCAGGGAACCAAAACCAGAGGTGTTGGGCTGGTGTTCCTGTAGTAGGGATCAGGGAACCAACACCAGCCCCCCTCCCGACGGTAGATGAGGCTTTTCCACTCCCCTGGGGGAAAATGAATGAGGGGAATGCGCCTCCCCCCCGCGAGACAGACAGTCTCCTTACCTGCCCGGAATAACACTCCGATCTTCCCTCCCTCCCCTGTCCGAGACGGGGAGTGCCACATGGCTGAGCCGGTGCAGGTGAGCCATGCATGGTTACAGTGGCACCTGGTGGGTGGGTCAGTTTTTCCGGCCATGCTCTCCTCCTCCTCCTTCCTCCTCCTCCTAGGCGTCCAATAGGCTCATGACCCACTTCCTGATTGGCGGGGAGGCGGCTCAGTGTAAAAATAGCGAATATTTCTTTGGTATTGTCACACAACTGGGTGGGCTCAGAGTGCAGTGCTCTGCACCCCGAGACTACCCTTTTTTGAAGCCTATTAGAGCATCTGGCTCTAATCACATGCTTCAACCCCCCCTCCCCACCCCCAATTGGAATCCATGCATCCAGCACGCTGTATGTAGATAGATAGGGAGGGCGGCACCAGTGCGCCCCTAGTGGACGGGCCGCCACTGGTAGGGATACATCAAAATTCAGACATCAATCAGATCAGGCCCCACAGTCAAAGGCACATGCTGGCCAATGTGGCCATCATTTAGCTATCTGCTCCCTGTTCAGACCAGTAGCATCAAAGCATTTTAAAGTAGGCGGAGGTGAGGTGCTGAGAACAAATCCTTGAATTTTTGCATAAGAGGACTTCCATTGAGTCTGAGTGCCCAAGTTTGGAAGCTTTCTACACAGCAGTTCCCCCTTCCCAGGGATAAGGGTCAACTGGCCCAAAAAATCTATGCAAAGTTAAGCCAGAAGGAGCACCAAACCCACAAGAGACCAAAAATGTATTTTATCTGTTTCAATAATGATAGCAGGGTAACATGTAGGCAGGTGCAGTCTACCTTCTCCACTGCAGGTGGCGCTCTTCCACACCGTCACTGTTAGAGGAAGTCAAGAGGAACAGAGTTCCTTTATGGTTTTCTGGGTCACAGGAGAAGCATCCAATTGGATGTTGCTGCCCCATGTGACTCTGGTAGCCATCTTGGGTCCGGCAGAGCCCTTTTAAGGCCCTGGCTCCCAGGTTTGGCACGCATTTGTGAGTTGGTAGAGTAGGGACAGGTACCCCACCTGTTAGGGACAGTACTAGCGGGAAAGGTTCTTAACGAGGAGAGAAAATGTAGGGATGCATCTCCTCTTAACAGACGCTGTCAGTCTGCCTGATACATGCTAACTTCAAGTTACTGGAAACCATGAGTGCACCTAGTTGGGCAGTCTTCCCACCGGGTTTGTTGTAAATTGTTGCTGTACTTTCTTTATCCTACATCGTGGGACACAGAGCACCATAGTAATTATCATGTGGGTTATACGTCACCTATAGGTGAATGGACATTGGTACACTCAAAAGGCCGGAAGTCCCCTCCCTATATAACCCCTCCCATACCGGGAGTACCTCAGTTTTTTCACCAGTGGCCAAGGTGTTGGTCATGGTTAATGAAGTGCTAAGAAGAGCTCTGCTAAGAAATCCCTGACGGGATCAAGGGGCTGTCTAATCGGATCCATCTAAAGTGTCTGAAAGAGCCAAAATGGATGGTACCCGAGCCTCGTGGAGGAAGAGCGAGGTTTCTGCCTGTAATGCTTCTCTTTTGAGAGCTGGACCCTGAGTCCTGGCACCTTGGTCATGTGAAAACTATACCAAAGAGTTACTTTGGCAGGGTGCTATACAGGTCCAGGGGGGAGGACTCCATATACAAGGAGGACCCGATCCCTGAAAGTCTGTCATGACAAAGCTCGCTGTGATGAGTGAAGATTGGACTCCTCCTATCTACAGAGTCCTGCAGCGAGGAATGGTGAGCCTGCATTTGTTTGCAGTTTCTCTTTTAACCGGTTCCCGACTAGCGCACGCCGATGTACGTCGGCAGAACGGCACGGCTGGGCAAATGGGCGTACCCGTACGTCCCTTTGAATTTGCCGCCGTGCCATTGCGTGCGTGCCACCGCCGGCGCGCATGCATGCACGCTGGCTGGGAGCTCCGTAAATTGGGTCACGGATACCCGCGATCGCCTCACGGAGAGGACGAACAGGGAGATGCTAATGTAACCAAGCATCTCCCCGTTCTGTCTAGTGACAGTGTCACTGACCTCTGCTCCCTGTGATCGGGAGCAGAGATCAGTGACGTGTCACATGTAGCCACGCCCCCCCACAGTTAGTAACACTCCCCAGGACATTCTTAACCCCTCCCTAGCCCTCTGGAGGTTAACCCCTTCACTGTCAGTGTCATTTACACGGGAATCCGTGCATTTGTATAGCACTGATTGCTGTATAAGTGACGATGGTCCCAAAAATGTGTCAAAAATGTCTGATATAGTGTCCGCCATAATGTCGCAGTCACGATAAAAATCGCAGATCGCCGCCATTACTAGTAAAAAAAACAATTAATAATAAAAATGCCATAAAACTATCCCCTATTTTGTAAACGCTATAACTTTTGCGCAAACCAATCAATAAACGCTTATTGCGATTTTTCTTTAACCAAAAATATGTAGAAGAATACGTATCGGCCTAAACTGAGGAAAAAAAAATGTTTTAATAAATATTTTTTGGGGATATTTATTATAGCAAAAAGTTAGAAATATGCGTTTTTTTTTCAAAAATGTCGTTTTTTTTTGTTTATAGCGCAAAAAATAAAAAACGCAGAGGTGATCAAATACCACCAAAAGAAAACTCTATTTGTGGGGAAAAAAGGATGTCAATTTTGTTTGTTAGCCATGTCGCAGTTAAAGCGATGCAGTGCCGAATCGCAAAAAACGCACTGATCAGGAAGGGGGTAAATTCTTCCAGGTCTGAAGTGTCTGTCTTTTTCCCGGTAGCCACTGGGAGAGCAGTGTGATTCATGCTATGTGCTCTTACTTATGCCGGCTGCTGTTTCTTCCCCAGCCACTAGAGGGTGCAGGTTTGCTTAAGCCTAGCCTATTTTTTTTTTTTTTTTTATTTAAGCAGGAAGAAGAAGCCATGTGGTGACAGGTCAGATAGACCTTGGAGACAGAGCGGTGGCCCGTGAGTGTGTGAGTACTTGCTTGGGAACTGGGTGCAGACAAGTCATGATTACGTGCTGCATATTTTCTGTCTATATGAGGGGCATGTACATCTGTAAAGTAGATACCCCTCTGGATGATTAGCGGTTCACTTTAAAAGTGTTATTTTTTTCTGCTTGTGGGCAGGAACAGCATAATGTACGCGCTTGCAAATGTATTGCCTAATTGCATGTTTTTAAACTACATGTTTGAAAGACATGAGTGTGGGTGCATTTTAGGGAGTTGCATCTCCAATATAGTGCATATGTGCTTGGTATCCTACAGGTCTAAAGGTAGAGGACCAACTGCAGTTGAGCAGGTGCTTGCTTACAAATGTGCTGAAACACACAGTTGCTAAAATGCACAGTTGCTGGCTGCAGGACCTTCTTGTTTTAGGTTGCAGGCTTGCTAAAACGCACAGTTGCTGGCTGCAGTACCTTCTTGTGCATATGTGCTTGGTGTCCTACAGGTCTAAAGTAGAGGACCAACTGCAGTTGAGCAGGTGCTTGCTTACAAATGTGCTAAAACGCACAGATGCTGAAATGTACAGTTGCTAAAGTCTACAGTTGCTAAAGTGCACAGATGCTGAAACACACAGTTGCTAAAATGCACAGTTGCAGGCTGCAGTACCTTCTTGTCTTAAATCTACTACTATTGTCCCAATACCTAAAAACTCAGCAGTATCAGGCTTAAATGATTATCTCCTATTTGCCCTAACTCCTATCATCATGAAATGTTTTGAGAGGCTCGTATTATCACATCTTAAGGCAAGCATTCCTGTTGATCTGGATAAGTCAGTTTGCCTATCGTGCAAATAGATGCACAGATGATGCTATTGCATTGCATGCTGCCTTGACACATCTTGAGCACTCAAACACATATTATTAGGATGTTATTCATTGATTTTAGCTCTGCATTTAACACAGTAGTCCCTGAAAAATTGGTGGAAAAGTTAAAAGCTTTGGGCCTATGTCCATTGCTGCGCTTATGAATTATGGATTTTTCTAACAAACCGTCCACAAATGGTGAGAATAGGAGCTCAGGTGTCTAACACTATTATTTTGAATACAGGGGTACCACAGGGATGTGTGTTAAGCCCGGCCATGTTTACATTGTTCACACATGACTAGGGCTGGGGAAAAAAATCGATTTAAATCTTGAATTGAGCGTTCAAATCGATTCAAAATTTAAGCAAATCGATTTTAGATTTTATTTTTTTTATTTTACCGCCCTGGTCCTGAGGAGCTGCGGGCAGGAGTTTTTAGGCGAGGCCACAGCTTCGGCCTAGTCTGCGAGGCCGGACGCTGCGGACTAGGCCGAAGCCGCGGCCTCGCCTAAAAACTCCTGCCTGCAGCTCCCCAGGACCGGTGAGCTGCGGGCAGTAGTTTTTAGGCGGATGCCGCGGACTAGGCCGAAGCCTTGCCTAAAAACTCCTGCCTGCAGCTCCTCAGGAGCGGTGTCCAAAAAACCAAAACAAACATGATTTAAATCGTGAATCGAGTGTGCTTTTTTTTTTTTTTTTTTTTTGAAAATTGCCCAGCCCTACGCATGACTGTATTTCCATACATGCGTCTAACGCTATAGTGAAGTTTGCTGATGACACCACTTTAGTGGGACTCATGCAAGATAATGATGAGGCAGGAAATACATTTGGTTAAGTGGCATAGAGAAAATGATTTAATACTCGGCAAAAACTAAAGAAATAATAGTGGATTATAGGAGATCAAGAAAGATCAATCATTGCCCAGTTTATATAGGTGGTGAGGTGGTGGAAAGGGTGGACACTATTACATTTTTGGGAGTGCATATTAAAAGGGAGTTGTCATGGTCTCAAAATACTTTTTTTCTAGTGAAAAAAAGCGCAGCAGAGAATGTTTTTCCTTTGGAGACTGAAGCAGACTGGATTGCCCTTTAAGGCTTCTGGTCAGTTTCTATCATTGTACCATTGAGAGTCGTCTTCTCCACTGCGCTGTAGTGCGGTATGCCGGCTGCAGGGCGGGAGGATAAGTGTCCGTCTCGTGTGGTGCAAACAGCACAGCGGATCATAGGGACAGAGCTACCGAATTTGGACACAACGTATGCCAGCCGATTAAAAAAGCGGGCAAAAGCTATTAGTATTGATCCAACCCACCCAGGTTACAGTGTGTTTGTCCTATTGCCATCAGGGAAAAGATAACACTTAAAACGCATACTAATCGACTAAAGCATAGTTTTTTCCCTAGGCCCGTATTGTCCATAATCCCACCAGGTACAGTGTTTTAGGAATTTTATGTAGAATTCTAATATTCTTTAATTTATTTATTTTTAAATAACATTTTATATTTTTATATATTTAAATAGATATGTGGGCATGTGCTAGGAGTATGTATATGTGGTTTTCTGAAGAGAGGTTTTATTGCTGCTGTAAAGAGTACCACTACCAGGAAAATTTTTTTTGTATGTATACAATGACAATAAAGTATATCTATCTACAACTTGCTGAAATGAACAGTTGCTGGAGCACACGGTCTCTGAAACGCATGGTTGCTAAAGATAATTGTTTTTACCAGTTCACATGTTTGCATAAAGATACATGATCATGGGTATACAAAATGCATGTTTGGACATGTTTTTGTGTAAAAAAAAAAAAAAAAAAAAAAAAAAAAATAAATTTTTTTATTGATCACATAAAAATGCGTGATCGCATAAGGTGACAGGCTCGCGTAAGGATACATAGTCACATAAAGATGCATGTTGTTTTCATAGTCGCATAAAGGGGCTTGATCGCATAAAGGGGCTTGATCGCATAAAAATTCCGGATCACCTAAAGTTGCATGATCGCCTAAAGTTGCATGGTTGCATAATGAGGCATGTTAATACATGTTTACTTAAATGTACATGATTCCTCATGATCGCATAGGAATACATGTCTGCATAGATACGTGTTGCAGAATGTTGCGTAACACGTTTCATAAAACGAATGCTTGCTTTGCAAAGATGCTTGTTCCATGGCACACGTGCTACATGAATGCGTGTGCACAGCACAGACTTTTCATATTCTGCCTTAAAGCATACTTGTATGAACTCATGCTAAAACCATGAACGCACGCTTCCATAGAGGCATATTGCTTTAACACATGCTGCATACATTAAAGCTGTATAAGCTAGTATGTACTTGCTTTGTCTGGAACTATTTACCTATGTGTTTGCATAGGACTGCAGAAGTGCCTGAGGGCAGAAGCCTACAAAGCAGAGTCCCAAGGCCTCCTTATGAAGGGGCGCCTCCGCTCGATCGAGGTGGGGGGAAGACTTCAGTGGTTTTCAGAAGCTTGGCAAGAGGAAATCCAAGACAAATGGGTCCTCTCTGTGGTAGCCCTATGCTACAAATTAGAGTTCCAAGAGTTTCCACAGTTTCGTTTTCTAAGATCAAACGTTCTCAAGGACCCAGTAAAGAAAGTCCTTATTTCTGGCACTGGACCGCTTAATGTCTCAGGGAGTAATAGAGGTCCCCTCAGAACAGAGGGACATGGGGTTTTATTCAAATCTCTTTACGGTACCGAAACCAAATGGAGATGTCCCATTCTAGATCTCAAAGATCTGAATCACTTCCTAAACATCCGTTCCTTTCGCATACAGTCAATCCGGTCAGTCGTATCCACCCTACAGGGAGGAGAAGTTCTAGCAGCAATAGACATCAAAGATGCGTATTTACATATGGCAATTTTTCCCGCTCACCAGAAGTTTTTGCTGTTTGCGGTAGAACAGCCCCACTTTCAGTTTGTGGCCTTGCCCTTTGGGTTGGCCACCGTTCCCTGGGTATAGAACAAAGGTTCTGGCCCCAGTACTAGCAAGACTAAGGGGCCAGGGTATAGCAGTAATGGCATACCTAGACGACCTACTACTGGTAGATCAGTCAGTAGCACAGTTAAACCAAGGGGTGTCCAGAATGGTCAGTTATCTGGAACACCTGGGTTGGATCCACAATCTGGAGAAATCATCCATATAACCAGTAAGGAGACTAGAGTATTTGGGCCTGGTCATAGACACAGCCCAGGAAAGGGTTTTTTGCCTCAGGCAAAAGTCAGTGCTCTAAGGGCTCTTTCAGACGGAGGATCCGTATGTCCGTTTTTCATCCTTCCGTTTTCGGATGAAAAACGGACATACATGTATCCCTATGGGGCGTCGGATGTCAGCGGTGACATGTCCGCTGACATCCGACCCGCTCCGATCCGAAAAGTGTAACGGAGGAAAGCCCTACTTTTCCATCCGTTATCGGATCGGGTGACGACGGACTCTACGGTCCTTCATCATCCGATCCCCCATAGGGGAGAGCGGCGCTCTGACAGGTCCGTCGCTGCACAGTGTGCAGCGACGGACCTGTCATTTTCCTGCTCAGCGGGGATCGGCGGAGCAATCCCCGCTGAGCAAACAGGTGTTCACGGGGCGGATCATCACTGGTCCACCCCGTGTGAAAGAGCCCTAAGAGAGCTGGTCCAGGTGGTCAAGGCAAGAAAGGTTCCTCCCATTCTCCTTTGCATGAGATTGCTGGGGAAGATGGTAGCTTCCTTCGAAGTGGTTCCCTATGCCCAGTTTCATTCAAGACTGGTGCAACACCGTATTCTGTCTGCTTGGAACAAGCAGATCCAAGCCTTGGATTGATTATCCAATGAATTTGACCCCAAAGGTGCGCCAGAGTCTCAGGTGGTGGTTGATGACCAGGAATTTACAGAAAGCAAATCCTTCGTACCAGTTTCCTGGAAGGTAGTAACAATGGATGCCAGCCTATGGGGCTGGGGAGCAGTTCTAGAAGGGACCACTGTTCAGGGGAAGTGGTCAGAGTCTGAGAAGACCTTACCCATCAATATCCTAGAGATTCGGGCAGTACGTCTGGCTTTAATAGCCTGGACGTTCAGGTTGCGGAATTCTCCCATCAGGATACAATCTGACAATGCCACAGCAGTGGCCTATATCCATCACCAAGGGGGCACCAGAAGTCACACAGCCCAGTGGGAGGTGGACCATATTCTGTTTTAGGCAAGAAACATGTTTCTCTGCCCATCTGCAATCTTAATTCCTGGAGTAGAGAATTGGCAGGCAGATTTTTTAAGCTGTCAACAGTTGTTGCCGGGAGAATGGTCTCTACATCCCAATGTCTTTTTTGCCCATATGCCAAAGATGGGGTACCCCGGACGTAGATCTATTGGCGTCCAGGTTCAACAAGAAGTTGGACAACTTTGTGGCAAGAACATGGGATCCACTTGCACTCGGGACAGATGTGTTAGTGACCCCGTGGGATCAGTTATCACAGATTTATGCGTTCCTCCAGTTCAGCTGCTACCGTGGCTTCTTCACAAGATCAGGGAAGAAGGGAAGCCAGTAATCCTAGTAGCCCCGGCATGGCCCAGGAGATCCTGGTTTAAAGAGATCATGAGAATGGCAGTAGGAGAGTCATGGACTCTTCCATCTTGCCCAGACCTGTTGTCACAAGGGCTGGTATTCCATCCTGCCTTACAGTTGCTGAATTTAACGGTGTGGCTATTGAAGCCCACATTCTAAAAAAATCGGGGGCTTTCAGGTTCAGTAGTAACCACCCTGATTAATACCAGAAAGCTAGCCTCCAGGACCATCTATTATAGGGTCTGGAAGGCCTATGTCTCCTGGTGTGAAACCAAGGGTTGGCATCCTCGAATGTATGTCATAGGGAGAATTCTGGCCTTTCTACATTTAGGAGTAGAAATGAAGCTGGCCTTGAGTACGATCAAGGGTCAGATTTTGGCCTTGGCAGTATTATTCCAAAGGCCGCTTGGTTTGCATTCTTTTGTCTGGACTTTTATACAAGGGATAACTCCGCCAGTTAGGTCCCCCTTGTGCCCATGGGATTTGAATCTGGTTTTGTCAGTGTTGCAAAGACAACCCTTTGAACCTAATACGTAATCTTCCTTTTGCTCCTTTTTGACAAGGAAATTGGTATTCCTAGTTGCGGTAACCTCCGCAATACTTAATTATCCATAAGGATAAGGTGGTGTTGCGTCCTCACCCAACCTTTTTGCCCAAGGTAGTATCAGGTTTTCATCTGAATCAGGATGTCTCCTTACCTTCCTTTTTTTCCTGAACCTCATTCTGCAGAAGAAAAATTGTTACATTCCCTCGATGTAGTGAGAGCAGTTAGGCTCGGTTCACACTGGGGCGACTTGGGATCCGACTTGTACGCCCTCAAGTCGCCCCAAGTCGCCCCAGAAATAGTCTCAATGGGAGTGAACGCTAGCGTCTTAATAGACGCTACTGAAGTCCCTCCGACTTCAGAGCGTACTCCCTGTACTACTTTGATCCGACTTGGTAGGCGACCTGTACCATAGAAATCAATGGAAGTCGCCTCCAAGTCGGATCTCTCTGTAAAGTCAAGCGACTTTGCAGGGAAAACCCCTCCCTCCCCCCCTCCCTCCCAGAGAGCTGATTGGCCACAGGCGAAGTTGCCTGTCATGGAGGCGACTTCAAGTCGCCTTGTAATTTGCTGAAGTCGCGCTGAAGCCGCGTTGAAGTCGCGGTACAAAGTCGCGCTGAAGTCGTGTTGCCCCAGTGTGAACCGACCCTTAAGGCCTATCTGAAAGCGACTGCTCAAATACGGAAACATTTTGTTTGTACTGCCAGGAGGTCCCAGAAAGGGCCAGGCAGCATCGAAATCTACTATTGCTAAGTGGATTTGTCAGGTGATTAGTCAGGCTTATGGTCTGAAAAAGGTTCTGCCTTTTCAGGTTAAAGCGCACTCTACTAGGGCAGTCAGTGCTTCATGGGCAGTGCATCACCAGGCCTCTGTGACTCAGATTTGCAAGTCCCCTACTTGGTCGTCAATGCATACATTCACAAAATTCAATCAGATGGACGTGAGATGGCAGGAGGATGCTGCCTTTGGGCGCAGTGTGCTGCAGGCAGCAGTATAGGTCTTCATGCCTGTCGGCGGATGCTTTTGGTTGTCTCCCTCCCCTTAGATGGCATTGCTTTGGGACATCCCAGTGATTACTATGGTGCTCTGTGTCCTGTGATGTACGATAAAGAAATTTATGATTTTTATAATAGCTTTCCTGTAAAATCCTTTTCCCTTTTCTTGGAGTACATCATGAGACACGGAGGTCCCGCCTCTCTTGTTGATAGAGATAGAGATATATATACATACATACTTTGCTACAAAAACTGAGGTACTCCCTGTATGGGAGGGTGACTTCCTGTCTTTTGAGTGTACCAGTGTCCATTCACCTATAGGTGGCGTATAACCCACATAGTAATTACTATGGTGCTCTGTGTCCCGTGATGTACTCCAAGAAAAGGACTTTACAGGTAAGCTGTTTTAAAAATCCTATTATTTCAGTACAAGTTCTTTACTGCACCTGAATATTATTGCTACGTCACACTGCACCCCACTTACAAACACAAGGCATCCAACATGATTTCTGTTTGTAGGCCAAAAAATCCCTCTTCATCACGGCTTTAGTATCGCAGTATTCTAAACCTGGAGAGTGAACATTGAGTGAGTGCCTGTACTGATCATCTCTTTGGCCCCTTTAACATGTTTGATGTCTTGTGTTACCTTGCTGTCATTTGTGGAACTAATAAAATATATTTTTGGACTCATTTGTTTGGTGCCCTTTCTGCCTCAACTTTTTACCAAAGCAGATGGCAATGGCAAGTCTTCCAGCACCAACTTCCTTTCCTTCTCTGAGATATCATGTGACCAAAATGCCAAGAACTGCAAAGTAAGTGGATGCCAGATGATGTGGAAACGTGTGCACACCCCCCCCTCCCCCCCGTGCTGGGTCCGCACTTACCACATCCTCGGTTGCAGCTTACCTTCTCAGCCAATCTGGTTGGTGCCGCTGTACCACGCCTCCCTCTCGGGCACTGTGAAGTCAATGCACAGCAGATGGACGAAGCAGTAGGAGAGCAGCCAGGTGGACAGCCAGGCTGTGGCATGCTCCAATGACAGACATTGTCATCTTTCTTCTTCCAGCTCAGGCTACACAGCAACTCTGCCTCTGCATAGGTCACCGCTGGAGATTGCACGCTCATTGGCTATCGCCAGCTCCCCCACCGCCTCCTTCTCTTTGCTGCTTATCCGCTCCAACCACCGCCGCACACATCACACAAGTTGGTGGGCTCGGAGCGTAGTAATTTGTACCCCAAGCCCACCCTTTTTGAAGCCAATTAGAGCCTCAGGCCATTGAAACAACAACCCATTGAAATCCATGTGTCCAGCACCCCACATGGAGATTAGGGGCCAGGCGCTTGGATTAGGGGGGCGGTGCCTATGCGCCCCTTATGGACCAGCTGCCACTGCTGTCCCCCTTACAAACAGCTTAAAAGATCAATGGTATCATGTTGCTGGTTTTGCCATGTAGTTTTGGCCCAGTAACTTTGAAGGCACTATCAAATACGATATCAATCGGCTACAGCTCAAGGAACCCCTGGTAACATCTGGAGGAATCCTAGATTTCCATTGAATTCTGGTTGAGGATAGCTGATCTAAAGGATTCCAGTCTAAAATATCTGGACAGTCACTCTTTCAGGCAGAAATGGGATGTTAAGAAATCTTTACAAGTACTGGACCTCCTGTTGGGCTTCTTGAGGCGCCTGGTTGAAGGCCAGATTGCTGACTAAACACCCTCTTCCGGGGAGTGGGTCATGAGTTATTTTTTATTTTTCTAGACCTCCATCGCCTGCCTCCTTGTGTATTTTGAAGTCACTTGCTTATAATATCTGCAAAACATCAGGACCTCATCTAGAGAGCTTTCGGAATCTTGCCAAAACCCATAGGTGAACCGTGAAAAAAGACGACCAGGAATTGATTTGATTCTCCACCTTTCTGGTGCCTCGATGGACAGAGTTCATGAGTGGGGCCATTGTTGGCAACAACTGTGCAAATATTTTGCTTGTTCGGCTAATAGATCAGCTGCAAGTTTATCGCACTCAGGATGAAGAGTTTCAGTACTTGGCTGTTACGTCATTGTGGGGAACTAGAATTTGGGATACAGAAAATAAACATCACTTAGCACAGGTTTTATGGGACCCACCTAAAACGTATGGTGTTCAATTCGCCACTTAAGTCTTTTATTCAGTTTCAACCCAGCGCAAGCAGAGAACGTTCCTTATATGAAGCCGCCATGATCAGAGCCATAGCAAAAATCCATAGGGTCTTGGATTTATTAATAATATTAATATTTATATTAATATTCAGTCCCTTGTGAGCTGCTGTGATTAAGTTAAGACTAAAAAAATAATTGATGTAATGCCTGGAACTGCCTCCTGTGGTTTTAAAGTGGTGTTCCGGCCGAAATTATACTTTTTAAATAAAAATACCCCTATAATACACAAGCTTAATGTATTCTAGTAAAGTCTGTAAACTAAGGTCTGTTTTGTTAGTTTTTAGCAGTAGTTTGTTATTTTATAAACTTACAGCAGGCCGTGGCCATCTTAAGTGTGGGCATCTGAAGCCAGACTGTATTTCTTCCTGGATCTCATCCTTGCAGATCTCGCACATGCTCAGTGCAGCACAAGCAGTGTAATAGGTTTCAGGTCAGGTTTCCATAGCAACGGCAGTTTCAGAGGAAGTTGCCGCCCCACATGCTCAGTGCAGCACAAGCAGCGTATTAGGTTTCAGGTCAGTTTTCCATAGCAACTGCATTTTCAGAGGAAGTTGCCGCCCCTTCCCAGAAGGCATTGCAAACAGGAAATGATGCGATGGGCCGCGGCCAGGGAGGAGGAAGTGAAAAATGAACACAGCAGATATACAGTAGGTGCTGAGAAAAAAAATTTAAAAATATCCAATTTGTTTACAGTGCACAGTTTAGTGAGGGATGCTGAAGAGTTGTAAAAATGGGTGGAACTCCACTTTAAATAAAGTATTTAAAAAAAAAAAAATGAAGAAAAAGCTGCTCAACATATCACACTCTTCTTATACATGAACCTTAGTCACAGTAAGGTGTGGTCTAATTATTCATTTTAATAACCCCTCTAAATATGTGCGTCAATATTCACTTGACCACTTGACCTCAGGAAGATTTACCCCCCCCCCCCCTGCTTTATGACCAGGCAATTTTTTGCTTTTTTGGCACTGCGTTACTTTAACTGACAATTGCGTGGTCATGCAACGCTGTACACAAACAAAATTTGTATAATTTTTTTTCACACAAATAGAGCTTTCTTTTGCTGATATGTATTCACCTCCTGTTTTTTTTTTGTTTTTTTTTCTTGTGCTATAAAGGAAAAGAATTTCAAATAAGAATAACAATATTTTTTTTTTACTTTCTGCTATTTAATATATCCAATAAAAAAAATCAAATTTCTTGATAAATTTAGGCCTGTATGTCAGGGCTCGACAAACCCCGGGCGCCAGGTCGCATTTGCGACTAGAATTAGCGACCTGGCGCCTGGGGCGGCACAGCTGGGGTATCCTGTGTCCGTTCGACACACCCCCCTCCCACCGCGATCGCGCTGGGCCGCGCCGGTAATTGAGGCCCCGGCTTTGCGGCCTACTGCAGTCCTATGGTTCCTGGTTCCTTCTGCAATCAGGCGCCCTCTGGTGGTGGCCGTTGGTACTACAAGACATCCACCAATGCTAATGGAGCTTTCCCTACCTGTTTTCACTGCCTGCTCATCTCCTTCCCTTTACTTAGAACCCCCAAACATTATATATATTTTTTATTCTAACACCCTAGAGAATAAAATGGCGGTCATTGCAATTTTTTCTGTCACACCGTATTTGCGCAGCGGACTTACAAGCGCACTTTTTTGGGAAAAAATACTTTTTTTAATTAAAAAATAAGAAAACAGTAAAGTTAGCCCAATTTTTTTTATATTTTGAAAGATGATGTTACGCCGAGTAAATTGATTCCCAACATGTCACGCTTCAAAATTTCATCCGCTCGTGGAATGGCGACAAACTTTTACCCTTTAAAATCTCCATAGGTGTCGTTTAAAAAATTCTACAGGTTGCATGTTTTGAGTTACAGAGGAGGTCTAGGACTAGGATTATTGCTCTCACTCTACCGATCGCGGCGATACCTCCCGTGTGGTTTGAACACCGCTTTCATATGCGGGTGCTACTCACATATGCGTTCGCTTCTGCAAGCGAGCTCGGCGGGACAGGGCGCATTTAAAAAAATTATTATTTTTTCTTATATATTTTACTTTTTATTTTTACACTGTTTTTAAAAAAAAATTAAAATTGTGTCACTTTTATTTCTATTACAAGGGATGGGGCACATTTAAATTTTTTTTTTTTTTCTTATTTATTTTAACTTTTATTTTTTCACTGTTCTTTAAAAAAAAAAAAAAAAAAAAAAAGTCACTTTTATTCCTATTAGAAGGAATGTAAAAATCCCTTGTAATAGAAAAAAAGCATGACAGGTCCTCTTAAATATGAGATCTGGGGTCAAAAAGACCTCAGATCTCATTTACACTAAAATGCATTAAAAAAAAAAATTGTCATTTGAAAAAAAAAAAAAAAAAAATGTCCCTTTAAGAGCTATGGGTGGAAGTGACGATTTGACGTCGCTTCCGCCCTGCAATGACTTGGAGATGGGCGGGGGGGGGGGGGGGGGCCATCTTCCTCTCACTTGTCTCCATGTCAGGCCAGGGACAGATCCGGATCGCCTCCGCCGTTACCGACGGCCACGGTAAGCGGTGAAGGGCACCGGAGCGCGGCGGTAGGGGGGGCCCCTCTCCTGCCGCCGATAAAAGTGATCTCGCTGCTAATCTGCTGCAGAGACCACTTTTATCTGAAAGAGAACCGCCGGCTCTTGAAGAGGATACCGGGGTTATGGTAGCTAGCTGCTACCATAACAACAGTATTTCTCTTCAAAGACAGGACATATATAGTCGTCCTGCGGGAAGGAAGTGGTTAATTAAAATGAATTTATTATTTGTCATCTCCCTGCTTGGCCCCTTTCACACAGGCTGTCTGATCAGGTTCGCCTGTCAGTTTTTCAGGCGGACCTGATTGGATCCTTAGGGAGAATATGGTGGTCTTGTGTCCCTGCATGGCAGGAAATAAAAGCAGTCAAATTCATTCTAGTCGTCTCTGTGTAAATTTAAGATTGGTTAATTTTTATATTGAAAATAAAGCTTTGTCGGTCGTTTAAAAAAAAAAAAAAACCTGGCTCCTAACTTTTTTAGCTGGCTCCTAGATTCCAAGCAAATTTGTCAAGCCCTGCTGTATGTATTCTACATATTTTTGATAAAAAAAATCCCAATAAGCGTATATTGGTTTTATGCAAACGTTATAGCGTCTACAAACTATGGTGTGTGTGTATATATACTGAAAATTTTTATTTTATACTAGTAATGGCATCACATATAGTGGGACTGTGATACTATGGGAGGCAATCTGACACTAACTGACACGTTTTGGCAACCAGTGACACTAATACAGTGTTCAGTGCTAAAAATATGCACTGTCACTGTACTAATGACACGGGATGGGAAGGGGTTAAAATCTAGGGTGATCAAAGGGTTAAATGTGTGCTCCATTTCCCGTGCTTTTTTTTGGATCCAGCCTACCCTTCCTGTGCTGATATCAGGAGGGGGGGGGGGGGGGGGATGCTGGGTATGAGAGGTATGTGTGCCTTCTGTGTGTGCAGTAAGCCATTGCCTTGCCCTTGATGAGCTGTCTTGGGTTAGGAATGTCGTAACACCCTTTTGGAGGGGGACTGCAGGGCCCAGAAAGTCCACCCAAAGATGCCGACTTATCTGAAGAACTGCCGAGTATGGACTTTCACCTGTTAGCCCCGGTTCACACTGGGACGACTTGTCAGGCGACCTAGGTCGCCTGACAAGTAGCGTCCCGTTCAGTACAATGGAACCGTTCTAAGGGGAGCGACGCAAGTCGCTCCGACTTAGAAAAAGGTTCCTGTACGACTTCGGGGGCGACTTGCATAGACTTCTATACAGAAGTCGTTTTGCAAGTCGCCCCGGCAGTCGTGTGCAGGTCGCCTCGGTGAGGCGACCTGCAAGTCGTGCCGCCTCTGGTGTGAACCGAGGCTTAAGGTATGCCTGGGCAGCCACCAAGTAGTTGTTAGTTAGGGATGAGACTCTTTGAACTGTTTTTACACTTTAACCTGCACGCTGCAAAACTCAGTGAAGTTGTTCTTGTTAAACTTTTCCTAAGCCTGGTCTGAAGTTACTAAAGAGGTGCATGAAGGTAGAATAGCAGCTAAGTTAACTTGGTTCCGTTAAAGCACATACAGGGTATGAAGCATGTCTGTTACAAGAGGTCAGCTTGTCAGGAGGAAAGGAAGTAAGCAGTTGCCACGGGTAACCAAGGACTGGTGTAAAGAGAATGGCAGCCTGTTGTAAAGCTTGGCACCTGGGTAGGGTGTGGAGTCCTCCGGTAGCAAGGGGGTCAGTGCTCTGGCCTCCACAGCAGACGGTGTCCCATAGCAACGGAAACCAGACACAAGGCTTAAGCACCACTAGTCAGCGTCTCCTACTGAGTTACTGTCTGATTATCCTAATGCAAACTGTAGGCACTATATAAATCCTGTATTATAATAATAATAGTAATTTATAGGAGCAAAAAAAATCCAGAAGAGAAAGTAATGGGAACACTGACATCTAGAGGATGAAATTGGGTACTACATACCATATGACTTTTCATTACTAATACAGTAGGGTAGTGATCCCCAACCTCTGCGGCCCATTTGTCGGGGCAATGGCTGGTGTTAGCGCTTCAATCATCACAAAACTGTGGTTGATATGGTGTCAGAATGATTGAAGCACAATATTTCCATTATTGCATTGTAATATAGGTTGTAATGGTTCAACTCACCATAATACATAATCAGTGGGAGTCCTGAGTGTGTTTCCACTATTGCCTGCCGCCAGATGCAGCATGTCGCTTGCCTAGACTCGCAACTCTTCTCTTTGCCTCTCCCCAGCGCTAAGGTGTCCGAGCAGGTAAGCCGGCACATGCGCATGTAGCACCGTGTAGTTTAGGCAGGGTTACTCCTCACATACTTACTTGCCAGGAATAATTATCCTGGTCGATTGACAGAGATCTATTGATTTCTCCCTAAGTTTGTCCTTGTTGCACTTTTCTCTTCTACCACTAGGTGGCTGGGTACTTGGTGGTACTAGATATGAGAAGGGAAGCACAAAGTCAGGTTATGGGTATATGGGGTATCTCAGCCAATGGGCAAGGGTTTTCTTGGATCTCTTGGCCTGCTGGCAGAACCTATGTTTTGTGCCACCTGAATGGCTGTCTGGGTGGACGTGTGTTGTATTGCCTGGGCTGCTAGGCCAGAGATGGGGCCTATCCCGGGCACATCTGGCTGCTAGGCTGTCTGAGGGCCTATCCAGAAGCAAGAGAGCAGCGCAGGGTTGGTATTGCGGTTTACAGTCCAACCAGAAGTGACGGTTCTGCCAGCCGGAGAACCTGTCCTGGTCGGAGGTAGAGGGGAAGCTGTTGCCAGTAAGGGACTATCCGCCCCTTTTACCAGGGACCACAATGAGTAGCTGAAGCAAGTACCTGAGCAGTATTCTCACCAACCAAGATGTCAGATCTCTGCTCGCCCGCCATACCCATCAAATTGCAGCCTTTGTGGCCTGGCTGCAAAGAGGCCACGGACCAGCACCGGTCCGCAGCCCGGGGGTTGGGGACCCCTGCAGTAGCTACTACTACTACTACTACTACTACTACTACTACTACTACTACTACTACTACTACTACTACTACTACTACAAAAGCGTAAACTCCAGGTATTTTCAAACCGTTGGACACAGTGCGAAATGATTAACCACTTCCTGGCCATATTTCGTGATACGGCACTGTTATTTTAACTGACAATTACGCGGTCGTGCAACGCTGTACCCAAATAAAATTGAACTTTTTTCCCACAAAGAATGGGGGCGATCCAAGGGTTAAATGTCCCCCTAGGGAGTGCTTTCTAACTGTGGGGGAGGTGCTTGTACTGTGGGAAGACAAAGGTCTGTGTTCCTGCTTAGCAGAAACACAGGATCTCTGTCTTCCCTTGTCACAAAATGGTGATTGGCTCCCACTGTGTCCAATCATAGCGGGAGCTGGTCCCCAGCGGCACATGTGCATGCCACAAACCCGGAAGAGGAAAAGACGTACAGGTACGTGATTTCGCCTGCAGAAGCGGCCGCCCCACAGTACATGTGGCGGTCGGCAACAGGTTAATGGGTGTTTCTACCCTATTGGAGAGATTTTTCCCTCACGTCCTGCATGAGGAAAAATTCTTTTTCCCTCTCTGCGACTTGAGCCCACCCGATTTTGAAGCCTACTAGAGCCTCTGGCTCTAATCAGGGGCTTAAAAAAAAAACTGGGCCACTGTAATTAATGCACCCGGTGTCCTGAAAGGGGCCGGACGCAAGAATAGGGGGTGGCCGCGGCTATGCCTGAATCTATCCATTGCATATAGGGGGTGGCGTGGAGAGAGGGGCGGCGCCCCTAATCAACGACCACCCCTAAATTCTATGCAGCTTCAGGATCAGTGAATTCCCTTGCAGGACCCCGGGGGACTATACCTGAACCCCCCCCTAGTGAAAGATTTGCTTTGCTCTTGATCCTCCGCTTGGCATGTAGTGCAGCGTGTGGAGTTAGCGGCAGGGTGCTATATAGGTCCAGAGCTACGGTCAGCCTGGTGCAAAGCCCAGTTTCTAAAGACCCTTGTGGAAACTGGGCTTTGCACTGTCGAAAGCGCAAAGCCAGGAAGGTGTTAGCCTACCCTTATGCCTGCTAGCTAGGTGGTGGGTCCTCTAACCACTTGCTGACCAACCGCCATCATTACTCTGCTATAGCAGGCACAGCAGGGGAGCTGATGCACGTGGTTGGCGGCCGTGATGTCCACCGGCCACCCGCGATTGCTCCTCAGAGAGCCAGAATGGGGATCTATCAATAAGAGTGCAACGGATCAAAAAACTCACGGTTCGGATCGTTCCTCGGATCAGGAGTCACGGTTCGGATCAATTTCGGGTCAACAAAAAAAAAACTCCCCCACTGTAATAATAACCACAATCTCCCCCACCGTATATACAGTATAGGAATTAAGACTAGTGGTGTTTAGTCTTACCTTACAGAGTAGAAGCCTCCAAGCCGGCCAGATCAGATCCACGAGTTGGGGGGGGTGAAGACGTCAGCGCGCGCCGCCGCCGGGTGTACCAAGATGGCCGCCGCTCCGGAGCTAGGCCGAAGCCGCGGCCTTTCCGAAGACCGAGGGCAGCGGCTCGCTCTGCGGAGCGCATGTGTGCTGTTCCAAACGGGTTGAACCGTTCGGATCACGGATCGGTGACGATCCATTGCACACCTAGTATTGGCAGGGTATGGCAGAGTAAAGAGGGATAGATCCATGGATGTGACTGCAATTTTACAGAGCAGCGCTGTGAGCACTACAGATCCAGCCCACAGTGCTCCTGCCATACGATCTCTCCCCTCCACTGTACAGATCAGTACACAGAGGGGAGAGAGGAACCATTGTCATGACGCCGATTTGTTTACAAGTGATCGCTCCGTCAATTGACGGAGCGATCACGTGGTAAACGGCCGTTGGGTGTACCAAGATGGCCGCCGCTCCGGAGCTAGGCCGAAGCTGCGGCCTTACCTAATGCCGAGGCAGCGGTGCGCTTCGTGGAGCGCATGTGTGCCGTTCTGAACAGGTTGAACTGTTCGGATCACGGATTGGTGACGATCCGTTGCACCCCTATCTGTCAATGTAAACAAACAGATCCTCATTCTGTCAGGGGAGTAGAGAGAGATCTGCTGTTCCTAGTGATTAGGAACAGCGATCTCTCTGTATTCCCAGTCAGTCCGTCCCCCCACAGTTAGAAACACCTCCCAGGGAACACTTAACCCCTTCCCTGCCAGTGACATTTATACAGTAATCGCTGTATAAATGTCAATGGTCCCAAAAAAGTGTCAAGTGTCCGACCTGTCCGCAGTAATGTCGCAGTCCCGCTAAAAATCACAGATCACCTCCATTATTGGTAAAAAAAAATAATAATAAAACTGCCATAAATCTATTCCCTGGTTTGCACAAAAGCTAAAGCGTTTACAAAATAATCAATATACGCTTATTGCAATCCCCCCCCCCCCCCACCCACCCAAAAAAAATATGTAGAAGAATATATATTGGCCTAATAAGAAAAACCAATATATGGTGCTGCGCTCCAGAAAATATACTAACGTGGTCTAAAGTGCTACGAGTATACCATGCCACTAAATCTAAATTGCAACAGTGGAAAATGCATAAATAAACAGATAAAAACCTATAAGGTAAAGCTGCAAGTGAAGCTTCCCTGATGAAGTCACGTGACCCATGACGACACGCGTAGGAACGTACAGACACCGGAAGTGACGTTTTTATCACGAGCTCGCCGCTCCTTGGTTTGTATTTTGCTTCATTTGCCTCTGAGTACCGCAGATTACTCTGCCGTCCTTTAATAAATGTAATAGTTAAACTTCCTTCACTATCGGAGTCTCCTCTGTTTCTCCTGCATTGGCCCATAATATCCATCCTGAGAGGAATATATGACAAGTGTATGGCATATCTACACTGGGCTATAGGCAATCTGGAATTAAGAAGGACATACACCCAGAGAGATCGCTTATATATATACAAGTTCTGGATAACCTCCAGGCTATTTATGATATGCTGTTTACCAGTAAGGTAAGGGGCCATCACACCCATAGGTGTATTTGCACTGAAGATTCACTCATCAGTCATTCCACCATCTTTTTTGTTAGATGCAAAGTCACCTTGTCACTGCTGCTAGGATGCGATTTCCAGTACTTTAATCCACCAGCACTTTCTCCTTTAAAGACATGATTCATCTCTTTTTCGAACTGTTATTTATAATTTCAATTTTTGCTGCATCATTGACACCTGTGTGTGTGTATATATTATATATATAATTTTATTTTATTTTCAGATGTGTATTTTGCGCTTTGTGTGGACATTTTTATGGTTCACATAAGTTTATTTGCACAGTGAAACTTCACTTGTTAGTATATTTTTTGGAGCGCAGCACCATATATTTGTTTTACTTATATGATTCTCTCGGGCTGTGTTTGACACCCCCCTGTTGGTGTTTGCTGCAACCAAATACCTTTACTTTATAGTTTTAGTGAGTGCGGGAATATCCTTTGTTTTATTATATAATGGCCCAAACTGATGAAAAAATTTTGTCTTTTTACATTTTTCTTGGGTGATAATTAGTATAGCAAAAAGTTAAAAATAGTTTTTTGTTTTTTTTTTTTTTTTGTTTTATAGCACAAAAAATAACTGCAGAGGTGATCAAATCACCAAAAAAAACCTCTATTTGTGGGGGGAAAAAAAAGGACATCAATTTTGTTTGGGTACAACGCCGTACGACCGCGCAATTGTCAGGTAAAGCGACGCAGGGCAGTATCTCAAAAAATGGTCTGATCGTCGAGGGGGAAAATCCTCCGGTCCTTAAGTGGTTTAAACATTTTAAACCTGGCGGGTTTAATACTTTTTTTTTTTTTTTTTATCAATTTAGGGGGTTAGATATACCACCCTTTCTTTGGCATGGTTTTACCTTCCAGAATGCCTGGGGTTAACCTGTAAAGCCTAAAGTGAAAACGCCTTAAGTCCATTTTCCCTGCTGAGTCACTGGCTGACTTATCTGTTGCAAACTGTTGGCGCTATAAAAATTCTGTATAATAATAATATTAATAGGGGGGCGGTGCAACAAAATACAGAAGAGAAAGTAATGGAAACAGTGGCATCTAGAGGATGAAATTAGGTACTGCATACCATATAACATTTCATTACTACTATTACATGTAAAACTACTACTACTGCGTCTACTGTTACTACTGCTACTAATAACAATATTAATAACATAACAGCAAAATATGTTTTCATGATGTAGCACCCTGGTGTTTAGGCAGGGTTGTTAGTAAATTTAGTTTGCCAGGCGGCAGGGTTGCCAACCTCCCACAAGAATATTTTACTAACAAAACATGGAAAATTTACTGGCGGAGCACTTTTTTTTTTTTTTTTTTTTTTTTTTTTTACTGGCAACTTGGGAAATTACAGAACTCCTATTGAAAAGTAACAGTTAATATTTGAACAATATAAACATGATATGGAACACACTGACAATACCTATAACAAAGTAATTTGCTTCATTTACACTTAAAAAGTCAACACAGCATGAAATTATCAGCCCCTGATATTTACTGGCAGTTGTAAAAAAAAAATCACTGGTTTTTACAAACTGTCAGTAAATTTACTGGCGGTTGGCAACCCCGCCAGGCGGTAGTTGCCCTGGTTAATTGTTAGCAGATCCACTGATTCCTCTCTAGTTCTGGACTTGCTGCACCTTCTCTCTTCTGTCGCTAGGTGGCGTTATGCTGGTGACATTTGATAGACAAGGGCTTAGCAAGGTCAGGTTATGATTGGATGAGGTATCTCGGCCAATTGGCAGGGGTTTCTTTAGTCCCTTGGCCTGCTGGGAGAGCCTATTCGGGTGGAGTCAGGTGATCTGGGGTTCTGTGCCACCTGGACGGCTGTCTGGGTGGACGTGTGTTAAGCTGCTCCGGGCTGCTAGGCTGGAAGCCTGAGGCCTATACCAGGGACATCTGGCTGCTAGACTCTCTGTGGCCTATCCAGGAGCAGGAAAAGAAGCGCATGGTTGGGACTGCAGGATTTGAGTCCAACCGAGAATAAAGGTTCAGCTGGACGGGGGAACCAGTTGTGGTCGGAGGTGGAGCGGAAAGCTGTCGCCACTAAGGGACCATCCATCTTATTACCGGAGAGCACTGGGAGTAAGCTGGAGCCGGTACCAGAGCAGTCTTGTCACCAGCCGGGGACGGTGAAGAAGTGGGAAACTTCCGCAAGTGCCAAGCCAGGGACACAGCGGGACAGCCGAGGTGACGCTTGAGGAGTATCTGAGTGCCAAGCCAGGGACCCAGCAGGGAAACGGGGGGTGACACTTGAGGAAGATGCCGAGTTCTGGAAATGGAAGAGCTCCAGGGACCAGTGGCGATTGGGCCCGAGAGTCTAGTGAGAGACCGGGAGCTCGGTGAGTGAAGACCTACAGTGAGAGTCTGTAGAGTGCGAGGAGAACCATTTGTGTTGCCAATAGTTGAGTACAATTACCGTTAGTGACAAGATTGTTGCCATAGGAGGCAGCGGTCCTACCTATACAGAAGTAGTGTTCGGCTGGAGGCCTTCACCTGTATAGCTGTCTACCTATAGAAGTCTCGGAGTCTGCCAATTATCATTGCATTTACTTAAGGGTGTCCTGGCCCTAACCCTCTCTCCCACAGTTCGGTTATGAGACAATAAATCTCTCTTGCATTCAAAAAGTGTCACTCCATCTTGCATTACACCCACCATGCCTTGTAACCCACTCTACAAAGACGGATATCAGCTCTCCCTGATTCTGGAGGTCACCATTTAGGCATTTGGAGGTCTGGGGCTGTGCTACAATTGTAAACTCCAGATATTATTTTCAAACCTTTGGACGGAGTCGGGAAGGGTCAAATTCTATGCCTTATTGCTGTTTTTATCCCATTGGAGAGATTTCCCTGGCCTCCTTGGATAAATATTAGATGCCTGGCTGGGCCCCAAATTTTGGACTTCTGAAGTGCTGACCCAAAACAAGCATTCAGCAAATAAAATCTTAAAAAAAAAAAACACAAAATGCCGAATCTTTATACTTGTTCTCTCCCCCTATCAGTGTGCTCCTTGTCAGCATGTGAGCACTGCTGCATAATTGACTGACTACTTCTTGTTTTCAATACTTTGGTGAAGCACCTTTGGTACCAATTACAGCCTCAAGTATTTTTGAGTATGATGCTACAAGCTTGGCACACCTATTTTTGGGCAGTTTCTCTCATTCTTCTTTGCAGGACCTCTCAAGCTCCATCAGGTTGGATGGGGAGCGTCGGTGCACAGCCATTTTCAGATCTCTCCAGAGATGTTCAATCGGGTTCAAGTCTGGGCTCTGGCTGGGCCACTCAAGGACATTCACAGTTGTCCTGTAGCCACTCCTTTTGTTATCTTGGCTGTGTGCTTAGGGTCGTTGTCCTGTTGGAAAATGAAGCTTCGCTCCAGTCTGAGGCCCAGAGCGCTCTGGAGCAGGTTTTCATCAAGGATGTCCCTGTACATTGCATTTGCACTGCATTTATCTTTACCTCAATCCTGACTAGTCTCCCAGTTCCTGCCTCTGAAAAACATCCCCACAGCATGATGCTGCCACCACCATGCCTCACTGTAGGGATGGTATTGGCCAGGGGATGAGCGGTGCCTGGTTTCCTCCAGACATGACACTTGCCATTCAGGCCAAAGAGTTCATTCTTTGTTTCATCAGACCAGAGAATTGAGAATTTTGGTTCTCATGGTCAGAGTCCTTAAGGTGTCTTTTGGCAAACTCCAGGCGGGCCTTCATGTGCCTTTTACTGAGGAGTGGCTTCCGTCTGGCCACTCTACCATACAGGCCTGATTGGTGGAGTTCTGTAGAGATGGTGGTTCTTCTGGAAAGTTCTCCTCTCTCCACAGAGAAACGCTGGAGCTCTGTCAGAGTAATCGAGTTCTTGGCCACCTCCTTGACTAAGGCCCTTCTCCCCAGATCGCTCAGTTTGGTCAGGTGACCCTCTCTAGGAAGAGTCCTGGTGGTTCCAAACGTCTTCCATTTACGGATGAGGCCACTGTGCTCATTGGGACCTTCAATGCTGCAGAAATGTTTCTGTACCCTTCCCCAGATCTGTGCATCCATACAATCCTGTCTCAGAGGTCTACAGACAATTCCTTGGACTTCATGGCTTGGTTTGTGCTCTGACATGCACTGTTAACTGTGGGGACCTTATATAGACAGGTGTGTACCTTTCCAAATCATGTCCAATCAACTGAATTGACCACAGGTGGACTCCAATCAAGTTGTAGAAACATCTCAAGGATGATCAGTGGAAACAGGAGGCACCTGGGCTCAATTTTGAATGTCACGGCAAAGGCTGTGAATACTAATGTACATGTGATTTCTTTGCTTTTTTTTTTTTTTTCCCAACAAATTTGCAAAGATTTCAAACAAACTTCTTTCACATTGTCGTTATGGGGTATTGTTTGTAGAATTTGTAGGAAAATAATGAAATGAATCAGTTTTGGGGGAAAAATGCTGTAACATAACAAATTGAGGAAAAAGTGAAGCACTGTGAATCCTTTTCTGGATGCAATGTATATTCCCACTTTTAAAGCCAGGAAACTGGAATCATTTCTGACATGGGGCTGGAAAATGTTTGCCAAAGCCAGTATCCCGGCCCTTATTACACTATTATGGGGGATCGCCACCCACCCACAGAAAATGATTCAGCTCCTGCCCGTGCTTTTGTGCCAGGCACAGAGCTGTATTAGGACACACAGAAATGAAGAAACCTTGTTCTGCCGGCGGCTCCTCTTTCGACATTTTAACGACAAAATGATTTAGACAAATCGGACACCAACCTAACACTTTTTGGTGTTTCCAGCATCACTAATACAGTGGTCACTGTACTAATGACACTGGCTGGGAGGGGGGTTAATATTAGATGCCTGGCTGTGCCCCAAAACAAGCACATAAAATATAAAAAAAAAAACCCCAAAATGACGAATCTTCATACTTTTTTTTTCTCTTTAGACATGTGCACTGCCGAAAAATGTGTTTTGTTTCATTCGTTTTTTTTCTCTTATGTTTTTCGGGTCATTCGTTATGATCACAATTCGTAAATCCGAAAATTCGTAAATTTGAAAATGCGAAAATAGGAAAGAAAATCGGAAAATTCAAAAGAATAACTAACTATTAAATTATAGGTATTGGAATTTCCTTTCAAATTAGTGAACGTAATGAATACTAATTTATCCAAAGTTACGAATTATCCGAAATAACGAATGCCGCATCTAAACAAATAGAATGGAACAAATAATAATAAAAAGTTATTATTTATTATTAGTTACGTTCCATTTGTTTAGATGCGGCATTCGTTATTTCGGATAATTCGTAACTTCGGATAAATTCGTATTCGTTACGTTCACTAACTAATTTGAAAGGAAATTCCAATACCTATAATTTAATAGTAATAGTTAAGTTATTTCAGATTTTCGAATATCGAATTTACGAATATTAGAATTTACAAAAATAATTTTCGGATAAATTTGTTAAACGGGTTTTTGTTAATTCGGATATTTCCAAATTAACGAATTTTGTAGAAATTTTGTTTTAAAACGAATTTGAAACGAATTGCACATGCCTAGCTCTCTCCTTCTATCAGTGTGCTCCTTGTCAGAATGTGAGAGCTGCTGTATAATCGACTGGCTACTTCTTGTTTTCTCCCTCTTGCAGTGTCCGCTCTGCTGTAAAGAGATTGTGGGTGGCTGATAGAAGATCAGATTCAGGTATGTGCACTGGCAGTGACATGGAGGCCAGCAGGAGGAACCAGTGGGAGCTGCGGGGACCAGGACTTCCACACTCCCAAAAAGTGGCACCGATAGGCATAGGTGTGAGCAGCCTATTTCATTAGGGTGTGCACCCCAAATGTATTAAAACATGGACGGTGTCGGTGGGGCAGAGGACGGTGTCGGTGGGGCAGAGGACGGTGTCGGTGGTTTATTTTTACTTCTTTTATTTATTATATTTTATAGTTTTTTTAGAAGCCTTGTTGGGCGGCTTTGGTGAAATATCAGCAGGGGGAATCTGCGCCACACAGGGTAATTAGGATGTGCCCCGGCACACCCCTTGCGCATGCCTTTGCCGATAGGCATTGATAGGTGGCATTGATGAGCACTGATATGTGGCAGTGATAGGTGGCATTGATGAGCACTGACACTGATGGGCATTGATCACTGATATGAGCCACTGATAAGCAGCACTCATGGGCATTGATAGGTGGCAATCATGAGCACTGATAAGTGGCATTGATGGGCATTGATAGGTGGCGTTGATGAGCACTGATATTAGTGCTGCCTATCAGTGCTCATCAATGCCGCCTATCAGTGCCCATCAGCAGGACTCTGAGCTGAGAGCGCCTCTCTCATACAGCCCAGAGCCTGCACTGACAGTTCTCCCTCCTGGCTGTAATAATGACTTACCCCTTGCTGAGACCTCTATGCCTGGCCCGTATAAGCAGATACAATCATCACAGTCTTTATCAGATAGCTGAACTCCCCAAATATCTTTTCTCATCCACAAAAATCTTTATTTAAAGCAGCAGATAGCAGACAACAGGATGTGGCAGACGGTATTTGCAGGTCAAAACCTTGAGGTTGATTTACTTACAGGAAAATATACTGTGCACTACTTGGAAGTGCAGTCATGTAGATCTGAGGGGTAGATGTGAAATGAGGGGAAGCTCTGCTGATTTCTTTCATCCAATCACGTGCAAGCAAAAACGCTGTTTTTAAAAAAGAATTTCCTTGCATGACCCTCTCAGATCTACAGCGACTTCCATTGCACAGTGGATTTGTCTTTAGTAAATCAACCCCCATTGCAGTGTGTTCCTGGATGCAGATTACATGAGACAAGCGGCCATCTATTATTATTATTATTATTATTATTCAGGATTTATATAGCGCCAACAGGTTACGCAACGCTTTACAATAAAAAGGGGGACACTACAATTACAATACAGTTCAATACAGAAGGAATAGGAGGGTCCTGCCCATGGAGCTTACAATCTAAATGAAGGGGAAGGTGGTGCAAAAAGTAATGGCTTCAGGGGATGATGTGATGGAGGGGACTCAAGTACAGTTCTTAGGTGGAGGAGGGGTAGGCTCTCCTGAATAAGAGTTTTCAGGGATCGCTTAAAGACAGACAAGGAGGGAGCTGACCGGACATACTGGGGTAGGGAGTTTCAGAGGATGGGAGAAGCTCTGGAGAAGTCCTGGAGGCGAGCAGGAGAGGAGGTAACAAGGGTCAGTGTGGGCTCTGGGCTGTATGAGAGAGGTGCTCTCAGCTCAGAGTCCTGCTGATGGGCACTGATTGGTGGCATTGATGAGCAGACATCCTGGGAGGAGCGGAGGGGACGATTTGGGCGAAATCTGTAGATGAGGTTGGTGATGTAGCTGGGGGCGATGTTGTGGATGGCCTTGTAATGTTGTAGTTAGTATGTTGAATTTTATGCGATGGGGTAGGGGAGCCAATGAAGACATTGGCAGAGAGGGGCAGAAGTCACGGATCGGATAGTAAGGTGACGGTGTATTAGTCTTCACAAAGTGGGAGGGAACACAAAGAGGACAGAATAAGATGGTGCAATAGCCAAACTTACCACAAGATGGCAGTATATTTACCAATTGTACAGAGGCCAAATAATCAATGGCTGTAAATTCTCAGTTCACAGTAATAAAAAAACATTGACCATGACTATGCATTGTATATATGTTCTCACAACAACTATAACAGCACAGTAAGCACCTCTGTCAGTAGTAAATGGTTTGTCTCATCCCTGTAACTGCAAGAGAGCTTGTCCTTTTGAAAAAAAAAAAACACTTACAGGCTGGATCACCAACAAATAAAACTAACAGAGGTTGTGGAGTCATTCTTCCTGCAGTAATCGTGGTATCAGGTTATGTGATTAGCTGAGCTGTCTTTAGGACTACTGTTCACATCATCCCCACCCACGGCCGGCGCTCCCACTAGGCGAACTAGGCAGGCGCCTAGTGCGCACTGCCACCTAGGGGCGCAGCTGACCCTTGCCTCACCTCTTCCGGACATGGCCGGCCCAATACATTGTGCTGCCTGGGACCAAGAATGAAATGCTGCCCCCCCCATGGCTCTATACATGTATAAAGAGGACCTGTTGGGGCTCTATACATGTATGTAGGAATGAAAAGAGGACCTGTCATGTCTCAATGCATGTATGTAGGAATATAAAGAGGACCTGTCATGGCTCTATACATGTATAAAGAGGACCTGTCATGGCTCTATACATGTATATAGGAGTATAAAAGGATCTGTGCGTGGCCCGCAGCCGCGATGTCAGCCGGCCACCCATGATCGCTCAACAGAGAGCCAGAATGGGCATCTGTCAATGTAAACAGACAGATTCCCATTCTGACAGGGGGAGGAGAGACCGATCTGATGTTCCTAGTGATTAGGAACAGCGATCTCTCTCTTCCAGTCAGCCACACCTCCCAGGGAACACATTTAACCCCTTCCCTGACAGTGACATTTACACAGTAATCGGTGCATTTTTATAGCACAGATCGCTGTATAAATGTCACTGGTCCCAAAAAATGTGTCAATTGTCCGATCTGTCCAACGCAATGTCACGGTCCCACTAAAAATCGCAGATCACCGCCATTACTAGTAAAAAAAAAAAAGCCATAAATCTACCCCCCATTTTGTAGATGCTATAACTTTTGCGCAAACCAATCCATATACACTTATTGCGTGTTTTTTTGTTTTTTGTTTTTTTTTTCCTAAACATATGTAGAAGAATACATATTGACCTAAACTGATGAAGTTATTATTTTTTTGGATGTTTACTACTGTATAGCAAAAAGTAAAAAAATATTGTTGTTTTTCAAAATTGTCGCTGTTTTTTTTGTTTATAGCGCAACAAATATAAACCGCAGAAGTGATCAAATACCACCAAAAGAAAGCTCTATTTGTGGGGGGAAAAAAAAGGACGTAAATGTTGTTTTGGTGCAACGTCACACGACCGTGCAATTGTCAGTTAAATCGACGCAGTGCTGTATCGCAAAAAAGAATGATTGAAGTGCATTATTTCTATTACATTGTTATATAAAATAATGCCTTCAGATGCGGATTGTCACTTGCCACGACGTCACCTGCCACACATTGCGGATTGTCACTTGCCACGACGTCACCTGCCACGCATTGCGGATTGTCACTTGCCACGACGTCACCTGCCACACGTAGTGGATTGCCACTTGCTGTGTCCCAGAGTGAACAATTATAAAGATCAGTCCGATTCAATCCAGCTTGAGTCCCTTATAAAAAAAAAAATCTTATAGAGAGAAACCACGTAAAGTTGTACTACCGACCTAACCCACTTTGTTTTTCAGATAGGCAGAGGCTGCTGAGGCTCGGCTCACACTGTCACGGGCACAGCGGCACAGGCAGCTCTCTTCAGACCCTTACTTCCCTCACGCTGGAGATGGAAGATGGAAGAGGTGGGCGGAGCAATTGATTGGCGCGGAGGCTGAGCGCTCTGAATGCTGGGTTGGCCGCGGCCTCTGACGTCACTGGTTGCTAGGCACTGGGCGGCAGGCTATTCTAGCAACCAGTGCAGGAGGCAGCGCACCGCCGACCAGCATCAGCTCTGCTCCTGCTTACTGATCCGGGATTCCGGGCGGCTACTACAGAGTCCGAGTAGTCTACTCCTGACCACTTTCTAGCCAGCAAGGCTGCCGCCCCTCTTAAGTGCCGCCTGGAACCATGGTCCCATCGGTGGGGCACAGCATAATGTTGGGGGGGGTGTCAGGGCCCCCTCTGCCCCCCCTAGGGACGCCATTGTTCTTGGCTAATTAGATTGCCCAGCCTGCCACATTTTGATCAGAAGATGCTAGTGACCAGAGCAGGGCGGGATGCAGAGGATCCGACATACCTGAGCATGAAGAAGGTATGATCATGTCACACGCCTCACTGGTAATGCCAAACACCGGCTGCAGAAGTGCAATCATCAGTGTGTTCTCCCGTCCTGTATGTAGATTAGACAATGATGGAGGGATGACTTCCCCTCCACTCCACACAGGAAGGGTGACTGATGATTAGACTTTTGCAAGACACTTCAAACTTCAGCTGTTTCCATAGAGCTATTTGTGCTCAAGTTGGTGTCAGCCATCCCTGAGTTATCTAACTTTCCTTGTTATCTTTGAAGGCATTAGCTGGTCAGACTGGGAGCTTCACAGACCTGTTAACCATTTATTGTCCTCCTGTGCTTGAGAAATGACTGTTGGTAAAGATGTTTTGTTTTTTTGGCACTTTGTTATATCTTGTAAACTGCTGTTTTTCCACACTGGTCACTGCTAGGACACAGTCTTACAATGTCTGCAGTCTCTGACCCTCTCCTGTAGTAAGTTTTGCAGTCTTTGACCCTCTCCTGTAGTATTTTTGCAATAAAGGGGGGGGTGCAGACACGTTAGGTGAGGAGGGAAGGTGTACCTAGGCATGTTGGATAGTGAGGGATGGGGGGCCCCAGGCATGTTGGATAGTGAGGGATGGGGGGCCCCAGGCATGTTGGATAGTGAGGGATGGGGGGCCCCAGGCATGTTGGATAGTGAGGGATGGGGGGGGGCCCAGGCATGTTGGATAGTGAGGCATGGGGGGGGGCCCAGGCATGTTGGATAGTGAGGCATGGGGGGCCCCAGGCATGTTGGATAGTGAGGGATGGTGGGGCCCACGTGTGTTGGGCGGTGAGGGAAGAGGGCTGTAGGTGCAGTGGGTGGTCAGGCAAGGGAGGCTGCAGGCACAGTAGATAATGAGGAAAGGGGTCCCGGGTGTGGTGGGTTTGTGATGGAAGGAGTGCCTAGGTACAAGTGGTGGTTAATCAAGGCAAGGCTGTAGAGAATTTTAATGTAGCATACAGGTCAAGGGGCTTCATAATCCAGGGCCCACCAAAATCCTACCCACCAGGCCCATGAGGCTCCTAATCCGGGTCACAAAGGTCGCACTTGCAATCGGGGCCAAGTGTTCCGCCACTAATATATTTTTTTTATAATGGCACACAGTGAAATAATTAAGTGCCATTATAAAAAAAACACACACTGACTGTCACACAATACACACTGGGATCTAGGATTAAAGAGTGTGTTGTGCTATTATTTAATGACACTGCACAAAGCCATTCAGTGTTTTGGGTGTTTTTTTTTGTTTTTTTTTTTTTTTTTTTTTTAGGGGGGGGGAGGGGGCACAAGTAGTTGGTCTTGCCTGGGATGCAAAACAGTCTAGGACCGGCCCTGCCCCCACCCTTCATATTCGTATTGTACAGATCGGTAGTAGTGAAGGATCAGTACAAATGATTTTATGTGTCCCCGCTGGATGTACGGTGAGGGAACATCTGATAGAAGTGTGAGGAGGTGACTCATTCCTTGTGTATGTGTATTACCTCATTTAATAATGCTGAAAAACATAATGATCACATACTTTATAACAATTAATGAGTGACAAACCGTGTGAGACATTCCTGGAGCCGAGCATTACATTGTATCCATGTCCGGAATTATTAGGACACCATGGAGTCATTTACAGCTTATAGGACCAGTGGTGATCGACTTTCCTCATATGGGGACCTCAAGCTTGGCCTCCAACATCACCAAAGGGCCACACATAAAACTCTGATTATTCAGTATCAGAGACACATAGCAGGATATAGTCATACTATGGGAATGATACAAGAGATGGTCGTAGATTGCAGACTTGATACATGAGCTGGTCAGAGACTGCGGACATGATACATGAGCTGGTCAGAGACTGCGGACATGATACATGAGCTGGTCAGAGACTGCGGACATGATACGTGAGCTGGTCAGAGACTGCGGACATGATACGGGAGCTGGTCAGAGACTGCGGACATGATACGGGAGCTGGTCAGAGACTGCGGACATGATACGGGAGCTGGTCAGAGACTGCGGACATGATACGGGAGCTGGTCAGAGACTGCGGACATGATACGGGAGCTGGTCAGAGACTGCGGACATGATACGGGAGCTGGTCAGAGACTGCGGACATGATACGGGAGCTGGTCAGAGACTGCGGACATGATACGGGAGCTGGTCAGAGACTGCGGACATGATACGGGAGCTGGTCAGAGACTGCGGACATGATACGGGAGCTGGTCAGAGACTGCGGACATGATACGGGAGCTGGTCAGAGACTGCGGACATGATACGGGAGCTGGTCAGAGACTGCGGACATGATACGGGAGCTGGTCAGAGACTGCGGACATGATACGGGAGCTGGTCAGAGACTACTAGAAATCACTGCTATAACAGGGCAATAGGCACACACAGATTAGTGTTTGCAGGGGCCCCGAGGGCTACACAAAGTGCCAAAGGGCTGTGGGTTGGGCACCAGGGGCTTAAACTGTCATTTTAAAAAGAATCCCTAGTCCCGTCCTTTTAATATTTTAACTCAGCCATGTAAAACTGTACCCAAATTGATTTTTTATCATTCTTTGAGACAGAGCTGTCTTTTGGTGGTATTTGATCAGCACTGGGGTTTTTATTCTTTTGCTATACAAATTAAAAAATACAGAAACATAAAAAAAAAAAAAAAAAACATGTTTTTCTTCATTTCTGTTATAAAGTTTTGCAAATAAATAATCTTCATAAATATGGGACAAAATACACTAGATTATCAAAAGTATTGGGACGCCTGCCTTTACACACACACACAAACTTTAATGACATCTCAGTCTTAGTCCGTAGGGTTCAGTATTGAGTTGGCCCACCCTTTGCAGCTATAACGGCTTCAACTCTTCTGGAAAGGCCGTCCACAAGGTTTAGGAGTGTGTCTATGGGAATGTTTGACCATTCTTCCAGAAGCGCATTTGTGAGGTCAGGTACTGTCATGACATCACTTCCGGTTTACTGAAGATTTAAAGGTGCCAAATATTTTAAAAAAATTACAGCATTCAAACCAGCCAAACTTGGCGTTTTGAATGCTTTTAAGTGCAAAAGAGGGGATTTGGGATCTTATAGATCCCAAATCACTCCATAAAGAGGACCTGTCACTGCCTATTGCTGTCACAAGGGATGTTTTCATTCCTTGTGACAGCAATAAAAATGATCGGAATTAGTTTTTTTTAACCACTTCCTTCCCGGCCTATAGTCATATGACGTCCACATATGGGATCTCCCATCCTGGGCAGGCGTCATATGACGTCCTCGGCTTCCAGCCGGCATGGGGGCGGCGTGCACCCGATGCGTCAGAGGAGCCAATGTGCGTGCCCGGCAGCCGCGATGTCCGCCGGGCACCCGCGATCGCTCGTGACAGAGCAGAAACGTGGATCTGTGTGTAAACACACAGATCCACGTCCTGTCAGGGGAGAGGAGACAGATCGTGTGTTCCTTGTATATAGGAACACAGATCTGTCTCCTCCCCCAGTCAGTCCCATCCCCCTACAGTTAGAATCACTCCCTAGGTAACACATTTAACCCCTTGATCGCCCTCCTAGTGTTAACTCCTTCCCTGCCAGTGACATTTTTACAGTAATCAATGGCTATTTATAGCACTGATTGCTGAATAAATGTCACTGGTCCCAAAATAGTGTCCAATCTGTCCACCTCAATGTCGCAGTCCCGATTAAAAATCGCAGATCACCGCCATTACTAGTAAAAAAAAAATAATAATGCCATAAATCAATAACCTATTTTGTAGGCGCTATAACTTTTGCACAAACCAATCAATACACTTATTGCATTTTTGTTTTTTACCAAAAATGTCGAAGAATACATATCGGCCTAGACTGAGGAAAAAAATCTGTCTTTAAAAAAAAAAAAAAAAAAAAATTGGGATATTTACTATAGCAAAAAGTGTGTGTGTGTGTGTGTGTGTGTGTGTGTTTGGGGGTTCTAAATTTTCTAGCAAAAATACGGATTCTAACTTGTAGGCAACAAATGTCAGAAAAAGGCCTAGGCATGAAGGGGTTAAAGATAAAATGTAAGAATCGTGCAACACAAACCACTGACACTTTGGAAATGATATGTGGAAAGGACTCTCCGGTGTCACAACGGCGTTGCAGCATCACACAAAGCAGAAGTGTTTGGTGCAATTTTTTTGCACTGATATCTGAATTTCTTGGAGCGTCCTCCTAGAGTATAATGGGCTGCTAGACCAAATTTAGTTCCTGTAATCAGTGGAGCAGGGGTTGATTGGGGTTGCTCCGAGTTTCACAGGGTGGTGCTCTGCTACTTCTCCCCGTCTTTTAGAGATTTCTAGAACATAGTGGGAGGGTGGGCAGAGACTGCAGCCTGAATATTGATGGAACTTCAGCCAATCCCTGGGGAGGTGTGCCCAGAAGGTGGGGAAGCGCCCATAAATAGCATGAGTCTTGTGCAGCAAGAGTATGCGGGTGTAGGACAGTGCTCCTGGATCCAGCCTGCTGGAAGCAGGTGCAGGACAAGGGGTGGGCAAGAGGGGAGGCTGCCCTGGGCACTGTGGTACATAGAGTAAGTATTGTTCTAAGAGGGGAATTTTTTTTGGGGGGGGGGGGGTTTGTGCTAGGAGGGAGGATTTGGGGGGGACTTTGTGGTGGGAGAGATTTGAAGTGAGGGGGGGATGTGTACTAGTTAGAGAAGTTTCAGGGGTAGAGGATTTCTGCTAGGGGGGGGCAAAACATTTTTTGAGGGGGGCATTTGAGCTGGGGGGGATTTGGGGAATGGGGGGCAGGATTTGTGCTGAGGGGGGATTCCAGCAGGGGGCGGATTTGTACTGGGAGGGGGGGGGAATTCATGTGTAGGCATGTAAGCATGCAGATTAGTGCTCAGTGTTTTTGTGGGGGAATTTTGCTGACACATAATACTCATACATCTTGAGGGGGGGGGGAGGCGCAGCTTGGCATGTTCGCCCTGGGTTCTAGATGATCTTGTCCCGGTACTGGCTGAAGGAGACCCCTGTTGAGGGGCCTTGCCCTTCTGGGCAGAAGGCAGGGAAGGAAGCATGGGCGTCCACATGGGAGGGCGCAAGTGAGGGGGAACAAATTTTAAATCAGTTTTGGAGCTGCCCGTAAATTCCCGTTACAGATGGCGGCTGCCCATGAAAAATATGGCATTGGAACTGTGCATGCGCAGTTACAAAGCCTGTGGGGCTCGGGCAAGCTTGTATATGTTTGGCTGCTGGAGGGAGAGCACAGCCACACTGAGTCCTGGAGATCTGACCCCTGCACCATCCATCCATGGCTTTTAAATCTGCAGTATGTGATGTGCTTATCCTCTAACCACCTCCTGTGTCATGTCCGCAGCCTCTGACCACCTCCTGTGTCATGTCCGCAGCCTCTGACCACCTCCTGTGTCATGTCCGCAGCCTCTGACCACCTCCTGTGTCATGTCCGCAGCCTCTGACCACCTCCTGTGTCATGTTCGCAGCCTCTGACCACCTCCTGTGTCATGTTCGCAGCCTCTGACCACCTCCTGTGTCATGTTCGCAGCCTCTGACCACCTCCTGTGTCATGTTCGCAGCCTCTGACCACCTCCTGTGTCATGTCCGCAGCCTCTGACCACCTCCTGTATCCTGAGAGCTAGTTGTACAAGAGGCGGTGTGTGTCTATATCTCCATCACTAGGAAAAGCGGGACAAGGTCATCTAGAACCCAGGACGAACTGCCAAATTGCGCCCCCCCCCCCCCCAAGATGTATGGGCCTCCCCCCCAAAAAAAATTGAGTGCTAATCTGCATGCCTAGCTCAGATTTCCCCCCCCCAAAAAAAAAAAAAAAAATTCCCCTTCCCAGCACAAACCCTCTACCCCTCAAATTTTCCCTCCCGGAACAACCCCCCCCCCAATCCAAATCCTCCCTCCCCAGCACAAATTATCCTCCCCCCATCCTAGCACAACCCCCCTAAATGCCCTCCAATCATCCCATCATCCCTACTAGCCCAAATCCCCCTCCAAATGAAGTACCCCCTCCTAGCACAAATTCCCCCCCATCATATTACCTTAGCACAAACCCCCCAAAGCCCCATCCTAGCACAAATCACCTCTCAATACAAATCCCCCCAAGTCACCACTCCTAGCACACCTCCCCAAATTTCCCCTTCTAGAAAAATTCTTACCTCCTACTGTCCCCCCCCCCCCTAAATTCCCCCGCCCAACACAAAGCCCCACCCCCAATCTCTATGTGGTGCCTCTAAACCTCACATGATACCGTAGTGCCCAGGGCAGCCCCCCTCCCTCCTGCCCACACCTTGTCCCTGCCCTGACTGCAAGGGTGACAGTAAGGGACTTGGGACTGTGAGTGAAGTGCAGGTCATCCACCGCTGGGACTTTGCCGGGAGAACGCAGACGAAGTTGTACAAGGATCTCAAGAGCTGTGCAGAACAGCCAGAAATTTGGTAGTCCCCAAGTTTTACAGTTTCGGGGTACTCCATTCTCCCTATCCTCGTCCATGTTCATCGATATTCAGCAAAAAGAATCCCTAAACTGTTTCTTGAGCCAAAGGAAGAATGCTGAAAATGCCGCCTGCCTGCCTGGGAATAGGGGAAATAGGCCCAAACCACCAGCGGCTCCTGCAGAGGTAGCGCTACATTCTTAGGACTAAATATATATGATAATTGGAGATCCGGTATGTGTCAGATTGCAGGTGGCGGCACATAGGAGGGTTGGGCTGGTGGAGTTGGCAGGAGGTGAGCGGCGGTATAAACATTCACTTCTGGCATGCGGCTCTGCCTGGACAGGAGCCAGGTGACTGGACGAGCCTCAGCACAGTCAACTTTCTAAATAGATTTTAATGGGCCGATGGATCATAGGCCGAGGATCGGAGATATGAAATATTCATAGATTTTCACTAGTGTTTAAAATAAAGTATTCCGTCTAGGAAAGTACACCGAAGACCCAAGCAAAAACCTTCGGTCCGCTTGGTCTACTTTTCCATCATAGACGTCTACCATTATTGATGGCAGCCCAAAAATAATTGCATTTACTGGAAATAAAATGTATTAAAGAGAACCAGTAGGGTATTCTCTCTCCAAGTCGGATGTTCTTCTTTCATAAGAATAGCGTGGATTGGAAAAATACCACATTATGGCCACTAGATGGAGCTGATGATCATAGGAAATAAATGTGTTATACAAGATATGGTAATTAATCGCGATGGCTGTGTGAATGCACAGGGATTTTTTACTGTTTACTTAACCACTTGCCTACCGGGCACTTAAACCCCTCTTCCTGCCCAGGCCATTTTTCAGGTTTCAGTGCTGTCACACTTTGAATGACAATGGCGCGGTCATGCTATACTGTACTCATATGAAAGCATTACTGGGATTTTTATTTTTTGCTAAACAAACAAAAATAGACCAAAACTTTGCAAAATAAATTTTTTTTCATAGTTTGTTATAAAATTTTGTAAACAAGTAATTTTTTCTCCTTCATTGATGTGCGCTGATGAGGTGGCACTCATAGGTGACACTCATAGGTGGCAGCCATAGGTGGCACTCATAGGTGACACTCATAGGTGGCATTGATGGGAACTGATAGTTGGCACTAATAGGTTGTACTGATGAGGCAGCACTGGTGGGCACTGACAGGTGGCACTAATAGGCGGCACTGGTGGTCACTGATAGGTGGCATTGATAGGTGGAACTAATAGGTGGCACTGGTGGGCACTGATAGGTTGCACTGATGGGTTGCACTAAGGCTGGCACTGATGAGGCTGGCACTGGTGGGCACTGATAGGTGAGACTAATAGGTTGCACTGGTGGGGTGGCACTGGTGGGCACTGATAGGTGGGACTAATAGGTTGCACTGGAGGGGTGGCACTGGTGGGCACTGATAGGTGGGACTAATAGGTTGCACTGGTGGGGTGGCACTGGTGGGCACTGATAGGTGGGACTAATAGGTTGCACTGGTGGGGTGACACTGGTGGGCACTGGGTGGTACTGAAGGGCACTATGGACACTGTCCCACGGGTGCAAGCCTCGGCTCGCCAGCCGTGCAACAGATACAAGGAAGAATTGGATGGCTGCACACTGAAGCGACTGGAAAGTCCCTTTACTGTAATATAAATAAAACATTCGATGACTCCACAGGATGGTAGCAATGGCTGGTACAGGTAGCCACGTTTCACACAGTGACACTGTGCTTATTCATTCATACTGAAGGGCAGCTGATCACATGGTAGAGGGGTCGGGATCGGCCCATTAATCCGATCTGTGATCAGCCGTGTCTCCTTGACTCGCGGATCATAGAGGAATGTAAACATCCCTTGTGACAGCAATAGGTGGTGACAGGTACTCTTTATGGGGGAATCAGTGGTCTAAAAGACCCCAAATCCCTCCTTTGCACTTGAAAGTATTCAGATCGCCAAAATCAGCATTTCTGAATACTATCCTATTTTTTTTTTTTTTAAATCGCCGCACATAGCAAGGTCCATAAAGACATGGATGAGCCAGTTTGGGGTGGAGGAACTTGACTGGCCTGCAGAGTCCTGACCTGAACCTGATAAAACACCTTTAGAATGAATTAGAGACTGCGAGCCTGGCCTTCTCGTCCAACATCAGTGGCTGACCTCAGAAATTTGCTCCTGGAAGAATGGTGAAACATTCCCATAGACACACTCCTAAACCTTGTGGACAGCCTTCCCAGAAGAGTTGAAGCTGTTATAGCTGCAAAGGGTATAACAGCTCCAATACTTTTGGTCGTGTATCTGCAGAAAAGAAACTGGTAAGACTCTGCAAAAAAAAGCTTGCAAGTTAGGGACGTGCAAAAAAACAAATTGCTTATTTTACGGAAAAAGTGGAGTTGCGCTTTAAGGCTTAGTGCACAAACATGTTATAAGAGAGGGCTGATGCAGCATGTTAAGCCCGTCGTGACTGATTGGTTATAATTAGCCGGCTGAGAACTTATACAAGGTTTCTATTGAGCAATATCGGTGTTGACATGGCCAGAATATATGACGAGGTGCAGACATCCAGAGGACATCGAAGACACTCCAAGGACACAGCAGCTGCACCAACACATGTCGCAAGCAGAATTTTGTTTTGAAGCCCCTGTCTGAATATCAGACACCTCTGTCGTTCTGCAGATAACACGGGAAGGAGATATCTATATTATTGTACAGAGGACGTCATTTCAAATTATATACACTTCAGGCCCTGCCAGCCCCCCTGGCCACAGCTGCCCTTCTCCACTGCCCCTTCCACCACAGTCCACACTTCTGGTTCTGCACCCATCTCAGACTGCAAGCTCCCAGTCCTCCCGACTGTACCTCACCCACCAGCCCTCCTGGCTGCGACCAGTTGTCCTCCCTGGAGTCTCTTAGCAGCGCTCTCTCCCGTTGTCCTCTCCTTGCTCTCTCCTGTGCCTCTGGTCCAGGACCTCTTCATGCATTCCTGAAGGTGGTCCCGACTGCAGCCGAGCCCAGGCCCAAGGTCACTAGACTGGGAAGCTCCCTCAAGGGCCCCCGACAGCCTCCACACTCTCTCACTCCAGCTCTTCCACCCGACTACTCCTTCCTGGCTGGGATGACCCTGGGTATCTAAGGAGGCCTGCCCCCTGCCAATCCAGGTTGGGGATTGGTCAGGGCTTCTTAGAATACCCTAGGCAGCTCCACATCTCCTCTCCTCTTCTCTTTCCAGAACCTTCCGGAAAGAAGAGGAGGACTCGGTGATGCTGCCTGCGAGTCACCAGCTGACACTCCTGAGCCACTCCCAGCCCAGATCAAAACAAACAAAATGTACCTAATCCTAACCAAAAATTCTCACCTGCCTAGAGGGTGATATATAAAAAATTCTCTGTGAAAAAAAAACAGCGCTAGCTTCTATAAATAGCAACAATGTAACACGTGTTCAAATAAACCGAATGTGCTTAATTGTATACACAATTAATAATAATACGTGAAGTCCAAATAATAATGATAAAGTGCTGGATCCCTGTTTTCTCATGTGATATCCAGCATGCAAAGTTCTCTCAAGCACACAAGACTTTTGCCGTGTATAACCCATAGTGACTGACGCGTTGCTCTGTGTGCTCCCAAAAATACAGTGTGAAAGGTGAAGTGAAGATCCCCCACTCACCAGATGTTTGTCATATTCCCACAAAGTTGGGGGCATGAAATTGTCCAAAATGTCTTGGTATGCTGACGCCTTAAGAGTTCCCTTCACTGGAACTAAGGGGCCAAGCCCAACCCCTGAAAAACAACCCCCCACACCATAATCCCCCCTCCACCAAATGATTTGGACCAGTGCACAAAGCAAGGTCCATAAAGACATGGTTGAGCGAGTTTGGGGTGGAGGAACTTGACTGGCCTGCACAGAGTCCTGACCTCAACCCGATAGAACCCCTTTGGGATGAATTAGAGCAGAGACTGCGAGCCAGGCCTTCTCATCCAACATCAGTGCCTGACCTCACAAATGCTCTTCTGGAAGAATGGTCAAACATTCCCATAGACACACTCCTAAACCTTGTGGACAGCCTTCCCAGAACAGATGCATGGGGGTACAATTAAATGTCAGCACGTTTCCCTGTGCGTTGGGAAGTGTATGACATGCACAAATACAAACGTAACCTTAGGGCTTGCTCACACTTGGAGAAGCCTTTGCTGCCCATCTGAAAAGTGATCTGCAGTAGATCACTTTTCAGAAAGCAGTTTACAGGCAGCTGTGAGGGGTTATTAGACACACCACTTTGTCGCAACATTTCACCTGGTTACAGCGCAGTTGCAGCATGGGCTCCCCCCCCCCCCCCGTTCACTTGAATAGGTCGCTTTGATGGTGGTACTGCCTGGTGAACATGACATGGGGTATAACCTTTGCTGTGTACAATACTGCTGGGTCACCATTGCAGCTTAAAGGGGGTGGCTGAGTTTGTGGCAAAACTGTGACTCAACGGCCTATTTGTTGAAAAAAAACACAGCTCAACTGGCTTTTACAATAGTGATTCCCATGAGACTCCAATTATCAGGTCAAATAACACCAACTTCAAATGGACAGTGTATTGGTGTAAGGGAAATCCTGGCCTACGCGTTTCGTCATCCAGGAGCAAGGGATCTACTTTAACCATAATAGTATTTGTTCTATACATTCATACATTTTTTTTCTTCTATACATTTACATATATCTTAACTAATGTCTACCTGCTAAATGTTTGTTTATCCTTTGTTTATTTCATGTATTTATTTTATGTTTGTTTTACTTTATCAGTTGTATGTTTATTTTATGTGGTTATTTTAGTTTTATTCATTTATGTTTTAATTGTGTTTATTATTGTATTTGTTTGTTTTATGCATTTATTTTATTTATTTTTGTTTTATTTATTTTACTTTATCAGTTTTATGTTTTATTTTATAAATCTTTTAGTTTTATTTTTTATGTTCCTATTTATTTGTCTTTTTTATTTTATGTATTTTATGTTTTTATCTTAGTTTTATTTATTTTCTTTGTTTGATTTGTTTGTGTTTATTCTATTTACCTCTTATTTATGTTTTATTTATCCTATTTATGTCTCAGGCAGTAAGGTTACATCACAAATATGCTGCCATCAGCCAACCACATGTAACAATGACAATGCGAGTCGTGCTAGGCCACCTTACGTAAAAAAGAAACTCGGCAGGGTGGTGGCTGGTGGACAAACAAGGTGTGTGATGCTGTTTGGAGAGGCGTGGCAGATGCATTGCGCTGGAAATCATTGTTATTCATTAATAATCCCAGTTTCGACACATGTAAACACTCTATGTTGATCACAATATTATGAAATGCTACAAATTATTACATTGGTACATGACACACACTACATGTGAAACCTAAAATACACACAAACACAGAACAACATAAATAACTAATAGCATAAAATACACACCAACACAGAACATAAATAACTAATAACATAAAATTCACACCAACACTGAACAACATAAATAACTAATAAAATACAACACAGAACAACATAAATAACTAACTAATAAAATACAACACAGAACAACATAAATAACTAATAACATAAAATACAACAACCGTAACAGGTAAAATGTATTGTAAAGGTGACCTGTCATATCATAGTCAATAATCAAATTAAGGCAACTCAGTTTTTTGAATCACCTGAGCGTTTCTCATCCTGTGGAGAATCACACGCTGATTCCTTCCTCGCTACTCATAGGGAAGCACACACGTGGTCACCGTTGACCTTTTTGACTCTTTTGTTTGTTTTCTGACTGTCATGCTAGCTAGGGATAAGTGAAATGGACCGTTTATGCTTTGCCGAAACTTTGGCACAAATTATGAGATTTTAGGCACAATGCGTTGGGGGTTAACGGGAAAGTCAAAATGAGAGACCCATTCCTGCTTGGGCATCTCAAAAAATAAAGATCCAGCTCCTATACTCACCTGCTCTTAGTTGCTGTCCTACCCAGACTCCTCAGTCCTACTTCACAGCACAGCTCCAGTTCTGGGTTGATTGACATCTATGCCATTCAAACCACTTCCTGTGAACCCAGGGAGTCAAGGCTCCGCCCACCAACCTGGACTTGCATGAGAATTGTGTGTCATTTAGGATTTGTCTACCGCCAGAGGAAAAAAGGGTTAAAAGGACCTGTGATGTTACCAGTCTGAAGACATTTGGGGAAAAAAAGGTATGAAGACATTTTATTTTAACCCCTTTCCATATATAGCATGGTGGTGGGTCTTATGCTGTGTTGTCTTCTCACTGAGGAGACAGAGATACAGGGGAGGAGTCTCAAACTAGTAATCACTGTGATTGGCTATCAGTGATCACATGATCAGGAGCCTGTGCCAATTGTCTCAGGCTCCTGGCCTTCCTGAGAGGAGAGCCTGAGGCTCCTCCTGGCCTTCCCGAGAGGAGGGCCTGAGGCTCCTCCTGGCCTTCCTGAGAGGAGGGTCTGAGGCCCTGGCCTTCCTGAGAGAAGAGCCTGAGGCTCCTCCTGGCCTTCCTGAGAGGAGGGTCTGAGGCCCTGGCCTTCCTGAGAGAAGAGCCTGAGGCTCCTCCTGGCCTTCCCGAGGGGAGGGCCTGAGGCTCCTCCTGGCCTTCCCGAGGGGAGGGCCTGAGGCTCCTCCTGGCCTTCCTGAGAGGAGGGTCTGAGGCCCTGGCCTTCCTGAGAGAAGAGCCTGAGGCTCCTCCTGGCCTTCCCGAGGGGAGAGCCTGAGGCTCCTCCTGGCCTTCCCGAGGGGAGGGCCTGAGGCTCCTCCTGGCCTTCCCGAGGGGAGGGCCTGAGGCTCCTCCTGGCCTTCCCGAGGGGAGGGCCTGAGGCTCCTCCTGGCCTTCCCGAGGGGAGGGCCTGAGGCTCCTCCTGGCCTTCCCGAGGGGAGGGCCTGAGGCTCCTCCTGGCCTTTCCGAACACAGATGTGTGGGGCACCTTTTTATAGCTGTATATCTGCAGTATGAGATCATCTAAGGCCCTATTCTCCAGTCATTTGTCACACATCCCCCCCCCCACTTCAAATTCTCCCCAAATCTCCCTTCCTAGTACAAATCTTTCCCCCGATCCCAACACAAATCCCTCTAAATCCCCACTCTTAGCGTCCCCCCTCCCCCCAAAAAAAAATTCCCCTTCTAGAACAATACCCCCTGCCACCCCCCAAATTTTCCCTTCCAACACAAATCCCCACCCCCAAAAACTCCTTTTGGCACCCCCCACCCTCATAATAAACTTCAGTGCCCAGGGCAGCCGCCCCTCCTGAACCTTGTCCTTCCTGGCCCCATATCCCGGCCCTGCCTGTGCAGCTCTTGGCTGTGTACCCAAATGCCTGACACAGATCAGCCCCCTGCTTCAGCCTCTTCGCTTACAAAGTTGCAGTCTGATCACTGGGGGAGTGGAGGGGGAGGAAATACTTCCCCCTGCCTACTACAAAGTTACAATGTACAGTCTGATCCCTGGGGGGGGGGGGGGGGGATGAGGAATAGCTTCCTCCTACCTGCTGCAAAGTTACAATGTTGCAGACTAATCACCGAGGGAGAGGAGACTGAGGAAATGCTCCCCCTTGCCTGCAGCAGACTGAAGACATCACTTCAGCCCAAGCAAAGTCACTGATTGGAGCTTAAGGATGGTCTTAAATGATAAAAGGTGGAGCACTTCTGGAAAGTGATGCTGTTCCTGTGTATTGTGACGGGTCGGGAATGTATTCAGACTTGTAAGGTTACTGACAGGTCCACTTTAATCAGCGCTGACAAGAGGAAGTGTGCGTGATCTCACTCAGAGACCGTCTGCCTGCAAAGTGGCGAATAACCGTATAACTCGGAGAGGAAGCCATTAGAGCGGCGAGGAGGGAAATGGAGACGCATTACACTGGATATGCCGCTGATAATGGCTCCATTACACATTTAAAAGCTTTATGTCATCTGATCCATTAGGCAGGAAGTGGAATCAATACAAAGAATATGAGGAGGCCGAATCCTACTCCGCCGCAGCTCAGAGCGTCCATACACGCACAGCCTGAGACTTCCACCGATCTGTGCAACCTGGGCGTTGCCTGCAGTGATTTGGGGGGCGATTGGGTTAAGTTGGGCTTTTACAAGGGGGGGATAATAAAGCTTCTGGACATTATCACATACAGAGACTTTTATGGTGTTGGGTTTGCCTTTTCTGTGACAACTGGTAGGTCACCAGCAGGGTTCAAAGAGAAGCTTCACCAGGTTCCAATGGAATGAAAATGCGCAAAAGAATGGATGGGTGTCTGCGTGCCAAAATCAGTAAGGTATCGGTCTATGGCCAAAGCAAAAAATATTAGTATTTTTACCAAAAGTATTGGGACACCTGCCTTTACACACACATGAGCTTTAATGGCATCCCAGTCTTAGTCCGTAGGGTTCAATATTGAGTTGGCCCACCCTTTGCAGCTATAACAGCTTCAACTCTTCTGGGAAGGCCGTCCACAAGGTTTAGGAGTGTGTCTATGGGAATGTTTGACCATTCTTCCAGAAGAGCATTTGTGAGGTCAGGCACTGATGTTGGATGAGAAGGCCTGGCTCACAGTGTCCGCTCTAATTCATTCCAAAGGTGTTATATCGGGTTGAGGTCAGGACTCTGTGCAGGCCAGTCAAGTTCCTCCACCCCAAACTCGCTCATCCATGTCTTTATGGACCTTGCTTTGTGCACTGGTGTGCAGTCATGTTGGAATAGGATGGGGCCGTCCCCAAACTGTTCAAAATGTCTTAATGAATGAATTATTTGTATAGCGCTGCATATGCGAACTGAATCGCCTCAAGGGTATGCTGACGCCTTAAGAGTTCCCTTCACTGGAACTAAGGGGCCAAGCCCAACCACTGAAAAACAACCCCCCACACCATAATCCCCCTTCCACCAAATGATTTGGACCCGTGCACAAAGCAAGGTCCATAAAGACATGGATGAGCGAGTTTGGGGTGGAGGAACTTGACTGTTCTGCACAGAGTCCTGACCTCATACCGGATAGAAGACCTTTGGGATGAATTGGGACGGAGACTGCGAGCCAGAAACAGTTTGAAAAAAACCTCCAGCACATGTGCATGTTAAAACCTAACTCAGGAATTACAAGCAAAGAAAAGTCTTTCTTTTTTTTAAATAGTTGGCGAGTGGGGGAAGGGTTCACAAAAAATCTTTACATTGTTTCCGCCGATAGATGCAAAATGTACCATTTATGCTGTTAACGATCGATAATATGTTGACAATTGGAGAGAAATATTTTTATACAATGTTGGCATTATCGCATGCACGTTCTACAGATCTTTATCAAATACAACTTTTTTTCGATCAATTTTCTAACCATGTATGGTCGCACATTGCTGGGAGGGCATCCTATGACATCCTCCCGTGATCGTGTTTTCCGCGCACCCCCTGCAGCGCGCATCGGCAGTGATCTGTGATCGCTGTCTCCTCTGGGCACAGCGGATAATAGATCGGGGTAAAGAGCCAATCACAGCGGCTCTTTACTATGTGATCAGCTGTGATTGGACAGGATAAAAACAGGATATGCCGGTTATCGGCAATCCTCTCCTCACGCTGACAGCGCGTGAGGAAAGGAGAGCCGATAAGCGACAATCCACACAGGGGACATCTACACTAATAATCAGGGCACTGATTATCAGTGCAGCCTCAACAGTGCCCACCAGTGTTGCCCTTCAGTGCCTCTTCATCAGTTCCGCCTCATCAGTGCAGCCTATCAGTGTCCATCGGTGCCTTCCTCATCAGTGTTCATCAGTGCCCATCAGTACCGCCTCATTAGTTCAGCCTCATCAGCGCACATCAGTGAAGGAGAAAACATACAGCGATTTTAACAGAGAAACTTTTTTTTTTTTTTTTTTTTCCAAAATGTTCTGTCTTTTTTTCATTTGTTTAGCAAAAGTTAAAAACTCAGTGGTAATTAAACATCACCAAAAGAAAGCTCTGTCTCAAAAAAAAATGATAAAAATGTCATTTGGGTACAGTGTTGCATGACCGGGCAATTGTCATTCAAACTGCGACAGCGCTGAAAGCTGAAAATGGGCCTGGGCAGGAAGGGGGGGGGGTAAAAGTGCCCGGTAGGGAAGTGGCTAAAGCATGAAATGCATGCGCATTAACGTGCATAAAAAAAAAAAAATGGTAACGCTGCAAGAGAATGCAAAAAAAAAGTGAACCCAGTCTTAAACTGGTCATAAATGATACAATTTTCTTATTCAATTTCCTTTAGATTTACCTTCAACTATGTAGTAGAAGGGCCTGCTTGATTGCATAACGAATTGAAAGTGTTTAGATTTGACCTCATATTAAATGAGTTTGGTAAATCTAAGGCCGCTTTCAGACTGGAGCATTGTGGACGTCGGCTGTAAATAGGCGTTATATTTAGCGCCGCTTTACCGCCGATTTAGCAGCGATATTCGTCCGCTAGCAGGGCGGTTTTAACCCCCCAGTAGCAGCCGAAAAAGGGTTAAAACCGCCCTCAAAGCGCCACTGCTGCGGCTCTTTGCCGGCGCTTTGCCGGCGGGTTTGCGGCGCTGCCCCGTTTTCAATGGGGGAAGCGCTGCAAAGATGCAGCTTGCAGGACTTTTTTTACCGTCCTGCCAGCGCACCGCTCCAGTGTGAAAGCCCTCGGACTTTCACACTGGAGACACAGGAGAGGCTCTTTGCAGGCGCTATGCAGGCGTTATTTTTAGCGCTGTATCGCCTGTAAAGCGCCTCAGTGTGAAAGTAGCCTAAAGGAAATTTGTATAATGTATAACCAGCCTTAATGTTTTGCCTTAAACTTAAAGAGCCGGCAGCTATTGTCCTTCAGCTATGACCCGGTGTAGAGTTACACAGCCAGCTTTCCAGGTGAAGAACATTTAGAACGTTGTCCCTTTAAAACGTAAACCAGGACAACAAAAAACATGTTGGTGGTTTGTACAGCAGTGTTCAGGAAGTGCCTGAGTCTTCTGCGTCTTAATATCCTAAGCGTTCCCCGCTGGATTCATGATAGGCAGAGTGCGGTGTACACCCAGGGCTGGTCCACCACTCCTCTCCACTCCTGTAAAGTTGCCTTATTAGGGACCACCTTGACACCGGTCCAAGGACTACGCAAAGTGCTGCTAGCTAAATAAATAACAATAAATTTATTTTCCAGCTGAAATCTGATCCCAGCAAGGAGTTCCCCCGTCGGAATTGGGGCGGCAAGCTTGAGGGTAACTGGATCTTCAGACTTTTGCAGGACCGTCCTTCTTAACGCCAGGACCTACAGAGCTCTTAAGGTTGTCACCTGTACACCTCTCCCCCGGCTATAAGGTAAAGTGACTTGTTCTTCTCTGCACCTTGTTGGGGGCATTGCCTGCAATCCCTGCTTTGTATAGTCGATGATGCTGCATGATTGTGCAAATACCTGGCACTTGCTGCTGGGGCGTGGGTCGGCTCCCTGACTTTGCCTCCTCTCCTTTCCATGAAGCCAAGGTCAGGCAATAAGTTTAACAATAATGAATGCCTTGCCAGAAGATTAAGGACTTGGAAAAGGGAATCCCGTGCTGCATTGTGCAATTTTGCAGTAGTTGACGCCTGGCACTGGCTTGCAGCAGAGGTGGTAAGATAAGTAACGAGTCCCAGAATGAAGCATGGATAGGGATAGACTGATCCATTTTGAAGGGAAAGGAGAAGGCATCAAGTATGGTGCAAATTGGGTTGACCAAAATTTTTTGACAAATTTCTGTAGCTCACCAGCAAGCCATCACTTTTTTTTTTTTTTCCATCAGTCAGTCAAGAGGTGAACGCTGATTGTTTTGCTGCAGGAAATTGTACTTTGAAATGTTCCGTAGCTTGGAGGGACCAGCTGTCAGTCCTGTTGTTTTGACAAAAGGCTAATGCATGCTCTCCTTTACTTGGCACCTGCTTTCTTGTGTGGGCTAATGATGTAACAATTAGGTGATGTGTATTCAACCCTCCCGTCTACGTATCACTAGAGTTTGTCCTCTGTACAGGCTGGTCTGCTTCCTTTCCACTTGAGAGTACGTTGTCCCGTGGCTTACTATCCTGGTTGCCCTATGGGCACAGTTCGTGCCACGCTTGCTGTTATGTACGATCTAATTCTATCTCACACATTTTAAGTGGTGAATGGTCATCAGTCATACGCCCTCTGCTCTCCATGTTGTCCTTCACGACCCATATGGTTCTGTCTTGTCCAGTGCTCGCCATCTTGTATTTTTCACCCCCATCTTGTCCTCGGGCCTCGGTCTTGTTGTTCATTTCTGGTATTTCATTTACTGTTTTTGACTTTACGTAACATGTGAGTTCCTCATTTGAGCACTTGTTCTCCTTTTTATCCCCTTCTGCTATCACTTCCCAGAGTCTCCTGTGCTCCTCATTCTGTCCAGTGCTTCTTATGGCATGACCTGCCTCTGATTTTGTCTGGTGTTCTCCATCTTGTCCCACAACGTCCATCCTGTCCTGTGCTTCCCATCCTGTTCCATACACGCCACTTTCCTGTGCTCCTCATCTTTTGTCTTAGCCCCTCATTTTGTTCCGTACTCTTCATCTTTTCCTGTGCCTTCCATCTTGTCCCTCTGGCCTCCATCTTTTGTTGTTCCCACCAGTTTGTATTAAACCCTCCATTATTGTCCTATAACCCTCGTTTTCCCCTGCACCCCTTCTTTATTTTGTCTTGTGCTCGCCATAGCTTTCATTTTGTCCTGTTCTCCTCATCTTGTCCAGCATCCCTAATCTCATCCCATAGTCTGGTATTCTCTCCCATTTTATCCCATAACATCCATCCTGTCCTGTGCTCCCCATCCTATTCCATACACTCCACTTTATCCCATACTCTCCATCTTGTCTCATAGCCCCCGTTTTTGTTCTGTACTCTCCATCTTCTCCCGTACCTTCCATCTTGTTCCCCTGGCCTTAATCTCATTTTGTCCCAACCAGTTTGTCCTATGCCCTCCTTTCTTGTCCTATAACCTCCATTTTCCCCTGTGGTCCCCATTTTGTCCTGTGATCTCCGTAGCTTCCTTATTGCGTGTGCTCTTTATCCTGTCCAGTGCTTCCCATCCTATTCCATACACTCCACTTCATCCCATACTCTCCATCTTGTCTCATAGCCCCCGTTTTTGTTCTGTACTCTCCATCTTCTCCCATACCTTCCATCTTGTTCTCCTGGCCTTAATCTCATTTTGTCCCCACCAGTTTGTCCTATGGCCTCCTTTCTTGTCCTATAAGCTCCATTTTCCCCTGTGGTCCCCATTTTGTCCTGTGATCTCCATAGCTTCCTTATTGCGTGTGCTCTTCATCCTGTCCAGTGCTTTCCATCTTATCCCATGGCCTCCTTTTTTGTCCTCTGCTGTTCATCTCGTTTCATAACATCTATCTTCTCCTGTACTTCCATCCCATCTTGTTCTATACATTACACTTTATCCTGTGCTTCGAATCCTATCTAAAAGCCCCCATTTTATTGTGTAATCAGTTTTTTTCTGCTTTACTCTCCGGCTTTTCTTATCCCTCTGGCCACCATCTTATCCTATGCCTACAAGTTTGTCCTATTTGTTCTATTCTTGTCCTATAACCCCCATTTTCCCCTTGTGCCCCTCTTTTTGTCCTACATTCTCCATAGCTTCCTTTTCTGTCCTGTGCCCATCACATCTTGCCCAGTGCTTGCCATTTTATCCCATAGCCTCTTTTGTCCTCCTGCACTTCATCCTTGTCTCATGCTTCCCATTCTGATTCATACAGTCCCCTTTTATCCTGTGCTTCCTCATCTTGTCTCATAGTCCCGTTTTTTGTTCTGTACTCTCCATATTTTCCTGTGCTTTCCATCTCATCCCTCTGGACTCCATCTTATCACGTCCCGGCCAAATTGTCCTACACCATCTATTTTTGTCCCACAACCCCCTTTTTTTTTTTCCTGTACTCCGTCCTGTGCTCTTTGTTTCCTTTTTCATCCTGTGCCCTTCAACTTGTCCAGTGCTTCCCATCTTATCCATAAGCTCCTTTGTCCCTAAGCTCGTCCTCTTGCCCTAAAGCGTCCATCTTGTCGTATGATTTTCATCCTGTTCCATAAACTCCACTTTATCCTCTGCTTTCCCATCTTTATCACATTTTGTTCTGTGCTCTGTTTTTGTTCTGTACTGTCCATCTTTTCCTATTCCTTCCATCGTGTCCTTCTGGTTTCCCATCTTGTGTTGTGCCCAGCAGTTTGTCCTCTGCCCTCCATTTCTGTCTTTATAACCCACATTTTCCCCTGTGCCCCCTCTATTTGTCCTGCTCACTCCATAGTTTGTTTTTTTTTTGTCCAGTGCCCATTTTCTTGTCCAGTGCCTCCAATCTTATCCCATAGCCCCCCCTTTTTTTGTTTTGTTTTGTTTTTTGTGTTCCTGCTCTCCATCTTGTCTTATGCTTCCCTTCCTGTTCCATACTTTCCCATCTTGTCTCATAGTTCTCATGTTGTTCTTTGCTTTGTTTTTTCCTGTACATTTTCATCTCTTTCCATGCTTTTCATCATGTCCTTCTGGTCACCATCTTATCTTGGCCCAGTCAAGTTTGTCCTATGTAAATCACATGTGTTGCGCTGAAGTGCAAAAATGTATTTTTTTTAACAGAAGTGCAAAAACTTAATCCATCATACACAAATACTTTTTTTTTATATATTTTTATGAAGTTCAAATAGTGAATAAGTAATAACAATATGTGAAAAATTGGTGTCCTAACAAAGATATATTCAGCGCCCCAAAGCCGGTACGTGATGATGTCACTAGGAGGCTCCGCCCCTGGGCCTCCTAGTGGCGTCATCGCGTACCGGCTTTGGGGCGCTTAATATATCTTTGTAAGGACACTCATTTTTCACATATTGTTTCCCATTTTATTCCGCCCTGGGCCTCCTAGCGGCGTCATCGCGTACCAGAAGTTAACTGGAATTATTATCCAACTTCCAGCTGAGTGATTTCTTTGACAATGTGCATTGTTTGCAGATGTAAGTAAGATTTTAACTGAATAAAACGTATATTTTAACATATTACACTATGAGGAGCGTATATATGTTTATTCCTACATGAATTTGAGCTGTCAGAGATTTGGAGGAGTCTATTTGGCGTTGGGTCCTGATGTCCACCCTGGTGACCAATGGTGCCCCTTAATGCTGATGCATAATATTGGAGCCTTTGTTGACTACCCTGAATAAGGGGGGGGGGTCACTGGTCTGGAAAGCCCCCAGCTTTATTATTCTTGGTTGTGGTGGATTATAACAGAGAAATATAAACCTCGGTGCCTTTGGATAAAAAGAACTGATAATCAAACTCCAGCTTGCAGTAAAAAAAACTCGCTAATGAGCAAATGGTAAAGAAGCAAAGTAGGAGTGTAAAAACAGTTTGCTGTGCTTAGGGTTGATCAAATTCATGTAAAACCTGCAGAACATGCAAAGGGTTAATAAAGTCCCATTAGGTGATGAAATTAAGTGCTTGTGCTTAAATTGACTTCTCCTGTGCAATGCTGTTCACACTGGGTGCCCCACATAGGGCAGTTTTGTATGGGCGGAAGAGACGCGGTGTAACCTGCAACGTTTCGGACTATCACAAAGCCATCATCAGGAAGTGGTCAATTCGCCATGTTTGTTGTGGGCATTTATACCCTTACTACAAATCTGATTGGTTGGTTCAACGTAAACACGATGCTGCATACTCAGGGAGCGTACAAACTTTATTAACCACTTGCCGACCGTGGGACGTCCTAGGTTTGTGGGGGTATGAATGAATGATGCCTGCAGCTAGAGGCATCATTCAGATATTTCCGTTTTCAGCCGGCGATTCCCTACACCATAAGAATGATCATAGCGGTGGATCAGTCAATTGATCGTTCTTACGTGCAGCGAGAGGGGACGTGTGTGTCGTCCGTTCCCCCCCCCCCCCCGCCGCCCTCCTGTGCTTCTACCGACTCACTGCTGAGATTGCTGAGTCTGACAACGGATGTCCGCCATAGAGATTACTGGCGGACCAGATGGTCGCCGGAGTCTCTATGATCGTCGGAGGCCGGGCGCGATGTTATGATGTCACGCCCGGCCTCTGCATTCAAAAAAATGGCGCCGCCTTGGCTGGGAAGCCGTGATCCATTTTTTTTTTTTTTGGCTTCCCAGCCTAGAGGTGAGATATGGGGTCAATAAGACCCCACATCTCACTGTAAAGAGGTCCGATCATGCCATATTCCTATAACAAAGGATGTTTACATTCCTTGTAATAGGAATAAAAGTGATCAAAATTTTTTTTTTTAAATGTCAAATTAAAATTTTTTAAGTATAATTTAATAATAATAAAATTTTTTTTTTTTTAAAGTGCCCCTGTCCCAGTGTGTAGCCCTAGACCTCATCTGTAACTCAAACTGGTAACCAGTTTACTGGTAACCAGTAAAAAATTTGAAATCATCGCCTATGGGGATTACCAAAGTTTGGCGCCATTCCACGAGCGTGTGCAATTTTGAAGCGTGACATGTTAGGTTTCTATTTCCTCGGCGCAACTTCATCTTTCACATTATGCAAAAAAATTGGGTTAACTTTACTGTTTTTTTTTTTTTTTTTTTTTAAAGCATGAAACTTTGCTTTCCAAAAAAACTCGCTTGAAAAATTGCTGCGCAAATGCCGTGCGAGGTAAAAAGTTGCAATGACCGCCATTGTATTCTCTACGATCTCTCTGCTAATAAATAAATAAATATATATATATATATATATATATATATATATATATATATATATATATATATATATATATATATATATATATATATATATATATATATATATATATATATATATAGTTTGGGGGTTCTGTGTAATTTTCTAGCAAAAAAATTATGATTTTTACATGTAGGAGCGAAGTGTCAGAATTGGCCGGGTTGGCAAGTGGTTAAACAATGTCTAGACAACATTGATATCTACAAACGAAGATTTTATATATTTGTACATCCATATGAAGAAAAAAAGTAAAAATTCAATTAAATTTAAAAAAAAGAGTGAAGATAGGACGAGTGGGATATTGAAAAAATACAAGGCCCTCTGCTGGTCATAGGCAGTAAATGAGCTCTTGCTCGACCACATTAGAGGCCATCCAGTGGAGTGATATAATATTACATAAAAGTGAAAAAATAAAGGTAGATGTTGTGGGACAATTTGCCAAGTGAAAATTAATGATAAAATATTGAATATTAAAATGTGACATATGGTGTTAAATAGATGAGTTGGGTGAGTAGGTGACCCATATGAACACTCACAAGGTTGGATAATAAAATATTTAGAAATTGGATAATAAAACAAGGTTAATAGGAGTAGATGTGGAAATAAAATAACTAGTCATACATAAAAAAACTTTACATTTGAATAATGGTGATTCGTGGTATATATTTACTAAAACAGAAAAAATATTAATTACACGGAGGAAAATTTAATATTGATAAAATAAATAAAGGTGACCTCTAAAATTAATGATCTGTAATGAAGCAATTTAAATCGCATTCTACATTTAGCCCTAGTGGTGTCAAAGTTTGTAATTCAAAGATCCATTTCGTTTCATTCTTCGATATTTTCTGGATCATGTTGGCACCCCTCCAGGGTCTGTTGATGGTGTCAATGGCATAAAATGATAGACCAGCTGGATCTTGGTTGTGTACCATCCTGAAATGGTTGAACACACTATGTTGAGAAAATCCACTATGGATATTCGTTATATGTTCACTAACTCTAGTAGTTAATGTCCTGGAGGTCCTGCCTACGTACTGGTAGCCACATGTACATTCCAGGACATAGGTGACATGTCTAGTAACACATGTTATGAATGGTTTAATGGGGTACTCTTTATGGGTTCGAGAGGTTAAAGATGTCCTTTTCCTAGGAGCCCTCTGTGTGCTTCTACAGGGTCCACATCTACAAAACCTATAAAACCCTTCTAGATTAAATATAGTGGTAGCTGTTTTCTTGTGTTGAATTATGTTTGCACCATTTTGGAATACCGACGGATTTGAATCCATGCATATTTAAAGGGGACTTTCTTTTGGCTTTGGGACTTTTAAAATACACTATTGTCAAAAGTATTGGGACGGCTGCCTTTACACGCACATAAACTTTATTGGCATGCCAGTCTTGGTCCGTAGAGTTCAAGATTTAGTTAGCCCGCCCTTTGCAGCTATACCAGCTTCTGCTCTTCTGGGAAGGCTGTCCACAAGGTTTAGGAGTGTGTCTATGGGAATGTTTGACCATTCTTCCAGAAGCGCATTTGTGAGGTCAGGCACTGATGTTGGACGAAAGGCCTGGCTCACAGTCTGCACTCTAATTCACCCCATAGCTGTTCTATTGGGTTGAGGTCAGGACTCTGTGCAGGTCAGTTAAGTTCCTCCACCCCAAACTCGCTCATCCATGTCTTTATGTACCTTGCTTTGTGCAATGGTGCGCAGTCATGTTGGAACAGGAAGGGGCCAGTGCACAAAGCAAGGTCCATAAAGACATGGATGAGCGAGTTTGGGGTGAAGGAACTTGACTGGCCTGCACAGGGTCCTGACCTCAACTTAATAGAGCACCATTGGGATGAATTAGAGCGAAGACTGCGAGCCAGGACTTCTTGTCCAACATCAGTGCCTGACCTCACAAACATGCTTCTGGAAGAATGGTAAAACATTTCCCATAGACACACTCCTAAACCTTGTGGACAGCCTTCCCAGAAGAGTTGAAGCTGTTACAGCTGCAAAGGGTGGGCCAACTATTGAACCCTATGGACTAAGACTGGGATGCCAATAAAGTTCATGTGCGTGTAAAGGCAGGTGTGTCAATACTTTTGACAATATACTGTATCTTTGTATAGACACTAATTTTTCACATATTGTTGTTTAATTTTTTTTTTCACTATTTGCACTTCATAAAAATTCAAGAATTTATGTGTATGATGAATTACGTTTTTGCACTTCAGCACAACACATGTGCACTACTTGCGTGGTTTACAGTTATTTTAAAAGTTTGTCCTATGCCAGTGATGGTGAACCTTGGCACCCCAGATGTTTTGGAACTACATTTCCAAAGATGCTCATGCACGCTGCAGTGTAGTTGAGCATCATGGAAAATGTAGTTCCAAAACATCTGGGGTGCCAAGGTTCACCATCACTGCCCTATACCCTCTTTTTCCTTTCTCTCTCCCCCCCCCCCATAACCCCATTTTCCCATTTGCCCCCATTTTGTTCTCAGGATCTGGATCACCTACTGGTGGCACTGTGGTTCCCAGAGCTGAAGGGCACCATTCTGGTGACCACCAGCTGGTCTCTCCCAGCAGTCAGCATCAGGTAGATCCTAGTTACTGGAATCTGCTGGCTGCTGGAAGACACCTGCTGGTGGCCACCAAAACTGTGGCCTTCAGCTCTGGGAACCATAGTGCCACCAGCAGGTGATCCAAGTCCTGACATCTGCGCTCTTCATCTTGATCCATAGCATCTGTCTTGTCTTGTGTTCCCCATCTTGTCCCATACCCTCCACTTTGCCACATGCCCTCAATCTTGTCCTGTGCCCTCTATTTGGGTTTCCTGCCCTCTATTTTGTCCTTTGACCCCCCCCCCCCAACACCCCTTTGGTCCTTTGCTCCCCACCATGCTCCCTGATCTTGATCTTGTCCTATTCATACAGCTTCCCTGACTCAGGAAAAAGTCATGTTGACAATGTAGCTGAATGTTGTGAAATATGAATCAGGTGACACTTGTGTTAAACAGGTGTGTGACGTGACTTATAAAAGCGACACAGTGCAATGACTCGGCGACTGTTATTACAGCTTGTAATCTGCTCTAAAAATACTTCCCTTCCTGAGATGTAAGCGATGTTAATCTGTCATCACAGAAAAGCTTCCTCCTCCTACTCCTCGCTGTCTGGCTGTTAGTGTTCAAGTTTCTCAGAATGACCCAGCTCCTATAACGTGTCTGAGCAAAACATCCTGCCTGGAAGAGCTCAGCTCAGAGTAAGAGAGGAAGGGGACAGTGCAGCATCAGAGAAACATCTGTAGGCCAATCCAACTCCTGGAATCACCTGCACTAGTACTGAACTTACCCCCCAGAGACCTGGGGGTACCTACTGTAGAGCAGAACCTTCTTCAGAACAGAAATTAACTCCCACAAGTCTGGGAGGTAGATCAAAACCTCCCACAGGTCTGGAGGTGGAACCATACCTATCTACTTCAATAGTGGGAGGAGAACAGGATTTACCTCTCACAAGGCTAGGGGTGGAATAGAACTTACCTCCCAAAGGGTTGGGAGCAGAACAGAGCTCATCTCCCACAGAGCTGGGAGCACATCAGAACTCTTCTCCCACAGGACTGGGGGTAGAACATAAGATTAGCTCCTGCTGAACCAGGAGCAGGCAAGACTAAGCTCTCTCAGGACTTTAACACTACACTCCCTTAGGACTCGGAGTGGAATAGGACTAATTTCCCTCAGGACTGGGAGGAGAACCAAGACTAAGCTCCTTCAGAACTGGGAGAAGAACCAAGACTAAGCTTCTTCAGGACTGGGAGAAGAACAAAGACTCCCTTGAGAGTGGAAGTAGAACAAGGTTAGGTTACCAAGGGTTCTCGGAATAAGAAATAATTTACCAACCTGTAGTATTCGACCCACTTACTGTAAAGAGTGTCATAGGTTTTGGCCTGTCCATCTAACACTTGGATCATTGATTCACGTGCTTGACTCTCTCACAACTGGGCTTACCTCACGACTGGCCTCACCTCACGACTGGCCTCACCTCTTAAACTTGCCTTGGTCAAGACTGGGCTCACGTGTTGGAATTGCCTCCCTTACGACTGGGCTTACCTACCAAACTTCCAATTTAACTACCTTTTTAGGACTGATTTGACAGAATCTGGACATAGTCTTCAGTGAAGGAACAATGTCAGTCTCTGGCTCATTAGGTAAGCTTTTCCCTATACTCCCACATTCCCCAAACTGTTTTTGTAAACTTTTTTTAGCATCAACCCTTAAATTCCAATGCCATCAGCCATTCCGGGGCCCTTAATACAATTGGGCACTTAAAGTAAGACCTCTTTGGCTAATCCTTGCCAATTGTAGAGCACGTTCCGCACTGGTACCTAATATTTATGTACATTTCACCCAAGAAAACATGTCTATGCTTATTCTGTATTTTTATTTCCTTTTAACTCATCTTTTGTTTAAGTTTGGTTTGAACGCTATGAACAAAGTTTCTGAAAAACTTCCAAAGTTTCTTAGACACTGGTTGTTTCATTTTTATGATGTGGCAGATGAAACATTTTCTTGCCAACTGATGGCTAATTACATTTTACTCCAGTAACATTTTAGATGACCAGTGATTGTCATGGTGTCACAAGTATTTGGTGCACTTGTACGTTTTTTATTTTACCTCCTGAAGTTGAATTTTAATTGTGTTGCTTCTGACTACATCTGTGCCATCTTTTCTTTTGTCTGTTGCATTTTGCCTGTGTGTGTATAGCCAATTTCAGAATCTCCTCTTAATTACTGAGCTCTTCTCCTTTACACTTCCGGATTTGCTCTTCTGACACTTGTTGGGTTTCCTGTAGCGGTTGTTGGGTAACTGAGCAGGGTGAGGTTGGATTTGTTCAGCAGTGGTGTCACTTCTATCTTATTGGCAGCACAAAAAAAATAATCATATGTCATTCCTATACACGTGTAACAGTAAAAAGCCAGCTTGATGTCGGCTGTGGCTCTTGGGTTGATGTGACCGTCCTGCTGGACGGTTGCCAGCTCACTTCTGCCTACACTTGCCTCTATGGGCTGTCACATTCCTGGGAGACGACAGTTATTGTACAGGCATCTGCTTGAATGTACGAGGGCCTCTTCTGCATGAAAGACATATATGGAGGCTGCAGCTAAGCCTCCATACATTGGTGTGAAGAAACCTCATAAAAAACATTTATGGGCCCTCCTCTGAAGGCTTAGTGATACAGTGAGTACTTCAGTAAGATATATATATATATAGATAGATAGATACACACACACACACAGTATCTCACAAAAGTGAGTACACCCCTCATATTTTTGTAAATATTTTATTCTATCTTTTCATGTGACAACACTGAAGAAATGACACTTTCCTACAATGTAAAGTAGTGAGTGTACAGCTTTTATAACAGTGTCAATTTGCTGTCCCCTCAAAATAACTCAACACACAGCCATGTTTAAATCGCTGGCAACAAAAGTGAGTACATCCAAATTGGGCCCAAAGTGTCAATATTTTGTGTAGCCACCGTTATTTCCCAGCATCACCCTAACCCTCTTGGGCATGGAGTTCACCAGAGCTTCACAGGTTGCCACTGGAGTCCTCTTCAACTCCTCCATGATGACATCACAGAGCTGGCGAAGGTTAGAGACCTTGTGCTCCTCCACCTTCCGTTTGAGGATGCCCCACAGATTCTCAATAGGGTTTAGGTCTGGAGACATGCTTGGCCAGTCCATCACCTTTTACCCTCAGCTTCTTTAGCAAGGCAGTGGTCATCTTGGAGGTGTGTTTGGGGTCGTCATCATGTTGGAATACTTCCCTGTGGCCCAGTCTCTGAAGGGAACGGATCATGCTCTGCTTCAGTATGTCACAGTACATGTTGGCATTCATGGTTTCCTCAATGAACTGTAGCTCCCCAGTGCCGGCAGCACTCATGTAGCCCCAGACCATGGCACTCCCACCACCATGCTTGACTGTAGACAAGACACACTTGTCTTTGTACTCCTCAACTGGTCACCACAACACACGCTTGACACCATCTGAACCAAATATGTTTAACTTGGTCTCATCAGACCACAGGACATGGTTCCAGTAATCTATGTCCTTAGTCTGCTTGTCTTCAGCAAACTGTTTGCAGGCTTTCTTGTGCATAAAATTTAGAAGAGGCTTCATTCTGGGATGACAGCCATGCAGACCAACTTGATGCAGTATGCGGTGTATGGTCTGAGCACTGACGGGCTGACCCCCCACCCCTTCAACCTCTGCAGCAATACTGGCAGCACTCATACATCTATTTCCCAAAGACAACCTCTGGATATGACGCTGAGCACGTGCACTCAACTTCTTTGGTTGACCATGGCAAGGTCTGTTCTGAGTGGAACCTGTCCTGTTAAGCCGCTGTATGCTCTTGGCCACCATGCTGCAGCTCACTTTCAGGGTCTTGACAATCTTCTTATAGCCTAGGCCATCTTTATGTAGAGCAACTATTCTTTTTTTTTTCAGATCCTCACAGTTCCATGCCATGAGGTGCCATGTTGAACTTCCAGTGACCAGTATGAGAGAGTGAGAGCGATAACACCAAATTTAACACACCTGCTCGCCATTCACACCTGAGACCTTGTAACACTAACGAGTCACATGACACCTTTGCAGCTATAACCGCTTCAACTCTTCTGGGAAGGCCGTCCACAAGGTTTATGGGTGTGTCTATGGGCAGGGCCGGATTAAGAGAATTCTAGGCCTGGTGCTGAGTATTTTGTTGGGCCTTAAGGGCTATGCGTTGGGGTGTGCCCTGAGGTGAAAGGGTGCAGCGGCACAGGCCCAATTCTATGGCAGGCCCAGGCTTCCGTAAGAGCCCTGCGTAGCGTGCCCTGAGGAGAGGTTGAAGGGCGCAGCTGTGCAGACTTAACACAACACTTAATAAGCTAAATACCTGGCTTCCATTAGGACTGCCTGCCATGCCCAATATTAATCCTGCCACCCAGCCCAGGTGGTGCATGCAGAATGCAGGACCAGTCAGGCCAGGGAAGAGTTCTCCCTGTCGGTCTATTGCTTTCCGTGTGCAGCCTGTTCTTTTTGGGCGGCTGGGCCCAGGGCTTTTTTTCCTCAGAGAATAGGTGCAGGAAACTTCCCCCTCTTCCTGTGGGGGCGCAACGCATGTCATTGGGTGGGTGTGGCCAAATTGTACAGTGGGAGGGTCTGAAAAGAGACGTTGTTCAATAAAACCAGGAATGCATAACACAGGGTTCAGAAGAGCGTAATACACAGAGCGCTGGGGTCAGGAGATCATAATACACAAAGGGCTGGGTTCAGGAGAGTGTAATACACAGAGCACTGGGTTCAGAAGAGCGTAATACACAGAGCGCTGGGGTCAGGAGACCATAATACAGAGGACACTTCTGCTCCCACATCCATAGCTCACTCTGCACTCGTCTCACAGATCTCTGCAGCCACTTCCTAACCCTCCTTTATCAGCTAAGCTCTGCATTCTGCTGCTTCAGCTTTGAGTCCTGCTTTCTCACTGCCCTTACCTTTGCACAAACCGACCCCCCCCCCTCAGCCCCCCTCACCCCTCCTTGCCTCCTCCTACCTTCCTTCACCTCTCCTTACCTCCCCTCACCTCCCCTCACCTCCCCTCACCTCCCCTCACCTCTCCTCAACTCTCCTCAACTCTCCTCAACTCTCCTCAACTCTCCTCAACTCTCCTCAACTCTCCTCAACTCTCCTCAACTCTCCTCAACTCTCCTCAACTCTCCTCAACTCTCCTCAACTCTCCTCAACTCTCCTCAACTCTCCTCACCTCCTCCTACCTCTTCTCACCTCCTCCTACCTCTCCTTACCTCCTCTTACCTCTCCTTACCTCTCCTTTCCTTACCTCCTCCTACCTCCTCCTTACCTCCCCTCACCTCTCCTTGCCTCTCCTTGCCTCCCCTCGCCTCTCCTTGCCTCCCCTTACCTCTCCTTACCTCCCCTCACCTCCCCCTTACCTCCCACTCACCTCCCCCTCACTTCACCCCTCTCCTTACCTCCCCTCACCTCTCCTTACCTGGAGAGGGAAGGGAAGGCCTTGCTCGCAGTCTCCACGCCAATTCATCCCAAAGGTGTTCTATCGGGTTGGGGTCAAGACTCTGTGCAGGCCAGTTAAGTTTCTCCACCCCAAAACTCGCTCATCCATGTCTTTATGGACCTTGCTTTGTGCAAGATCAACAGACAATAAATAAGATCTACTGGCAGGATCAACAGTCAATAAAACGGTTACAGGAGGAGCAATAAAATAAATAAATAAAAAAGCTGTTTTAATGCTATTGACAGACTGTAGCATATGGAATTTTTGCTTTTACCCAGAGTTCCACTTTAAAGTTTCGGCACTGGCATGATTAGTTAGAGCCAACAGGAGCATCTGCGAGAAAATTAGAGCTTGCTAGTAACAGCCCATGGGCCTACATACCTCCTAACTTTTTGAGATGGGAATGAGGGACACCCATCAGCAAACGTATGGAGGCATAGGACACACCCCTTGCCACGCCCCCTTAAAGGAGAATTCTACAAAAAACAAGATTGGTTAAACCCACAAGTGCTTTTTTTTACCACCGTATTGGCTTTTGGAATTTACAAATACAGCAATTTATAAATCAGATGAAAGGTTTAGCATTGGAAAACACTTTTTGATAGATAAAAAGTGCATTTTATATACATCTATATAGATCAGACCAAAATGAGGGACAAATGAGGAGGAATGAGGGACATTGCTCCAAATCAGGGACAGTCCCTCCAAATCAGGGACAGTTGGGAGTTATGGGCCTAGCCACTGCTGTCCCATCAGGCATGGTCTCTCTGAGCACCAGAGCATGGGAAGAGGTGGGATTTATATCCCTTTGGCATGTCCCATGGGATGATGTGAGCCCAGTTGGCTGCAAGGATCTCTGGACAGACTCTACACAGGAAATCCAGGAGGAGTCTCTGATCCGGATTCTTAGGTGGCAGATAATTCTCAAGGGATGGCTGAAGAAGTTGGGCCACTCCACTGGTAGGGCAATACTACTGGACCATTTGGCACAGTTACTGGAACTTACAAGGAAGCTTCCTGCTCTTGCGCTTTCATTCAGCAACCTGCAACTATGTTGGAGGAGCCAACACCAGGTAACAGCCCATGTGCCTATCAGGCATGGTCTCTGTCCCTTCAGGCATGGTCTCTCTGAGCACCAGAGCATGGGAAGAGGTGGGATTTATATCCCTTTGTCATGTCCGGGGAATTGTGGGATTGGAGTAAAAGGAGCGTGTGCCCGCCACTGATCATAGTGGATACGGGGCTCCCAGCTACAGTTACATTTTGGTTTCTGGGTTCAGATACTCTTTAAGCTAGGTACACAGTCAGATTTGCCAGAGCCCAAAAAATTATCAGCAGCGGTATAGCCCAAGTGAATGGATAGAAAAACTCCAAGAGAATTGCATCACTTCAGTGATTCTGCAAAATTTTGTAAGCACAGGCTAAAAAAAAATAGATATTAAAATATGTATGTGGTTTTAAAAAGACACTTTGCACAGTTGGCCTGAGGCTATTAAAGTGGGAGATGCTTCCTATTATTTCTGGTACAGAAAGTGATGGGAAATCCAAAATGTTAGTTGCTACCAGTACTGGAGGTGAGCGAAATCCTTTCTATGGGATCTCTGAATGAATCCTCTGCTATACCCTTTTACATAGGCTTGCAAATTTTTGCATAAAAGCAGGAATTCTTGGTTTGCATACGCGGCATTGGACAATATGCTCAGGTTGGCTATCTGTATCAAAATGATCCCTCTCTGGCCAACTGGGTCACAGTGATCCCCCTCTGGCCAGCTGCGTCAAAGTGATCCCACTCTGCCCAGCTGCGTCAAAGTGATCTAGCCAACTTTGCTTACATCCTACTTTATTGGACAATGTGGGGCAGACAGACACTAATGGAGGAGAGCTACAGATTTAAGTCTGTGGACACCAGTTCTGGTGACAACGGTCTAAAGCTGGCCATAGACTAGTAGGTTTTCGACTGAACATTCAAACAAATATTGTGGATCACAATGTAAACAGACTTCTTGGTTATCGACAGTCCTTTCCTGCCACGCTGTGTCTGTGTGAGGAAAGGAAAGCTGATAACCGGCAAGACTGTCAGCACATAATTTACACTCCATCAGTGCCACCTATCAGTGACCATCAGTGTTGCCCACCAGTGCCTCCTCGTCAGTGCCCATCAGCATCGCCTGTAAGTGCCCATCAGTGTCTCCTCGTCAGTGCCCATCAGCATCGCCTGTAAGTGCCCATCAGTGCCTTCTCATGAGTGTCACTGCATATCGGTGCCTCCTCATCAGTGCCCATCAGTGTCTCCCCATCAGCATCGCTTATCAGTGCCCATCAGTGCAGCCTCATCAGTGCACATGAGTGAAAAAGAAAAATGACTGACTAATTTGCAACACTTTATAACAGAAATATCAGTGCCTCCTCATTAGTGCCCATCAGTGCCTTCTCATCAGTGCCCATTAGTATTTCCCATCAGTGCCTCCTCGTCGGTGCCCATTAGTATTGCTCATCAGTGCCTCCTCGTCGGTGCCTATCAGTGCCCATCAGTCCCTCACTGTCGGTGTCTATCAGTGCCCATCAGGATTGCCCATGAGTGCCTTCTCATCAGTGCCCATTAGTATTGCCCATCAGTGCCTCCTCGTCAGTGCCCATTAGTATTGCCCATCAGTGCCTCCTTGTCGGTGCCCATTAGTATTGCTCATCAGTGCCTCCTCGTCGGTGCCCATCAGTGCCTTCTCATCAGTGCCCATCAGGATTGCCCATGAGTGCCTTCTCATCAGTGCCCATTAGTATTGCCCATCAGTGCCTCCTCGTCGGTGCCCATTAGTATTGCTCATCAGTGCCTCCTCGTCGGTGCCTATCAGTGCCTCCTCATCAGTGCCCATCAGCATTGCCCATCAGTGCACAAGAGTGAAAAAGAAAAAATACTCATTTGCAACATTTTATAACAAACTAAGAAAAACATTTTTTTTTTCAAAAGTTTTGGTCCTTTTCCGCTTGTTTAGCAAAAAATTAAACCCAGTGGTGATTAAATGGCACCAACAGAAAGCTATATCTGTCTCAAAAAAGTGTTGCATGACCGCGCAATTGTAATTCAAAGTGTGACAGCACTGAAAGCTGAAAATTGGCCTGGGCAGGAAGGGGGTGAAAGTGCAAGTGGTTAAGTCAGGGGTACAATCCAAAACAGTAGCCAAAGTGTTTCGGGGGTCCAAGTAACCCTTCATCAGGGAATGGTATTTTTCCAGTGTGAAATACAAGCACAGGCCTTATCAGCAGCTTGTTATACAGCCTCTTACTTCCTTGCTGGACTTCGATACAGGCTCAGAGAAGAGACACTCATGTAAATCATGAAGCCTGTGCAATTCTTTGCTGGTGGGGAGGAGACTGAGAAAATGCTGCTTCCTGCCTACAGCAGACTGATGGCTGCATCTCAGCCTAGGCAAAGTCACTGGCGCCAGAGGGTTGATTTTTATTAATAAAAGATGGAGCTTTTCCAAATAATACCATTGCTGTATATTGTGAAATGCCAGAAATGTATCCATGATGTGGACTTGTAAAGTTTTTTATAAAACCTCGTTTTTACATTATAAACGCAAAACACCCTAAAACAAAAATACGTTTGACGGTTTCACGTTTTTGCTTCTCCTTTCCTTCCAGGCGAGATGCCCCGACACTTTCCACGCCTTAATATTTCGGAGGTGGATGAGCAGGTCCGCCTCCTGGCAGAGAAGGTCTTCGCCAAAGTTCTGCGAGAAGAGGACGGCAAGGATGGCTTCTCCCTGTTCACCGTTCCGGAGGATTGTCCGATTGGACAGAAAGAGGCCAAAGAGAGGGAACTGGAGAAAGAGATCGCCGAGCAAAAGTCTGCCGAAACCGTGAAAAGGTGGGAGTTTATGTGCCGGTCACTGATGTATTCTTCATAGGGGTGCATTAAGACGAGATCTGCAGCTAACCATCCCCCCCCCAAAAAAAAATTATATAATTATATATATTATATATAAAGTACATATAGGGCGTCAGGGCGCCTCTCCTGTGCAGGATCACGTACCTGTATGTGATCCTGCACCTTCGAATGTGGGGCACGCCGCCGGCAACCCACTCCAGCTCTGATTGGACACAGCAGGAGCCAATCGGCAGGCCCGGCGGACTCTATGTCCGCTGGGACCCACCGACCATTCAAGAAAGAAGCAGAATGTAAACAAGGCAAACTGCGGTTCTGTCCGTAGGGAAGGTGGTGATCCTGTGTTTCTGCAAAGCAGGAGCACGGATCTCTGCCTTCCCATAGTACAAGCACCATCCCCCCACAGTGAGTAAGCACAATTTAGGCTCACAGCTAACCCTTTGATCGCCCCTGATTTAACTCCTTCCCTGCCAGTTTCATTAGTAAGCTATGAGAAAGAAGGTAATCCTTTGAAACGCGTCAGCCAGCAGTGGTCCTCGTGTCCTCTTTCATTGTCTGGAGACTATGGTTATCAGACCGATTGCCCTCATTTGAAAGGCTTTTACATTGCGGTCTCTTTCACGTGCTTGTGAGTAGTTTTAAAATTAGTTTAAAAAAAAAAAAAACTCATTTAAGGATAATGCACAAGGCTGGGGCGCCCCCCTTTTCGCTATTCTCTCTTTGATTGTTAGGATACCCCCAAACCTGGAGGGCAGCAAAGCCAAGGACGTTATCCATCCTGAACTATAGATCTCTGATCAACACACTTGTGTGCAAGAGTATTTGTTTACTGTCATTAGTACAGTGACGGTGGATATTTTTAGCACTGTATTGGTTACATAGTTATATAGTATTACATAGTAAGTGAGGTTGAAAAAAGACACAAGTCCATCAAGTCCAACCTATGTGTGTGATTATATGTCAGTATTACATTGTATATTCCTGTATGTTGCGGTCGTTCAGGTGCTTATCTAATAGTTTTTTAAAACTATCGATGCCCCCCGCTGAGACCACCGCCTGTGGAAGGGAATCCCACATCCTTGCCACTGCTTCGTCACATTCGGCTACTCCATTACATTTTGCTACCCGCTGGAGGGCGCATGCGCGCCGCCGCCATGTGCGTTCCAACACTGTTGTAAGACGCCCCTTTGCCACAGGGCCGCTTCACTCGCCACGCTTCGTGCACGGCCTCGATTCGCTCGGCATAATTATAATCTAACTCTGTCCACGTAGATGGTGAACCTGGACTCAGGGGTGTGGCCACAAAATTCTGCGCAAGCGCAGATCGCCACAGTGTTGGAACGCGTATGGCGCTGTCGTGCATGCGCAGTCCAGTGGGTAGCCAAATGTGATGGGTTGCCATATGTGATGAAACACCGCTGTTACAGTAAAGAACCCTCTACGTAGTTTAAGGTTAAACCTCTTTTCTTCTAATTTTAATGAGTGGCCACGAGTCTTGTTAAACTCTTTTTCGCAAAAAATGTTTTATCCCTATTGTGGGGTCACCAGTACAGTATTTATAAATTTGAAATCATATCCCCTCTCAAGCGTCTCTTCTCCAGAGAGAATAAGTTCAGTGCTCACAACCTTTCCTCATAACTAAGATCCTCCAGACCCTTTATTAGCTTTGTTGCCCTTCTTTGTACTCGCTCCATTTCCAGTACATCCCTCCTGAGGACTGGTGCCCAGAACTGGACAGAATACTCCAGGTGCGGCCGGACCAGAGTCTTGTAGAGTGGGAGAATTATCGTTTTATCTCTGGAGTCAATCCCCTTTTTAATGCCAATATTCTGTTTGCTGTGTGTCACTGGTTCCCAAAAAAGTGTTAGTAATGCCGCACACACGACCGGTTTTGCCGTCGGAATAAACTCTGAAGGTTTTTCCAACGGAGTTCCGCTCAAGCGGTCTTGCCTACGCACGGTCACACCAAAGTCGAACGAGGTGACGTACGACGGGAGTAGAAAAAGGAAGTTCAGTAGCCAATAGCTTCCGTCTCGTACTTGCTATAGAGCATGCGTCGTTTTTGGTACGTCGGAACAGCATACAGACGAGCGGGTTTCCCGATTAGTTCTGCCGGAAAAATTTAGAACATGTTCTCTATCTAAGTCCATCTGAATTTTCGATGGAAAAAGTAATGGGGCACACACAGTCAGAATATACGCTGAAAAGCTCCCATCGGACTTTTTCTGATGGACATTCCGCTCCTGTGTACGGAGCATTAGGTGTCTGTTCTTGTCCACCCCAATGTCGCAGTCCCGCTATAAGTCGCTGATCACCGCCATTACTAGTAAAAAAAATAAAAATAAAAAAAATTCCATAAATATATTCCATAGTTTGTAGACTATAACTTTTGCGCAAACCATTTAATATACGCTTATTGGGGGGGTGTGTTTTTTATTTAAATTTTTTTTTTTAATGTAGCAAAAATATGTAGCAGAATACGTATCGGCCTAAATTGATGAAGAAATCAGCTTTTTTTACAATTTTTTTTTTTATTGAATGTGTTATAGCAAAGTAAAAAAATAATTTTTTTTTTTTCAAAATTGTCGGTACTTTATAGCGCAAAAAAAAAACAAAAACGCAGAGGTGATCAAATACCCCCAAAAGAAAGCTCTATTTGTGGTATATAAAAAAGAACATCCGTTTTATTTGGGTACAGCGTCGCAATGACTGCGCAATTGCCAGTTACAAAAAAAAAGCGCAGCGCCGTATCGCAAAAAATGGTCTGGTCATGAAGGGGTTAAAACATTTCAGAGCTGAAGTGGTTAATGGGGTTGTTAAACCCTCATTGTTTTTTCACCTCAATGCATTCTGCGATTTTATTTAAAAAAAAAAAAAAAAAATTCTCAAACCTCTGCAGAATAATGTGCACAACAAATCTGCACCCCTGAGTTCTAAGGGTAATAAGAACTGCACCCCTAGGTTTATTAGGTTATTAGAAATGTCAACATCATTTCTAGCTGATGTCGTCATGTCGTAAAACGATTGTTTAATTGTTTTCGCAATGCGGTGATAAATTGTGGCATCATGTTCAGTTTAGCTGCCAGTTCTAAACTATAAACAGACAGTAATCCTGTTGACAGTGTTCGTAGATGTGGGCTCCATGTCTGTTCTGGCAGCTGGTGAGCTGCGTTTTTATTTAGCAATGACCACTGAAGGAGCTGCTGGGTCTTTAACGGGACCTCCTGGCCTTCCTGTTGACTTGCCATGTTCCCGCAACCACTCACTGGCCTACCGCCAGCAACAGACTTCCTCCCCATCAGCATACTTTTTGCTATGTTGGCTCCTTTGGCCAATGCGACCAGAAGGTTCGGGGGGGATCAGAATACCCAACAACAGCAGCAAAAATTCCCTAGGCTCAGAAGCAACTCGTAGTACGCTATATTGTCAAAAGTATTGGAACGCCTGCCTTTACACGCACACATGAACTTTAATGGCATCCCACTAGAAAAAAAAAAGAAAGGAAGATTAAAAATGACACACATGCCCCGTACACGCGTTCGGAAATGCCGCCAGCAAAAGACCGATGAGAGCTTTTTGTCGGAAAATGCGACTGTGTGTACACTCCATCGGACTTTTTTGCTGGCGGAATTCCCACCAGCAAAAGATTGAGGGTAGGTTCTCTATTTTTCGGTCGGAAAAAGTACCTATCCGAAAATGCGTTCGTCTGTATGCAATTCGGGCGTGCAAAAAAAACACGCATGCTCGGAAACAATTCGACGCATGCTTGGAAGCATTAAACTTAGTTTTCTCTGCTCCATTGTAGTGTTGTACGTCACCGCGTTCTTGGCGGTTTAAAGTTCAGAGAACTTTGGTGTGACCGTGTGTATGCAAGCCAAGCTTGAACGGAATTCCTTCTGAAAAACCATCCAAGATTTTTTTTTCCGACGGAGATTCCGCTCGTGTGTACGGGGCAAAAGGCTCAACCTCTATTAATTAGTAATTGGGACCAGGAGGACAAATTTCAGTAGTGATTCCTCAAAGCACCTCCCAGATGCCTTCACCACCGAGCAGACCTATATGGAAAGTCTGAGGAGTGTTCCTCTGAATTTTTATTTGATTTATTTCAGGTACTTGTATAGCGCCGTCAATTTCCGCAGCGCTTTACATATACATTGTACATTCACATCAGCCCCGACCCTCAAGGAGCTTACAATCTAAGGTCCCTAACTCACATTCATACATACTAGGGACAATTTAGACAGGATCCAATTAACCTCCCAGCATGTTTTTGGAATGTGGGAGGAAGCCGGAGTACCCGGAGGAAACCCACGCGGGCAAAGGGAGAACATGCAAACTCCAGTCAGGTCGTGTCGAATTGACTAGGCATTCAGAAAAAAAAAATGGAAACCAGAAGGGTCACAATTTAGCAGTTCTTCAAAAAGGAACCGGCAATTGAGTACAAAGGTTCTAAAGTATTTATTACAAAATTCACTTTACACTAATCCAGAAATTGAACATACCTCCACCAAAATACCTAAAATTAGACAACGTTGGTGGCCACCACATTCAGACACACACTCCTCATAAGTATCACTAAATACTCAAGCAATAACTATGTCCGTTTAAAGAAATAAGTGTCAAGGTATTGGAGTTGAATCAGATGAATACCAAACATAACTTGGGGTTCCCATCCAGAGGTCTAAAAACCATTGCAGTATACCATGGTATGATAGATTTGATTCCAATGGCGTTGAATGGAAAGACATGGAAAGTTAATGAGTAATGAAATGGGAAAAAAGTCACTGGAGGTATAACTTAGATAGTAGATAGGATTTAATTATTCAAAATTCCTTTACTGGGATCATGTATCTAGCGGCTAATCGGGCTACTATGCAACACATGCAGGCAGGTTAGTATATCTCTAGGGGGCAGGTGAGTATGTGTGTGTAAACTCCCCCCAGCCGGGGGGTAGGAAACAATACAGCCCACCGCTCTCCACTCTCCTGATAACCACCTCTGCCACTGCACTAGTGTGAAGCCAAAGTTCTGCTTGCTGATGACCCAGAGAATCGCCTCCGTCTGTCCCTCCAAATCACTTGTTTGTAGCTGGTGTAGATGGAGTTCTCTCCGGTGGTTTGTGGGCATGCATACGGTCCAAACACTCCAGCGGCTCCTTCGGATCTCCCGGGAATTGCCAAGGGCATCCCAGTCTTGGTCCGTAGGGTTGCCACCTGTCTGGGATTCACCCGGACAGTCCGGGGTTTTTGAATCATGTGTTTGGGTTTCAATCCGCCTAAAACCCGGATACATTATTCAGATGGGGCTGTGGCTTCACAAGCAACCAAGATAGTTTCACACAAATCTGTTGCTGTCCGGGAGCTGTGGGTGGCTGTCTGGGGGCAAGTTCCACATCACCGAAAGGCCGGGTCGATGCTGTCAGCAAGGGCAATTTGGCTACACCCACTGTTCACCTCGGCGCGATATGAGCGTCGCATTACTACTCTTCTTGGGGCAACCAAAGGTGTCCCAGGTCTTTTATAATCCTATAAGGTTTACTATGAAAAAATATATATTTGCTAAAGTGTTCGGGTTTGGCTTGAAGAAAAGGTGGCAACCCTATTCAATATTGAGTTGGTCCACCCTTATCAGCTATAACAGCTTCAACTCTTCTGGGAAGGTTGTCCACAAGGTTTAGGAGTGTGTCTATGGGAATGTTTGACCATTTCTTCCAGAAGCTCCCAAAGATGTTCTATCAAGTTCCTTCACCCCAAACTTGCTCATCCATGTCTTTATGGACCTTGCTTTGTGCACTGGTCCAAATCATTTGGTGGAGGGGGGATTATGGTGTGGGGCTGTTTTTCCCGGGTTTGGGCTTGACCCCTTAGTTCCAGTGAAGGGAACTCTTAAGGCATCAGCATACCAAGACAATTTGGATAATTTCATGCTCCCAACTTTGTGGGAACAGTTTGGGGACGGCCCCTTCCTGTTCCAACATGACTGCTCACCAGTGTACAAAGCAAGGTCCATAAAGACATGGATGAAGGAGTTTGGGGTGGAGACCTGACCTCAACCCAATATAACACCTTTTGGAATGAATTAGAGCGAAGACTGCGAGCCAGACCTTCTTGTCCAACATCAGTGCCTGACCTCACAAATAGGTTTCTGGAAGAATGGTCAAACATTCCCATAGACACACTCCTAAACCTTGTGGACGGCCTTCCCAGAAGAGTTGAAGCTGTTATAGCTGCAAAGGGTGGGTCAAGTCATTATTGAACCCTACGGACTAAGACTGGGATGCCATTAAAGTTCATGTGCGTGTAAAGGCAGGCGTCCCAATACTTTTGACAATATAGTGTATCTGATACATAACTGTCCTGATCAATAAATTCCCACACAATGTCACGGAGATAAAGATAGCTGTGAAATCTCCTGTAATGAGATTATAGAAGGACGGAACCATCCCGGCTCAGGGTTCCCGGATCCCTCGGTGATGAGCACAGACGATGGGCTGGAGATGTTAGGTCTCTACACGCTGTGTCATCTGTCCTCGAGGGGCAAGGAGCTGTGCTGGGAAAGGTACCGACTTATTTCATTACCTGCCCTGGCTGTACCCCCCCCTCCCCCCATACACCAGATAACTCCTTAATAATGGTTTTTAATTTAATATCCGCTTTTACTTGGCACTGAGCGCATTGAAACCACCCAGAAATCCTTCTTTTTTTTTTTTTGTATTGTCTCTTCCAAACAAACATCATCATGTACTTCCAGAGGAGGGGGAAGGTGCTCAGTAGACCTGTCCTTAGGTGACAACGCTGCCCCTCTATTGATAGAGTATCATGAGTGTTGTGTTCCTAGGACAGAAAGTGTTATTTGCAAGATATACAAAAAAAAAAAATAGCCTGAAAATGGAAACTAATGCAGCCACCACATCTAAAGCTGGCAATACACTATGAAATCAGATTGTACAATTTGCAAAAAATCACCTTTAGATTTACCAAAAATGTAACAAACCTGATCAATCTGTTCAATTTGTATCGATCCAGACAGACCCCTTGCATTACACAGTTGATGGTGATCTAATGGAGATTGTACAATCAGATTGTGTATTGTATGGCCAGTTTAAGGCTCGCCACACAATCTGAGGGGGTTATCTGATGTGGGGAGGAGCCGCGAGAGCTGCCGGGGGACCCCAGAAGAGGAGGTTCAGGGCAAAACGAGCTGCACAGTAGAGGTAAGTATGACATGTTTGTTCCTTTTTTTTTTTTTTTTAATAATCAAAGCTTTACAATCACTTTAAACCTGATAGGCTGCAGTTTATTTCCATAAATATATATATCTTCTGGGGTATAGATAGCATTTAAAAGCTGAACTCCAGGCTCAAACTCTTTCATTTCAAATATATTCCTCAATAGCGACAAGGGATTCAAATCGACTTTGTGTGCACCAGATGCCTTTGCAAACCCAGAAACTACATTGTATAAGTAGCAGTGACATCATCACAGTGCTGAACATAACCTGTGCAAGATGGTAAAGCTGTGGGAGGAGCCAAAAAGGCTCCACCTTCTACAGGTTTCCTATAGGAGAGCTACAGGAGGGGGGCGGAGACCAGATCAAGTCCCCCTGCACAAGGAGAGGGAGCAGCAGTGAGCGGTCTTTATTACAGGAAGGAAAAGTCTCACACTGGATTACTGCACAGATCTGGAAGAAATACAAAAAGCTCATCGGATTCAAGAATACACATGATGAATGGATTTAAACCCATCCCGGAGTTCAGCTGTAATAGCTGCCAAGAAATATGGTTTCTCTCAAACTGGCATAACCTGTATGGATAGTTTTTTTTAATCTATTATAATTATTATTATTATATTTAGGTTATATATAATAATCTATAATATTAGTATTTGTTGCTATACAGTTTACTAAAGACTGTAGAGTTTTTGCTCAGGTTCCACTTGAATTGCACTTATGCATGAACTGTTTGCTTTGCTATCACTCCTTACAATCGTTTTTTTTGTAACATTACCCCCGCCCCCACCCTGGTGTTGTACATCCAGTGCTTTTGGAATCGGAGGTTCACTAAGCTGCAGAGGCTCCCCTAACCTCCTACAGTGCCACTCAACCTCCCATACTGATCCACAGGGAGCTTCAAACTCCCACAATGCCACTTCACCTCCCATACTGATCCACAGGGAGCTTCAAACTCCCACAATGCCACTCAACCTCCCGTACTGATCTTCAGGGACCTTCAAACTTCCACAGTGCCACTCAACCTCCCATACTGATCCACAGGGAGCTTCAAACTCCCACAATGCCGCTCAACCTCCCATACTGATCCACAGGGAGCTTCAAACTCCCACAATGCCACTCAACCTCCCATACTGATCCACAGGGACCTTCAAAACTCTCACAGTGCCACTCCACCTCCCGTACTAATCCACAGGGACCTTCCAACTCCCACAGTGCCTCTCCACCTCCCATACTGATCCTCAGGGACCTTCAAAACTCCCACAATGCCACTCAACCTCCCATACTGATCCACAGGGACCTTCAAAACTCCCACAGTGCCACTCCACCTCCCGTACTAATCCACAGGGACCTTCCAACTCCCACAGTGCCACTCAACCTCCCATACTGATCCACAGGGACCTTCAAAACTCCACAGTGCCACTCAACCTCCCATACTGATCCACAGGGACCTTCAAAACTCCCACCGTGCCACTCCACCTCCCGTACTGATCCACAGGAACCTTCAAAACTCCCACAGTGCCCCTAGGCCCCATAGGAGCCTTCAGCCCCCCTTCCCCAGCTTGCTACAGAGTCTCCAGCTCTCCATAGTGACCCCAACTTTCAACAGTGTACAAGACTTCTCAACTTTCCACAATCAGCATAGCTCCCAACTGTCCCTGACTTTGAGGCACTGTCCCTGATTTGGAACAAGGTCCCTCTGTCCCTCTTTCCTCCTCATTTCTCCCTCATTTTGGTCTTATTTATATATAGAGTTGCCACATCATCCTTTAAACCTGAACACCTTTGAATTACACAGATTCTGAGGCTAATTAAATGCATATAAGGCACCAAGTGAGTTTAATTACCACCTTAATCAGCCACAGAACCTGTGTAATTAATATGTGTTCGGGTTTAAAGGGATGAGGGGCAACCATATCTATATAGTATATAAAGTGCACTTTTTATCTTTTTCTGTTTCCCAGAGCTAAACCTTTCATTCAATTTATAAATTGCTGCATCTGTAAACTTCAAAAGCCAATATAAAGGAAAAGTAGTGGTAAAAAAAGCACTTGTGGGTTTAACTGACAATTTTTTTTGTAGAATTTTCCTTTAAGGGGGCGTGGCAGGGTGTGTCCCATGCTTACATGCTTTTGCTAACAGGTGTTCCTTGTTCCCATCTCAAAAAAGTTGTGAGGTCTGAAAGTGACCCTAGGCCCCCTTAGGGGCCTCAGCCCCTTCTAGCTTGTTGCAAACCCTCTAGCCTTCCATAATGCCCCTAACCTCAAACAGTGTACCGTAGTGCAACCCAAGCACAGGACTTCTCAACTTCCCACAGTGCCTCTAGGCCCCCTTAGAGACCTCAGCCCCCCTAACTTGCTGCAGACCCTCTAGCCTTCCATAATGCCCCTAAACTCCAGCAGTGTCCCATAGTGCCCCTCAACCTCCCACAGTGCCCCTAGGCCCCCTTAGAGACCTCAATCCCTCCTACCTTGCTGCAGCCCCTTTTAGTTTTCCATAATGCCCCTAACTTCCAACAGTGCCCCTCAACCTCCCAAAGTGCCACTAGGCCCCTTAGAGAGCCCTTGGTTCACCCCTAGCTTGCTGCAGAGCCTTCAGCCTTTCATAGTACCTCCAATAGTGTCCCACAGTGCTCCTCAACCTCCTACAGTGTCACTAGTCCTCCTGGGAGCCCTTGGTTCGCCACGATCTTACTGCAGAGCCTCCAGCCTTCCATAGTACCTCCAACAGTGTCCTACAGTGCCACCCAAAGAGCCCCCTAAGAGCCCTTGGTTCACCCCTAGCTTGATCCTCCAGCCCTCCATAGTGCCCCCAACCTTCAACAGTGTCCCACAGTGCCATCCAAGCTTCCATAATGATGCATGGGGCCTCTCAACATCCCACAGTGCTCCTAGCCCCCTTAGAGACCTCAAAACCTTCTAGATTTCAGCCAAGGCCTCCAGCCTTTCATGGTGCCCCAACTTCCAAAAGTGTCCCCCCAAGCTCTCATAATGACTTGCAGGGCCTCTCAACTTCCCATAGTGCCCCCAACCACCAACAGTGACTCACAGGGCCCCTCAACCTCCCATAGTGCCACTAAGCCCCCTGAGACCCCTTGGCTCCCCCTAGCTTTCTGCAGAGCCTCCAACCTTCCATAGCACCCCCCTCCAACCCCCCACCATTTCTTATAGCACCCCCAACCTCCCAGAGTGTCCCATAGTGCCCCCCAACCTCCTACAGTGCATCCCAGACCTTGCAGTGCCCTGCAGTCTTTCACAGCACCCTCGGCAAAACCCCCAGCCTCCAAGAGCGACTCCCCAGCCCCTAGTTATTTTGATATGGAAAGCTAGTTCCTGATGGCGTGCAAAGCAGAGATGTCCTCATCTCTGCTCGGGAACACTGTGGGCCGGGAGCTCAGTGTGCAGCACATAATTTGCATACCACCAACTGGAATATGGTGCAATGTGCAGGACAAGGAAATTGTACTTTTACTTCCTGGTTGAGTGATTTGAAAAGGAAAGCTTCCAGGATCGGAAGTTTGAATTTCTTCTCTGGACGTACTATTTCAAGCTAGTAACAAAGTGAATACTATAAAGTCAAGCTGCAGAGAAACAAAGTACTCTTTTACTACATTTCAGGACAGCAAGCAATGTTGAAAATATTACTGTTTACCTCTCCCTTTTCTTCCCTGGCCTGGAGGGCCACGAGGTGAGGACTGACTAAAGCACATGGCATCTGCCAATAAATACCCCTTCCCAGAATGCACAGCGGCAGGAACCTCCTACTGAGCTGTTTCTGGAAAAAATATTCATTACAGCTTACCTTAGTTGTTATCCTCACACTGTCCTGTGGTACCAGTGACACCTACTGGCAACACTGGGAAATGCACAACACAGTCAGATTTAGGACAGAGCCAAATAAACTATGTACAATCAATCTGAGCTGTTTACAGCTCAGCCAAAAGCGAAATTTACAATATAGACCCATTTTTAGGAACAGGGGGCTACACTTCCCTTTAAATTCTTTGGATGTCTTCACAGTGGGGCTTTGCGTTTCCATTGCGGTGTGTAAGATCCCGCTTGCCTCATTTTTGGAGTTTGGTCAGTTTAAAAAAAAAAAAAAACACACCTTTTTAACAGCACATTTTTCCCTGCTTGTTGCATGTTTTTGCGTGCAGCAAAACGTGCGCTTGCTTACCACCTCTGGGGTGGCATTAAGAATGGATACTTTTACATTTTTTGTTTCAGTCTGCAGCTTTCCCGTGATCCTGCCATGATGGTCTTTGTTGAGGCCCTTCCTTGGCTAAGGTGACAATGCTCTGCCTTTGTCTTCCAATGGTTTTCCTATGTTGTCGTCTTGCTTGTATGATTCCAATAGAAACAACAAGTGACTGTTTCAACACACATTGTGTGAACATCCTCCACTGTTGTCACCATCAGGAAACCCACCTCGAGTAATGCCATGCAGCCTTCACTGGAGAGCATAGAGACAGGATTTGCTTAAAAATGCCAACGATCCCAGATTTGTCGGGACAGTCCTGCATATTGGACCTTGATCCCAATGATGTTGTGTCCCAGGATCACAGTTTAACCTTTATTTAATCCGGGAAAGTTCCACAACCTGGACCTCGGTCCCGATGATGCGGTGTCCCTGGAGATGTCTCAGAATTACAATTTCACCCTTATTTAAAGTGTTCAGATTCAGGACATTCCCACACCTTGGGCCTCGGTCCTGATGATGCTGTGTCCCGGGAGTTGTCCCTGGATCGCAGTTTCACCCTTATTTAAAGTGTTCAGATTCGGGACAGTCCCGCAACTTAGACATTGGTCCCAATGATGTGTCCCTGGGAATGTCTGTTTCACTCTTTTTATATTGAAAGAGTTCACCTTTTACAAAACAAAACACAGAAATTAACAGACACCATACTCCCCCCCCCCCCCCCCCCGGCCCCCACTGTACTTACCTCTGGCGATGCTGAGCTGTCAGTGTCCCTGCAGCTGGTCCAACTTTCCAGGCATTTGAAATCCCTGCTCTTCTTTCTTCTCCATGCAGCACTTCTGGGACAGATCAGAGAGATTCTAATTGGTCAGCGCCGTCAAAGTGAATTGCTCCGATCTGTCCTGATGTGCTGCATGGAGAAGAGTGGGGATTTCAAATCTCAGCTGCAAGGACAATGAAAGCTCATCACCAATGGAGGTAAGTACAGTATCTCACAAAAGTGAGTACACCCCTCACATTTTTGTAAATCTTTTCTTCTATCTTTTCATGTGACAACACTGAAGAAATGACACTTTGCTACAATGTAAAGTAGTGAGTGTACAGCTTGTATAACAGTGTAAATTTGCTGTCCCCTCAAAATAACTCAACACACAGCCATTAATGTCTAAACCGCTGGCAACAAAAGTGAGTACACCCCTAAGTGAAAATGTCCAAATTGGGCCCAAAGTTTCAATATTTTGTGTGGCCACCGTTATTTTCCAGCACTGCCTTAACCCTCTTGGGCATGGAGTTCACCAGAGCTTCACAGGTCACCACTGGAGTCCTCTTCCCCTCCTCCATGACGACATCACAGAGCTGGTGGATGTTAGAGACCTTGTGCTCCTCCACCTTACATTTGAGGATGTCCCACAGATGATCAATAGGGTTTAGGTCTGGAGACATGCTTGGCCAGTCCATCACCTTTACCCTCAGCTTCTTTAGCAAGGCAGTGGTCATCGTGGAGGTGTGTTTGGGGGTCGTTAACATGTTGAAATACTGCCCTGCGGCCCCGTCTTCGAAGGGAGGGGGATCATGTTCAGCTTCAGTATGTCACAGTACATGTTGGCATTCATGTTTTCCCTCAATGAACTGTAGCTCCCCAGTGCCGCCAGCACTCAGACCATGACACTCCCACCACCATGCTTGACTGTAGGCAAGACACACTTGTCTTTGTACTCCTCACCTGGTTGGCGCCACACACATCTGACACCATCTGAAGCAAATAAGTCTTGTCTTGGAAGGTCCATAAAGACATGGATGAGCGAGTTTGGGGTGGAGGAACTTGACTGGCCTGCACAGAGTCCTGGCCATAACCCGATAGAACACCTTTGGGATGAATTAGAGCGGAGACTGCGAGCCAGGCCTTCTCGTCCAACATCAGTGCCTGATCTCACAAATGCGCTTTTGGAAGAATGGTCAAACATTCCCATAGACACACTCCTAAACCTTGTGGACAGCCTTCCCAGTAGAGTTGAAGCTGTTATAGCTGCAAAGGGTGGGCCAACTCAATATTGAACCCTACGGACGAAGACTGGGATGCCATTAAAGTTCATGTGCGTGCAAAGGCCGGCGTCCTAATACTTTCGACTATATAGTGTATGTGATCCGAGGCTGAAACTTTCACTGCTTCCAGGAAAACAGGGATAATGTTTGCTGTGGGTGTGAAGGTGTATTGTGACAATGTAATCTCTATAGAGTGCAGGTGCGGTCCATGCACATCTATAATAAATGCAAATGGATGCACTCCGCGTGACTCGGCAACGGAGATAACATTCAGCACTTTTGAATGTTATCTCTGTTGCCGAGTCCCATTGGAGTGCATCGATTCACAGATTGTTTAATCAATATAGAATGTACATTGTCGCACCTTGTTAACAATTATATATTTTTTTCTTTTCTTTAGGACCATCATACATGGATTGAGTAGAGACTGGCTTAACTTTTGATCCATGTATGACAGCCCTAAAAAAATTAAAAATGTTTTTAAATGATGATAATTGTTGGGGACAGTGGTGGATCTACCAGTCCACTTCTGTACAGCCACCCTGTTGGGTTTTTCCTGGTCAATCAGCAGTGTTGGCTATAGAGGGCAGCACTGATCAATCTCCCCACTATCAGAACACAATAGCTCAGTGGGAATGATTCCCCCATCCACCTCAAATATGTGAATGTGAATTTTTTATATAATAAAGCAGCGCCAAAAAAAATAAAAAATAATAATAAAATAAAATGGTGTTGTAAGTAAAGTCCAGAACAGACACACGCAATGAATGTGTGTGAGCTCCACACACAGCAACCTATGTGTTCATAAAAATTAAATTCAATCCATAGGGCACACTGGTAATATTCTTGTGAACACCTCTCAAAGACAGTACACCTCCACCACATAGAGTGCATGCTTACCACAAGGCAAGCTCTTATGAGCCTGCGGCTAAATACCCTGCCCGGGGCTTTGTCCTGAAGAGTGTAGAATATCCAAAAGTATTGATTGGGAAGAATCTTGAACTAGGCACCAGATGAACAGGGAGACTCAAACGTCAATCCGCCAGGGGGATAGGTCGAGCGTTACCCAAAAAATGTAAAGAGACTCACCATAGTGTAAAAAAAGTACCATATAGGTTTATTAGGGTTAAAAGATTGCACTTACAGAAATGCTGATAAAAATGGTCAAGAAAAGGCGCAGGCCGCCTTGCGAACACCCGTCCGCTGTGTTACAGGGCAATGACGTCAGCACGTCAAACCTCCCGACGCGCGTTTCGTCACAATCTGACGTCTCGGTTTTCTTGCTTTCCGGGGCTCTTTTGCAGAGATTTCACCACATTTCCTGTTCTGGTGATTGTTTTACCCGGGCAGGAAGTTGGGGAAGCCCTCCTCCAGCAACACAGACACATATGTAAATGCTTTTTTTTAAGGAGAGAAAAGCCAGAGCCTCTGCCAGCTTTTTATGGTCTGTTTCCCCGTTTACAGATTTTCCACCATTTCCTGCCTGATGGAGGGAAAAAAAAAAAAAAAACGGAGCCACCAGGACAGGAAGTGATGGGAAATCTCTCTGGAGTCCCAGATAGCAGAGAGACCTGACAGCAGTTCTAACCTTTTCCACTCCATCCAAAACTAGGAAAAAAGGTTTTGGCTATAGCTATTCTTTTAAATGTACAACCGAGTATGTTTTTATAGGGATTTAAATGGTTGGGGTTTGCATACACATTACCTGCCAGATATTTTAAACTCTGTTTATCGACCACTCTTGTGACTCCTACACCTCTGCCACTTTATATAGCCACAATTTTTAAAGCCTGCAACTCTGTAGCTGTGCCTGCTCTTAGCCCCCAGTTCCTGAAAATCATTAGAATGACAGTGTTGTGATATTCAGTGATCCGTTCAGGGTGAAGGCACTTCCATTCTCAGCCTGGCTTCTGGCAAGAAGAGGACTGTAGGAAATTAAGAACGAAAAAGATGTTGGAAGTTCTGCTAACCTGCTTGGGTCTACAAGCCATTTCATTAATTGATATTGTATTTTAGTTTTTATTTTAATTTATTTGAGTTTTTTTTATTATGAAAAGATGATCCAGTTGTTATAACCTGCTTGGTTCTACAAGCTATTGTATTAATTGATATAATTTTTTTTTCTTTCTATTTTTTTTTTTTTTTTTTCTTCTTTTTTTTTTTGAATTTAGTATTTTATTTTAGTTTTTTTTTTTTGTTTAGTTATTCTATCAACAAAAGATACTCAAGTTGTTCTAGCCTACTTGGTTCTAAAAGCTATTGAATTAGTTGGTCTTCCTTTTTTATTTTTTTTATTTTATTTTATTTTTTTTTATAATTTCGTTTTCTATTTTAGTTGTGTTGTTTTATTGTGTCTTAGGGATAATTCTACTCTGAATTTTTTATTTTATTTTATTTTTTTCTGGGATTTAGAAAGAAAAGCTTCAAAATCATCAGATCTCAGTCCCTCCACCTCCAGATGCCACCGGTTGACTGGAAGGCTCCTGCCACCATCTCACCCCTGCCATCACCAGTAGTTCCCGTCCAACCGGCTCTGCCCGTCTCGCAAGGTCCGACACATGCTGTCCAGGTTCCCTATGAAGTTCTGGACTTCCAGCGAGTGTCCATTAGTGGAGATTATTGTGCTGGGGTAAGGAAGGACACTCATCAATGTTCATCTCTAAGGCTTGAAAGCCTCAACAATCTGCATAGCTCCCATCTGTCACTCGTTTGGGGGGACAGGCACTCTTTTTCAAAAACAAATCCTATTGTTACTATAAAACAAAAGCCAGAAATCAAAATTTTCCCTACTCAAAAAAACAAACAAACAAAAGGACAATAGAGACGAAATATAAAGTGTTCACACTGGCACCTGATTCTATACAACTTCATGCCCGACCACCCAGCTATCTGCTTACAGGGGAGAATGGAATTGGTTACCTTTCTTTATTTGCCCTATTGGGAGGAAATCCTGGACCAGACTTTACAGCAATATATATATATATATATATATATATATATATATATATATATATATATATATTATACCATATATGTGAAAACCCCTACAAAGCCATTCAAATATATGCCCCATTGCATGGAAATCCAGACCAAAGTATACCACATTATCTATGCCATATGGTTACCATATAAAAAAACCCAACAAAGTCCTATTACCATAAACTGGAAAGTACTGAGAAATATACATTTGATCTTCTAAACCAGGGATGGCTAAACATTCTAAACAAAGAGCCAGTTTACTGTCCTTCACTTTGAGGGGGCCGAACTGTGGCCAGTGTGAGTAAACAATGCACTGGCATCAATGGGAGTAAGCAATACCTCATCATTGGTATTAGCAGGAATAGTGCCCCATTGCTGGTACCAGGAGAAGGAATAGCACCCCATCATTGGTTTCAGTTGGAGAAATAGTTCCTCATTGTTGGTGTCAGTGAAAGGAATGGTGCCCCATTGTTGGTGCCAGTGTGAGGAATGGTGCCTTATTTTTGGTGTCAATGGGAAGAAAGGTGGCCCATAATTGTTGCCATTAGGAGGAATGGTCCCCCATTGTGTCAGTGGGAAGAATGGTGGCCCATTGTGTTAGTGGGAGGAATGGTAATCCATTGTTTATATCCGTGGGAGGAACGGTGGCCTATTGGTATCAGTGGGAGTATCGTGCCCCATTTTTGGTGACCGTGAAAGGAATGGTGGCCCACTATTGTTGTCAGGGGAAGTAATGGTACCACATTTTTGGTGTCCATGGCAAGAATTATGCCCCACTGCTGGTGACTTTGAGGGTGCCAAACGGGCCAGTGTGAGTAAATGTCCCCATCGTTGGTGTCAGTGAGAGAAATGATGCCCTATTGTTGTCAGTGGGAGAAATGGTGCCCCATGGTGTCATTAAGGGGAATGGTGGCCCATTTTTAGTGTCAGTGGCAGAAATTATGCCCCACTGCTGGTGCAAGTGGAATGAATTGTGCCTTGTATCCATTAGAAAAGCAAGTGTCCAAAGGGCCAGATAAAGGCAAGCCAAGGGCCGCTTCCAGTCCCCCGGGCCGCGCTTTGGAGACCACTGATCTAAACCATCTGTTTACTGCTGCTAAGCAAACAAAAGCCACATTTTTAGTAAAAAAAAACCTGAGACTCTCTGAAGTAAAAGCCAGGCTATCACAAACCTCGGTCTTCGAAAAATTGACAACCAAACTTACTGATAAAATGGTCCTATACAAAACATTTTGGGAACTTTGGGTGCTATATTCCTCCCCAGAACTTCAATAGGTGCCTTCTGATACTCTGAACCTGTCTGAGCAACCAGGTAGTCAAACATTTTACCTTTCCCATTCATGGTTGCCTACCCATCCCTCCCCCTCTATCTCTGCCCTCATCCTCCGACATATTGGCTTACTGCATTGGCCTATATTTCTATTACATCACTTCAAGTGACCCTATACAAATTATGTGAACTTTGGGCGCTATGTTTCACCACCCAGAGCTTTGATAGGTGCCTTCTAATGCTCTAAACCTGTCTTGGCGACCAGGTAGTCAACCGTTTTCCCTTCCCCCCCCCCCCCTGGCCTGTTCACCTACCCATCCCTCCCCTTCCTTCCCCTCTACCTCAGCTCTCATCCTCCTAGCAAGGTGTAACAGCAAGAAGAGGGACTAAATACCCTCCCAGCAGACAGCACCAGGTGGAGCTGATCACTGGGATTTGCTGGCTGCCGGGAGACACCTGCTGGTGGACACTCGAACTACAAATTTACCCTCTAGGAAGCACAGTGCCAACAGCAGGTGATCTAGGTTCTGACCCATCCCATTAGACAACAATGGGACTGCCAATACGAGGGATGCATGCAACACCTGTGCATCTCCAAGCAGGTAAAACATGAACGCGGTTTAATGGTGCCAAAAAAAGTTTTTTTTTGCAGCTATATTCCTATGCCAGGGTTCCTGTACCAGAAATAACAGCACCATTTTGCAGACGGGGGGGATTACAATTTAACATTAAAATATTCCAAGGGAAGTTGAACTTTTTTAAAATTGCATTGAATCCTTTTCACAGGTGACTGTTGATGATTACGAGCAAGCTGCCATCAAGCTCGCCAAAGCCCTGCTCATACGAGAAAAATACTGCCGGCTGGCGTACCATCGATTCCCCAGGACCACCGCTCAGTATTTGTGTACGGCAACCAATGAAATGTGGAAGGAGGAAGACGAGGTGTACCCAGGTAGAGACTTTGTTCTATACTTGTAGTGTATGATGCAGGTAAGGAAGCCATAAGGCCTTAGTGACCAGCCTGTAGCCCCCGAAGACCCTCCAGACACTAATCTGTGTTTTCTTATTGCCCTGTTATAGCAGTAATCTCTAGCAGTCGCGTAATATGTTTTCGGTCTGACTGTTTTTTAAATCATGTCCCTAGTCTCCAGCAACTGCTCTTGTATCATGTCTGCAGTGTCCGACCATCTCTTGTATCATGTCTGCAGGCTCGGACCTTCTCTTGTATCAGTTGCAGTCTCGGACCTTCTCTTGTATCACAGTTGCAGTCTCGGACCTTCTCTAGTATCACAGTTGCAGTCTCGGACCTTCTCTTGTATCATGTCCGCAGTCTCTGACCTTCTCTTGTATCATGTCCGCAGTCTCTGACCTTCTCTTGTATCATGTCTGCAGTCTCTGACCTTCTCTTGTATCATGTCTGCAGTCTCTGACCTTCTCTTGTATCATGTCTGCAGTCTCTGACCTTCTCTTGTATCATGTCTGCAGTCTCTGACCTTCTCGTGTATCATGTCCGCAGTCTCTGGCCTTCTCGTGTATCATGTCCGCAGTCTCTGGCCTTCTCTTGTATCATGTCTGCAGTCTCTGGCCTTCTCTTGTATCATGTCCGCAGTCTCTGGCCTTCTCTTGTATAATGTCCGCAGTCTCTGGCCTTCTTTTGTGCCATGTCTAAAGTCTCTGACCATATCCTGTATTGTGTCCACAACCTCTGCTGTTATAGCTGCAAAGGGTGGGCCAACTCAATATTGAACCCTATGGACTAAGACTGGGATACCATTAAAGTTAATGTGTGTGTAAAGGCAGTCGTCCCAATACTTTTGGTAACATAGTGTACTTGGAGAGAAAAAAGTTAAAGAAAATGAAAGCCCTCTTATGTCCACATCTGTCGGCTGTCATGCAGTCACATAATCCTTCATATCCAATTGGTTTAACAGACTGGAGAGAGGTACGAAGGAGGCTGTGGAGGCTGTGATGTAGATCGCTAACTATGGTGGTCCTAAGTGAAACAAAGTACATGTCAACGTCATGCTGGAGGTTAATCTTAATCTCTATTGTTACATTTTACGTATTTTACGTACGCAGAGTTCAACCCTCCCCCTGTGGAAGAGGATCCATACAGCCTAGAGAACGTCCCACCAAATCTTAACTACGAGGTGAGAATGAAGAGCGGGATCCTCTACATCTACGACAACAAGGAGATGGCTGAAGCCAATGAGCCCCGCAGTCTGCCATACCCCGACCTGGAGACCTACACGCTGGACCTCAGCCACGTCTTGACGCTCATCGCCGACGGTCCCACGTAAGTTGTGTTAAAGCGTTTGTTACCCCAATGCTTCATATTCCTGATATGTGTCTGCTGTACCATGTACTTGTATGAGAGTGTCTCCTGTTCTCTTTGTATTGCTTCCTTTTTGTGAAATCCCTGGTGTTCCTGCCAGTTCCTTTGCTTCCCTATAAAGAAAACTGACCACACTAAGCAGGAGAGCACAGCGTGGTCAGTTCTCTAGCTGTGCTGGAATCTCAGTGTACTCTCCTTCAATGATCAGACTTGTCCTGTATTGCCCCTACTGCACAGCCATTCACTGGGAAGCTCAGTGTGCTGCTGCTTCTCCTCCTCTCCCCTGCTTTTATTCAGCTGAGAATAGAGGGTGGATGTGATCACTTACAGTGGGGCAAAAAAGTATTTAGTCAGCCACCAATTGTGCAAGTTCTCCCACTTAAAAAGATGAGGCCTGTAATTGTCATCATAGGTATACCTCAACTATGAGAGACAAAATGTGGAAATAAATCCAGACAATCACATTGTCTGATTTTTGAAAGAATTTATTTGCAAAATATGGTGCAAAATAAGTATTCGGTCACCTACAAACAAGCAAGATTTCTGGCTCTCACAGACCTGTATCTTCTTCTTTAAGAGGCTCCTCTGTCCTCCACTCATTACCTGTATGTATTGCACCTGTGTGAACTTGTTATCAGTATAAAAGACACCTGTCCACAACCTCAAACAGTCACACTCCAAACTCCACTATGGTGAAGACCAAAGAGCTGTCGAAGGACACCAGAAACAAAATTGTAGACCTGCACCAGGCTGGGAAGACTGAATCTGCAATAGGCAAGCAGCTTGGTGTGAAGAAATCAACTGTGGGAGCAATAATTAGAAAATTGAAGACATACAAGGCCACTGATCATCTCCCTCGATCTGGGGCTCCACGCAAGATCTCACCCCGTGGGGTCAAAATGATCGCAAAAATCCCAGAACCACACGGGGGACCTAGTGAATGACCTGCAGAGAGCTGGGACCAACGTAACAAAGGCTACCATCAAGGCTACCATCAGTAACACACTACGCCGCCAGGGACTCAGATCCTGCAGTGCCAGACGTGTCCCCCTGCTTAAGCCAGTACATGTCTGGGCCCGTCTGAGGTTTGCTAGAGAGCATTTGGATGATCCAGAAGAGGATTGGGAGAATGTCATATGGTCAGATGAAACCAAAGTAGAACTGTTTGGTAGAAACACAACTCGTCGTGTTTGGAGGAGAGAGAATGCTGAGATGCAACCAAAGAACACCATACCTACTGTGAAGCATGGGGGTGGCAACATCATGCTTTGGGGCTGTTTCTCTGCAAAGGGAACAGGACGACTGATCCGTGTAAATGAAAGAATGAATGGGGCCATGTATCGTGAGATTTTGAATGCAAACCTCCTCCCATCAGCAAGAGCATTGAAGATGAAACGTGGCTGGGTCTTTCAGCATGACCATGATCCCAAACACACGCCCGGGCAATGAAGGAGTGGCTTCGTAAGAAGCATTTGAAGATCCTGGAGTGGCCTAGCCAGTCTCCAGATCTCAACCCCATAGAAAACCTTTGGAGGGATTGAAAGTCCGTGTTGTCCAGCGACAGCCCCAAAACATCACTGCTCTAGAGGAGATCTGCATGGAGGAATGGGCCAACATACCAGCAACAGTGTGTGACAACCTTGTGAAGACTTACAGAAAACGTTTGACCTCTGTCATTGCCAACAAAGGATATATAACAAAGTATTGAGATGAACTTTTGATATTGACCAAATACTTATTTTCCACCATAATTTGCAAATAAATTTTTTCAAAAATCAGACAATGTGATTGTATGGATTTGTTTCCACATTTTGTCTCTCATAGTTGGGGTATACCTATGATGACAATTACAGGCCTCTCTCATCTTTTTAAGTGGAAGAACTTGCACAATTGGTGGCTGACTAAATACTTTTTTGCCCCACTGTATTAAAAAAGGGGGAAAAAAGATCTTTATATTTTTTTTCTTTTCTTTATATCTATACAAAAATGTTTTGCCTTTCATTTCTATTTTAAATGAATGGGTTGTTTTTACAAGGTGATCGTTTACAATCACTTTAAGTTACATCTGGGTGCATAAGGCTCAATACAAAGCTAACACACCAGGATACAAATATTCTCAAAAAGTGAGTTATTTTCAGCTGAAATTTGAAGAATGAGTCACATGGCTAAAAATAAAGATCCGTAACCTTGTATAAAGCTTCATAAATTCAATTATAACCAATCGTATAACAAAAAAAAAAAACTAATTTTGTCTTTTTATATGATTGTTTTATATTTGAAAAAATCTTTGAATAAAGAATTATACGTAAAAAAAAAAAAAGCTTCATAATAAGCCTTTAGTGTAGGTGCAAATTAAAAAACTGGCCTCACGTATGGAAATTATAATAGAACAATCAAAACGTGCATTGCTTTCGATTAAACAAATGAAAAAAATAAAATAAAATTTAAAATAAAAGTTTAACTACATTTTCCATAAAGTACATTTTCCGTGTTTTTTTTTTTTTTGTTTTTTGTTTTTTTTTCTTAGTAAATTCACAAATTAGCCAAAGACAATAAAATGGTGGTTTCTGTCACCTGCAAAAATATGGGGATAGAAATTTCCTATGTGGAGAAATGCAATCACTTTCAACAAAATTTGCTTTTTTTTTTTTTTTCTTTCCCAGTTTTTTTTTTTTTTAATTTATTTTTTTTTTTTCAGCTTTCATTTTTTTAAATTTGAACTATCAAACTGGATTGAAGCTGTCAATTGGGCAATTGTAAAGTCGGTTTTTTAAAACCTTTAAAGTTTAAAAAGTTTAGAAGTGTGTTTTTTTTTTTTTTTTTTTTTTTTGCTAATGTCTACTTGTGATCAGGGTTTTTGTTCTCAGAGAATAGGTGCAGGTACTCCTCCCTCGCATACCACCCCTTGTCTACGCCACCTACCCACCTCCGAGCACCGTCCCTTGGTTCCGCCCCCTACCCGCCCCCCCCTTTTTTGATTATTTTGTGGCACTAAGTAATTTGGATGGAATTTGTAAATTATATCAAGAAAAGCAGTAAAATAGATCCCCTGCAGTGATCAACAATGGACCCAGCAACAAAAGGCCCCCCACAATAAAATACCTACAGCAACAATAGATCCACCCCAGCAACAACGGACCCCCCCTGCAACAAAATACCTTGCCAGTAGCAATAAATAAACCTCAGCAACAATAGATACATACCAGCAACAATAGACCTCCCATGCAACAATTGACTCCCCCCCCCCCCCCCCACACTCACACACACACACACACACAACAGTAGATCTCCCCCCCCCCCCAATCGCAATATGTCCCTCAGCAGCCGTCAACAACACTCTCCAGCCACCGGCAACAATGGACCCCTCCCTCCAAAGTAGATCAGCCCAGCAACAATTGACCCCCTTTCAACAACAATAGATCCCACGCCAGCAAGAATAGACCCCCCCCCAGCAACAATTGACCCCCCCCCCCCCCACAAAACGTAGATCTCACCCAATGGCAATATGTCCCTCAGCAGGCATCAACAGACCCTCCAGCAACAATTGACCCCCCCCACCCCCACAACAGTTGATCTCCTCCCAATGGCAATAGGTCCCCCAGCAGGCAGCACCAACAGACCCTCCAGCATACCCCAGCACCCCTTGCCATTACATACATTTAGTAGTGGAGGTGCTGGAACTACGTTCCCCCTCGTTCCCGCTGAAAAAAGCCCTGCATGTGATGGTATTGGAGATTCCTGGTGAATAGAAAGTGATTGAAATAGAGTGAAAGTAATGAGCCCGGGAGGAGATGACAAGCAACATTCAGAAGGACGCAGACTTGTTGGGTTGTTTACAAGCTTTTACTGCACAGCTCAGGGAGAGCGGGCCAAGCAGTAGCTAATAAACTTCTTGGAAGCAACACAGCAGGACAGACTTGGCAGACCTCATCTCTTGAGTAGAAGTGTAGCCAGAACTAACATTTTTTTCTTTGTCGGTCTTGTCCAGTGACCTCACAAGTCCTCTTTTTTTCGTCATTGGAGGAGAGATCCCAAATGCCGCAGAGAGCGCTACAGCAGTTTCCTTTGAGTTCAGGGTGGTGGAGCCTTGGCACCCTGGGCTCACAGGAAGGTACTCTGGATGTACTTTAACCCAAACAACTGTATTGGTTAGTGCAAGTGTGGTCAGCAGGAGACCACATCAGAGATTAGGAGAGTTTAGCAACTGCAAGCTTAAAAGGTTTTTTTGTTGTTTTTGTGTTTTTTTTTTTTTTTTGTGGTCTTTTGTCCACGCTTGGGCTTTTCCTGAATAAATCCAGGTCAGTTGGCCTTTCTTTGTAGCTGTGGTCCAGCATTAACCCTTATGCCCCGTACACACGATCGGACTTTCCGACACCAAAACGGTGGATTTTTGTTCGAAGGTTGCTGATCATTGCATACATCCTCTAGGCCAGTTTGGTCAGATGCCGAATAATCTGCCAGAATGTTTTTAATAAGGAACTGTCCCACATGGATTCCTAGCTACAACTCCCTTAGCGTTGGAGGACTACCATACCAACCAATTATCCTCCATATGCCCAGTATGATGTAGGAAAACACCATGTTTTATGATTTCCTAATCTGAGTTCTTCGCTGACGGCCATCGTAACTTGTATAATGACAGACAAAGAGCAGACTGTTTTGACAAGTTTCTCATAAAGCTTATTTTTGTTTGGGAGGAGAATGGCTTTCTCTTGGCAAGGCAGCTGGCTGGGAGCCTGGATATCTTGATCCACCCCCTAGCACATTATTACGATGGGTTTGGGTAACTTTTTTTTTTTACTTATCATGGATCCAGCCTCAGCTGCTTCTGTAGTTTCCACAGTTGTAAAAGTTTAACTAACCAGTTTGTCTGGTTCGGTCTGGAACAAAATGGAGGAAGGTCAGGTGAGCTTGTTTTCTTCTGCAATCCTGGGCCTCGTATCTAAACAATCATGACTTCACAGCATATTATCAGGGATGGAAATTAAATAGCAAAGGAACACGTGGGGACTCTAGGTAACAGTATATTTTGTGAAACAAAAATGTTATATTATATAAACCAAATTAAGAGCACATGAGTACAATTTGAGTTCTCGAAATAGGCGGGCTCTACTCCCATCAGACTTCAGGTTTGGATGGGCACCACCAGGTTTTATTTATATATACACACACACACACACACACATACATACATACATACATACATACATACATACATACATACACATACACACATATATACACACACACACATATATACACACACACACATATATACACACACATATACACATATATATATATATATATATATATATATATATATATATATATATATATATATATATATATATATATATATTATGCTTTTTCTGTGTTTATACTCCTCCTATAAGGCCAGAATAAAAGTCTCACTTTTACAGATGGGATGGACACCTCAGTCATTTATCATACCCATACCCCGTATGGAGAATAGACAGGTGCAATTGGTTAATTAGGAATCGAAATTCCGATGAAATTTTTGTTATTCAGAGATTTGGATGTATCTGAGTTTCCAAATCAGAATAGGAACAAATTTCACTAAATTCCAAAAAACGAAGCGAAATAACACAACAAATTATCTGAATTTGAAATGGAAACATATTACAATAAATACAGTAAGCTACAAAGGCGAAATAAGATGATGATTTCTACTTAGGCTGCTTTATAGAATAAAATATAAAAACAGAAAAAAAAGATTGAACAAAGTAGAAAAAAATATAACGGAATAGAATAAAACAGAATAGGAAAGAATAAAATAGAATAGAACAGAATAGAAAAAAAGAATACAATAGAAAATAAAATAAGCTAATAGAATAGAAGAAAATAGATTTCTTAAAAAAGGAAAAGTTCCCCGTGGGGTTTTTTTAGCAGCTATAGAGTCAAAAAAGGTTTTGTAAAAAATAGGTACTTTTATTATGAAAAAACACTAGAACAATACTATGCAAAGGTTAAGGAGCTTTTCTCCGTACATCGGACAGCACAACCTCTAATTACTTACTGCAAGCTGAAAATAATTTTGTAATCTTTACTATATTTGGTAGTGTCTATCCCCTCCCCTTTTTCCATTCCTATAGTCTCGCACAATGTATACCAGAGCTCATGTTTTTAACCTTTTGTATAGTATTGTTCTAGTGTTTTTTCATAATAAAAGTACCTATTTTTTACAAAAGCTTTTTTGACTCTCTATAGCTGCTGTAAAAACCCCACGGGGAACTTTTCCTTCTTTTTTAAGAATTGCTATCCGGGGTGTGCAGCCTCTCAGACTCTCTATATATGTCATACCATGCTATAGAAGAAAATAGATTAGAATAAAATAGAACAAATATAGCCAATCGATTCGAAAATAACAAATATACGAACCGAATCAGAATATATGAAACTAATCCGAATATACGAAACAAATCCTGAAAACAAATCATTCCAACATATCAAATATGATGAAATTAAATTATTATATCTCTTTATAAATCATAATATCCAAATGCCAATTAAAACAGTTCATTTCAACTTATCTGGAAATTGGATATTAAAATTTCCAATGGCAAATTTCAACCAACCAACCAACAATCAGATTTTCTTTTTAGTTATGGCAGTTCGCAGTGCTTGGTTATTTTTTAAAAACGGAGAATTTGCATGAAATTTCCTCGCCTGGGTACACCTAACGATCCAACCTTCCTCAGGCATCAATGTTGAATACTAAGTCCCTAATCACAAACTACTGGTAGTTTGGACTATGGAGAAGTTAGAAAGGAAAGCTAGAAACACATCTAATGCCAGTGGAAAATCGTTGCCATCGGGCAAGTTTTTCCAACCTGTTCAATCACTTCCCCTCCAGTATCTGCTAGAAACACCTACACATAAGGATTTCTACCAATCTACCCATGAAAGCCAGGTTGGAAGACTTTAATTTAATGTCTGTGGGCAATATAAGGCTGAACTGATGGCTAAAATATGCATTTGTCATCAATTCTAGAAGAGCAGAAACTGCCTCATAACTAAAATGGTTTCCCCAATGAGCAGTTTCTAATCTTACGAGAACATTTTTTCTACTCCAGAGGTTTTTTTGATGGTCTCCTTGTGATATTTGATTTGGCTGATCCAATAACGTTTGCTATTGTAAGATGAGGGGTGGGAACAAAAGGCAGGTCTTTCTGACCCTACTCCTTGGGTGATGTCCCTCTCCTCGTCATGGAGCAAGCCTGTGCTGAATGTGCTGCTTGCCCTGCCTTAGGTGTCAAGGAGGGACCTAGACATTTGAAAGAGAACCTGAGAAAGAATGAGTTCCTCTGTGTGTGAGATGCTTCAAACCAGTTCTGATTGTTGTAATAACTTTATTCTGATAACTTGGTCCAACCCAAGTCAACACTGTACACAAATGCGCTTTTATCTGATGTTTTATGAAATTGTCTCCCCCACAGAAAGACCTACTGTCACCGAAGGTTGAACTTCCTGGGCTCCAAGTTTAAACTCCATGAGATGTTGAACGAAATGTCAGAACTAAAGGAGCTGAAAAGTGTGCCCCACCGTGATTTTTATAATGTCAGGAAGGTTTGTACCCTGTGCAGGGGCTTAACTAAATTCCTTGGGTCCAAGCCAGCATCTTTTAAGGGGTCACTTTAAGCAAATAAATTATTTAATCCTCATATATGGTGCCTTAGTGTATGAAGAAGTGTGTGCAGCCAGAATAGTTGCTGTGGATAAGCAGATGGGTGTTATGGAGGATCATTGTCTGGTTACGTAGAAAGTTCCCGACTATGGCTCTTGTTCTTCAAATCTTGGCTAGAACTAGTAAGTAAAGCTGTCTAAAAATATTAGATGGGGCTAGCTATGCATGGATGACCTAAAGGTTGGGTAGCTACAGCGTGGTGCAGTGGCAGTAAACGCACAAAGGCCCGGGATGCAGTAAAATATATATTGAAGAACTGGTAAAACAGTACAACAGCCCGGCAGGGGAGCTCACCAGGCCATGAACTTAGTTTTTGTAGTGAAGAGTCAGCGATGGTAGGCCCAAAACAGAAGACAGCGATTGCCAGGAGACTGGAATGCAACCTGGCCGGTCCAACCCAGGAGGGAACTTGCTGACGTGTAGACGTAGGCCCTGGGCTTTCTCTACTCCTATAGAACCTCTGATTCCCGCTAGTGCTGTTCCTGGCAGACAGGTATGCTCTCCCTACACTAGCCACTTTGCAAATGCGCATCAAAACCTGGGGGCAGGGACTTAAAAAGACTCTGCATGACCCAAGATGGCCACCTAGATGCAGCTTAGCCAACTGGAACATGGCTCCAGGGAATCAAGGGAGCTCTAGAGAAACTACGTTTCCTTTGACTTCCCCTCCAGCTACAGTACCACTCGGGACGAGCGCCACCCACAGTGGAGAAAAGACTGCAGCTGCCTACATACTCTAAATTACCTCTTCATAAAAAGGTCTTCATTCAAACATTTGTTTGCATTGGATGGACTTGCGTGTTTTCACCTTTGGAGGGGGGGGGGATATGATAGCTACAGATCTGTTGCTGATGAAACAATAGTTATTGGTTGAATGCCAGACCTTTCCCCATGTTGGCCTGGTCCTGGAACATCAGCCAGGTCATGCAAATGTTACCTAATCCAAACATAAATGGAAAATATTCTCCAATATATATACTGTATGTAGCCACCTTTTAATGTTTTCAATGGACTGTAATTAGTCAGCTTCAATGTTCTCCAATGTACTGTATGTAGTCACCTTCAATGTTTTCCAGTGTACTGCAAGTAGTCACCTTCAATGTTCTAAAATATATTTTATGCAGTCCCCTTCAATGTTCTCCAATGTACTGTATGCAGTCACCTTCAATGTTCTTCAATGTACGGTATGTAGTCGCCTTCAATGACCCCCTAGTTTTGTCTAACACAGGTAGACACTCATATCCACGCTGCAGCCTGTATGAACCAGAAGCATCTCTTGCGCTTCATCAAACACACATATCGCACAGAACCCGAGCGGGTAGTGGCTGAGAAGAATGGGCAGAAGATGACCCTGAAGGAGCTATTTGAGAGCCTTCACATGGACCCATATGACCTCACTGTTGACTCCCTGGATGTGCATGCGGTAAGACATATATTTTTACTCCCTTATAGGCAAGGCAACAGCCATAAAAGAGCAAGTCATGTGACCCTAACTGCATGTAGTCTTAAGTTTTTGTGGTCTAGCCCTGAAGTGTGGGAACAAGTCATGTCCCAAGTAGGAATTGTATTTATAGAGGCGTCTGTTTCTTATCCTTCTACAGTTGACATTCTGTCTACTGACAATTTCCTGTGAACAGTGTATTGACTTTTTGAAGTTCCGCTCCGGCTCTCGTATCATAGCTTATGTTGTCTGGCATTTGTACACAGTCACAATTTATGGCATATAGGTACCTTTAGACGAAGCTGAAAGCTAAACACGCCAACCATAGAACTTCATGTGATGGCATAACCTGGTCTTTTACAGGATCGGTACACCAAACGTAGAGGAGGACTTGTGTTATTTAAAGGAAGTCTATAATCTTGTTTAAGCCAATCATATTAGCATATACATAGATCTAAAAAAAAGTTTAAAGTGAGCCTGACCTGGCCTAAAAAGTACATACTGTAGGGTAACTACAGTGCTGAGTCTGTATCTCTCTGGAGTCTACTGGTTAATAGGCCCAGGCTCTATACAGGGCCTTGACTTCTCGAGGCAAGATTAATCCCACCCCTTTAAAATTAAGGCCCACGCTCTGGGAAAAGGTGTTTACGGAAAGACCCAACAGCCAAATCACATTTAAATTAACTTGTGGTTGCAATTGTCGGCACCTGACTATTTAAAAAAAAAATAAAGAAAAAAACAGCATGGGGTCCCCCCCAAAATCTATACCAGACCCTTATCCGAACCCCCCCCCTGCCCCAAAGCATCCACCCCATGTTGAGGGCATGTGGCCTGGTATGGTTAAGACGGGGAATGCTTTCCCCTCTTTCCTGACCTGTCAGGCTGCGTGCTTGTGTAAGGTCCTGGTATGGATTTTGGGGGGGTACCCCACGCCATTTTTTTTCTTTTAGCTGTCAGCAGGGAAGCCCTCTGACAGCTGATGACTCATCTGTTGTTAAGGACGTGGCGGCCCGCCAAATGCACAGAAAATTAAGGGTACCCGAATGGGTGAAGTTCGGGCCCAACTTTTGCTCAGCCCAAACCGTTCGCCCAACACTACAAATGCATATCCAGATCTGCTGGTGTATAGCGCTAATATAGCCCAATGTTATAGAGCCATTTATTCCAAACTGCATACAGCTGTTTCAGACTTTTTGGTATCAACAGTGCAGTGTGCGAATATATTACGTTGGTATAATTCTAGGCATCTTGCCCTTTTTAAGACCTCATTTTAAAAGACCACAAATTTGTGTTTTTGCTTTGCAGGGACGTCAGACATTTCATCGTTTTGACAAGTTCAACGCCAAATACAACCCTGTTGGGGCCAGCGAGCTGCGCGATTTGTATCTGAAGACAGAGAACTACATTGAGGGGGAGTATTTTGCCCGTATCATCAAGGTAAGAATACCCGAGGAAGTCACTGCCCAAAAATAATAAGGTCTTGTATGTTTGTAATATATTATATACAATTTGAAGGTCATACATCTTTCAAAAAAAATCATATACCAACACATTATAACCATCTTTTTACTTTAGATTTAGGTTAAAGAAAAAACAATTTTCAGGTGAGGCATTTTGAATATAAAAAATACATACATTGATCAGCCATAACATTATGCCCCCACCATAACCTATCAGAGCATTGAACTCCACTAGACCTCTGAAGGTACGCTGTGGTATCTGGCACCAAGCTGTCAGTAGCAGATCCTTTAAGTCCTGTAAATTGCGAGGAGGGGCCTCTATGGATTGCATCCCACAGATGCTCAATTGGATTGAGATCTGGAGGCCAAGTCAATACCTTGAACTCGTTGAGCTCCTCAAACCATTTTTGAATTCATCAGACCAGGCCACCTTATTCCATTGCTCCATTTCTGATGCTCACGTTCCCATTGTAGGAGCTTTTGGCTGTGTACACCCTGACCAGTCTGCAGCTACGCAGCCCCATACACATCAAACTGCAATGCTCTGTGTGTTCTGACACCTTTCCATTAGAAGCATTCACTTTTTCAGCAATTTGAGCTCCAGTAACTCTTCTATTGGATTGGACAACACGGTCCAACCTTTGCTCTCCGCCTCTATCAATGAGCCTTCCCTTCCCACCTCCGTCAATGAGCCTTCCCTTCCCACCTCCGTCAATGAGCCTTCCCTTCCCACCTCCGTCAATGAGCCTTCCCTTCCCACCTCAGTCAATGAGCCTTCCCTTCCCACCTCAGTCAATGAGCCTTCCCTTCCCACCTCAGTCAATGAGCCTTCCCTTCCCACCTCAGTCAATGAGCCTTCCCTTCCCACCTCAGTCAATGAGCCTTCCCTTCCCACCTCAGTCAATGAGCCTTCGCTTCCCACCTCAGTCAATGAGCCTTCCCTTCCCACCTCAGTCAATGAGCCTTCCCTTCCCACCTCAGTCAATGAGCCTTCCCTTCCCACCTCAGTCAATGAGCCTTCCCACCTCAGTCAATAAGCCTTCCCACCTCAGTCAATGAGCCTTCCCTTCCCACCTCAGTCAATGAGCCTTCCCTTCCCACCTCAGTCAATGAGCCTTCCCTTCCCACCTCAGTCAATGAGCCTTCCCTTCCCACCTCAGTCAATGAGCCTTCCCTTCCCACCTCAGTCAATGAGCCTTCCCTTCCCACCTCAGTCAATGAGCCTTCGCTTCCCACCTCAGTCAATGAGCCTTCCCTTCCCACCTCAGTCAATGAGCCTTCCCTTCCCACCTCAGTCAATGAGCCTTCCCACCTCAGTCAATAAGCCTTCCCACCTCAGTCAATGAGCCTTCCCACCTCAGTCAATGAGCCTTCCCTTCCCACCTCAGTCAATGAGCCTTCCCTTCCCACCTCAGTCAATGAGCCTTCCCTTCCCACCTCAGTCAATGAGCCTTCCCTTCCCACCTCAGTCAATGAGCCTTCCCTTCCCACCTCAGTCAATGAGCCTTCCCTTCCCACCTCAGTCAATGAGCCTTCCCTTCCCACCTCAGTCAATGAGCCTTCCCTTCCCACCTCAGTCAATGAGCCTTCCCTTCCCACCTCAGTCAATGAGCCTTCCCTTCCCACCTCAGTCAATGAGCCTTCCCTTCCCACCTCAGTCAATGAGCCTTCCCTTCCCACCTCAGTCAATGAGCCTTCCCTTCCCACCTCAGTCAATGAGCCTTCCCTTCCCACCTCAGTCAATGAGCCTTCCCTTCCCACCTCAGTCAATGAGCCTTCCCTTCCCACCTCAGTCAATGAGCCTTCCCTTCCCACCTCAGTCAATGAGCCTTACCTTCCAACCTCAGTCAATGAGCCATCCCTTCCAACCTCCATTAATGAGCCTTCCCTCTCCCCTTCCATCAATGAGGCTTGCCTCCTCAACTTCCATCAATGAGGCTTGCCTCCTCACCTTCCATCAATGAGGCTTGCCTCCTCACCTTCCATCAATGAGGCTTGCCTCCTCACCTTCCATCAATGAGGCTTGCCTCCTCACCTTCCATCAATGAGGCTTGCCTCCTCACCTTCCATCAATGAGGCTTGCCTCCTCACCTTCCATCAATGAGGCTTGCCTCCTCACCTTCCATCAATGAGGCTTGCCTCCTCACCTTCCATCAATGAGGCTTGCCTCCTCACCTTCCATCAATGAGGCTTGCCTCCTCACCTTCCATCAATGAGGCTTGCCTCCTCACCTTCCATCAATGAGGCTTGCCTCCTCACCTTCCATCAATGAGGCTTGCCTCCTCACCTTCCATCAATGAGGCTTGCCTCCTCACCTTCCATCAATGAGGCTTGCCTCCTCACCTTCCATCAATGAGGCTTGCCTCCTCACCTTCCAACAATGAGGCTTGCCTCCTCACCTTCCATCAATGAGGCTTGCCTCCTCACCTTCCATCAATGAGGCTTGCCTCCTCACCTTCCATCAATGAGGCTTGCCTCCTCACCTTCCATCAATGAGGCTTGCCTCCTCACCTTCCATCAATGAGGCTTGCCTCCTCACCTTCCATCAATGAGGCTTGCCTCCTCACCTTCCATCAATGAGGCTTGCCTCCTCACCTTCCATCAATGAGGCTTGCCTCCTCACCTTCCATCAATGAGGCTTGCCTCCTCACCTTCCATCAATGAGGCTTGCCTCCTCACCTTCCATCAATGAGGCTTGCCTCCTCACCTTCCATCAATGAGGCTTGCCTCCTCACCTTCCATCAATGAGGCTTGCCTCCTCACCTTCCATCAATGAGGCTTGCCTCCTCACCTTCCATCAATGAGGCTTGCCTCCTCACCTTCCATCAATGAGGCTTGCCTCCTCACCTTCCATCAATGAGGCTTGCCTCCTCACCTTCCATCAATGAGGCTTGCCTCCTCACCTTCCATCAATGAGGCTTGCCTCCTCACCTTCCATCAATGAGGCTTGCCTCCTCACCTTCCATCAATGAGGCTTGCCTCCTCACCTTCCATCAATGAGGCTTGCCTCCTCACCTTCCATCAATGAGGCTTGCCTCCTCACCTTCCATCAATGAGGCTTGCCCCCCCAACCTCCAATCATCAGCCTTGCCTGCCCATGACCCTGTCTCCGGTTTTCCTTTCTTGGACCACTTTTGGTTTTTCCTCCTGACCACTGCAGACTGGGAACCTCCCACAAGAGCTGCAGTTTTGGAGTTGCCCTGACCCAGTCATGCAGCCATTACAATTTAGTCCTTATTAAAGTCGCTCAAATCCTTCAGCTTCTTCTGCTTTCAACACATTAGCTTCAGGGACAACATGTTCACTTGCTGCCCAATATATCCCGCCCACTTTCAGATGCCATTGTAACCAGATAATCAATGTCATTCACTCTACCCGGCAGTGGTCATAAAGTTATGGCTGAGCAGTGTATGGTCTTGAAGTAGCCGATAAATGTAGAACCAATGCGCTTGTCACCATCACTATAGCTTGAAATTACCTTTCGTTCTATGACATGGTCAATTGGGACACAGATAGTCACGTACAGTATATGTCCTTATTGAGTTAGCGGTATTCAGATGGTCCTCTATGTACTGACGCGTTTTATGATATATTATCTGCTTCTTCAGAGAATCCCCATTTGGAATTGAATGCAACTTGTCTGGTATTGGTAATTATTAAATATACTATATAATTGGTCAAGATTATATTTGTGTTGAACCAACATGCTTTTGCGGTAACGTTATCCATCCCCGGTACAGTACTTTTGTGCAAATGGGGACCGGAGCAAACGTTCGACTCTTTTATCTCCAGCCCCATTCACACCTGAGCGATTAGTAGCTTGAAGCTCCAAAAAGAGACACTCAATGCATCTCTATGGAGTTGGTTCACCTCTCCACTCCAAGTCACCTGAAGCCAAACACCTGAAGCTCATAAAAGTTTTGGAGCAACACTTGTAGCTCAATTCAGGCAGATTGGTGCTTCTCCCTCCATATAAATGTATTAAAACTCGCAATTTGCACATTTTACAAGCGCTTTTGCATGTCTTGATGTGCGTTTAGATGTGTTTTTCTGCTCAAATGCAATAAATAAAATTGAATAATCATAAATATTTTTTTAAACGGGCACATATAATAATAATAATAAATAATAGTAAGTAATAAAACTGTGCACAGTAAAAAAAATATGGGGGGGGGGGTTTATTAGTGGACAAGCTACTTTTGTAGCTCAATTTAGGCACATTGGTGCATTTTTAGGCAATTTTTCACCATGCATTGAAACATGCGATTTTCACGTATTAAATAATAATAAATATTTTTTTAAACAGGCAAATAAATATTAATAATATATTATTAGTAAGTAAATAATAAATAAATGCAACTGTGCACAATAATAATAAAAAGGGGGGGGGTTTAGTGGACAAGCTTGATTTAGGCAGATTAGTGCATTTTTAAGCATTTTTTTTTTTTTATCATAGACATGCATTGAAACATGCAATAACGTGCATTTTAGACATGCATTGAAACATTTATAAGCACTTTTGCATGTTTTGATGCACGTTTAGGTGTGTGTTTGCTACTCAAATGCAGTAAATAATTCAAATGAAATAGTAAAGAATAATCAATATTTTTTTCTTTTAACAGGTAAATAAATATTAATAATAAATAAACGATCAATACATAAATTAAATAATACATAAATACATTAATAATTCATAAATACATTAATACAAATAAATACATAATATTAATAATACAAATAATGGGGGGGGGGGAGATAAGTGGACATGATAAGAAAACAGCAGCAATTATAACAAAAAAAAAATTATAATTTTAAAAATTAAGGGCGCATGCGCGCGGCTTTACATGGCAGATGCTTCTCTGTAAAGCTCCGCACTCCCCGCTAATATACTCGGACTCCTACGCTCCACTGAACCGGCATTTCAGCTTCCTTTTTCCAGGGATCACTTCTCCACACACCAGTGCCTCCTCCGGTATGGTTTTAACCGGGCATCGTGGCAAGACAAAGCCAAAACCCATTAAAGAAGCGCTGGCCCGTGCTTCCTCCAAGATGGCGGCGAAGGCCCGGGCCCTGGCTGAACAATCTGCTTCCTCGCCTGCACGGTCTGATATGCTAGACAGCAAGGAAGAGACTGACATGCAGTCTAACCCAGGAGGTTCCCCTTCTATCCCGCAGACCGGTATGTCTCAATCTGCTTTTATAAGACTAATGGAATCAATGCTCCATAAGGCCCTTAAGACAACATCGGACCAAATCACTAATAGCCTGACACGAGAAATTCGTGAGATAGGCCAACGTACAGCAGATCTGGAAACTAGGGTCGATGGCATGGAGCTAACTTTACAAGAGCAAGCCCAGGAACAAATTGCCCTCCGAGAGGAAAACTCCATGCTTTTATCTTGCTTAGAGGACGCAGAAAATCGCTCTCGCAGGTCCAACCTGCGCCTCCGAGGTATACCGGAGGCGATTGATTTACAATCATTTACCACAGCGTTATTCCAGGAGCTGGCGCCCTCCATACCTATTGAATGCCTTGAGTTTGATAGAATCCACAGGGCGCTCACCCATCGCCAGACTGATGGACCACCACGGGACATTATTGTCAAGCTGCATTTTTTCCGCACGAAAGAACAACTAACAGCAGCCCGCAATAAGAACTCCCTTCAGTTCCAGAGCCACACGTATCAATTGTTCTCCGATTTAGCACCCCTTACCATTGCTAAACGCCGTGCTATGAAACCTCAGCTCAAGATATTACTACAGCGCCAGCTTAAATACACATGGCGGTTTCCATTCGCTCTGCAGTTCTCCTTCCAAGGACAGCAACACACCTGCACTACTCCAGATTCCCTACAACGGCTGTTGGAGTCGCTTCACCTGACGCCCCAGACACGCCAGACGGAAACATCACTTCCACGCACACCAGCTAGATCAGCCTCCCAGCCGTACACCACGACCCAAAGCGGAGTAATTCTGATCCACCATCTATCCGGAAAGGAACCCCAGCCCCGTCATCTGGAAATTACCCTAGCCTGAAATCTCAAGCCCTTCGCTGAACGCAAGGAAACTGTTTTTTTGTTTTTTTTTTCTTATCTCTTTTTTGCATACAGGCTTTCGGTTGCATTCGCAGAATCTGATCTCAAACTGCAGCCAGAGGACTTCTCTGCAACCGAGACCTGCTGGACGACAACCGTCGGTTATGTTCACTCCACGTCCTGAACGTTTTTTTTCTTCGGGGCTCCCAGGCCCCCTAGGGCCTGTTCAGGTTCTGTTGTTTTATTGCTTTATTGTTCTATTTTAGTACTGTTCTGTTACTTACCTTAATAATGCAATTGTATGCTGTATACGTTTAATAACGCTTAATCGGGCCCACATTTAGTGAGCCAGATTAACGCCGCTACCTTGCCATTCCCACTCTAGAGCTTCAGCAATGTAGCAGTTATATTCTCTTTTATATTTTGACTAGTATATTGTTCACGCGTGGTATAACCCACTAGACCCTTCCCCATATTCCCCTCCCTCATTTCCCCCTACCCTCCTCCTCCCATCACCCCTCCCCCTTCTCCCCTTCCTCCCTCCCTTTTCCCCTCCCCCTTCCCTCCCCTCCCCTCGTCCCTTTCCCCCATGACCACCCCCTCCTTTTTTTCCCACCCCCTCCTTCCCCTCTCCCTGTTCCCTCATAGCCCCTCTACATTTATTTTTTTATCGGAATGGCGCCAACGGAACATTCACATATGCACCTTTCAGTTAATTAACCACAATACTCCTTTTGTTTTTTTACCCTCTTCTTTTGTCGATACTCTATTGTTATCTGCAGTACTGAATTTTTAGGTTTTAAATTGATTCTATTATCCCCGTTTGCGGCGGGGAGCAGTCATTGCTCTCCCCCTCTACGGTGCACCCGCTCTCTGACTGGTTACCTGGTTGTAGGGTTGGTGCACTCTTTAGTCGGGCATTACTGATCTATTGCCTCCCGACCAGGAGGATATCTCAGTATTTTGCCCTACCCCTCATGTTCTCCCTTCTCTCCCCCCCCCCCCCCCCTCTCTCCTATCCCACACTATTACTTTTTCTTTTCCCCTTTGTCGGTTGGCTCGCACGGGCCCTGTAACCCCTGATAATAGCTTCCCATGTACTCATTAATGGCCCCGCTTAATATACTCACCTTGAATGTTAAGGGACTTCACTCTCCACATAAGCGGGTGAAAGCCTTTCAAACGTTTGCATCTCTAAAAGCCAGTGTAGTAGCTCTCCAGGAAATCCACTTCTCTATACGCCAAACCCCAAGCTTTTTTAGTTCTAAATATCCACAGGTATTCACTGCCTCAGTGGGCACCAAACATAGAGGGGTCCTGCTGGCCTTCCATCACACCATGCCATTCACCCCTTTGTCTGAAATTAAAGACCCGGAAGGTCGCTATCTAATTCTTGTGTGACTGTTGCAAGACATAACAACTTTTGTTTCCTATTATGCTCCCAATACAAACCCAAACCCTTTTTTCTCACATTTGTTACAGGTTGTGAGAACACACTGCAAAGGAACTTTGTTCCTATGTGGCGATTCCAACTCTGTACTGCAACCACACATAGATAAATCACCCTATGCCCCCTGAGCACTACACCCCCTCTACGCAATTCCGTAGACTAATACAAAACGCCGCCCTCTTAGACACATGGAGAGAATCCAACCCCACAAAGAAAAACTATACATTCTACTCACCCCCATAAATCCTTCTCCAGGATTGACCACATTTTTTTTTCTATAGCATCCGCTCCACAGCCAATCACATGGACAGACCACTGTGCTGTCATCACCTCAGTATCATCTTTGATACCGCAAGCTACCATCAGATCATGGTGCATGAATGATTCCTTCCTAACCAATCAATCATACTGTCTGGATATCCAGGTCGCCCTTAAGGACTATCTTACACACAGCGCCACCCCGGACATCTCCCCCATACTGCTCTGGGAGGCGCATAAACCAGTAATACGAGGCACATGTATCTCAGTTGCGTCACATCTCAATAGAGATAAAATTCTCAAACTACAGCAACTTGAGTCAGATTACCACGATGGCTTTCTACAATTCCAATCCAGTCCAACTGAAGCGCATAAAATAATTTTAGAAAAAACTAAACTTGAATTAGACCTACTTCTAGCTGATGCGGCCGATAAGGCTATTCGCAGATCCAACCACACGACCTACACCAAAGCGAATAAACCAGATACCTATACCTTTACGCCTTCGTAGGCCAGATCGTGTTCGTGTTCCCATTAGGCTCAAATTGGCTAAAGACACGATTACTAGCAATCCGATCAAGGTTCTTTCAGAGTTCCGTAAGCAGTTGGCAAATCTTTGAGGCTAAAGCAGCGTTTCCTTTGCGTCAGGCAGAGAAGCTTTTCTATAATTTGCCTATTTCTACACTATCAGATGCCAATCGGGAGTTAATAGAAAGTACAATCACAACCGAGGAAGTCTTAGTGGCCATCAAGACACTCAAACCCCATAAGCGTCTGGGCCCGGACGGCCTCCCTAGTCCCTTTTTATAAAAAATTTGCTACAGAACTAGCCTCCCTCCTCACCAATACTTTTAACACCATACTCGGGCAGCATTCCTTTGGTAGAGACACATTGACGGCGCTCATATCTATGATCCCGAAGCCAAACACGAATAATACATTGTGGTCTAATTATAGACCAATTTCACTCTTAAATGTGGACATAAATATCTTGGCCAAAATTTTAGCCCTACGCCTTAATCCTATTATTGGAGGACTGATACATAAGGATCAAGTAGGTTTTATAACTAAACGGCAAGCGAGCGATAACACTCGACGTGTGATCCTCCTACAGTACTTGGCTCGCTCTCGTAAAATTCTGATGCACCTCCTCTTCCTAGACATACGGAAGGCTTTTGACACAGTCTCTTGGCACTATCTATTTTATATCCTCCAACGCTGGGGCTTCGGCCCGCATTTTCTTGGCTGGATCAATGCTCTATACAACCACCCACAGGCTTGCGTGCACTATTCAGGATTCCGTTCAGAACCCTTCCCTATTTCACGAGGAACTAGGCAGGGCTGCCCCCTATCCCCCCTGTTATTTGCGCTCGTGATCGAACCTTTAGCGGCCCTGATCAGAGTTAACCCTGACATCCGAGGTTTAGAGGTAGCTTCAACCTCGCACAAACTGTGTCTCTTTGCTGATGATGCACTAATGTTTATTACGTCGCCTCATGCTACTCTACCAAACCTAATGAACATCTTAGATAAGTTTGCTCAGTTCTCCGGGTTAGAAGTCAACCAAACAAAATCAAAAGTTCTCAATGTGTCTCTACCATAAGCTGATCTTGAAATGCTGCGCCAAAATTTTCCTTTTCACTGGTCCTCCACATCTATTCCCTACCTAGGGATTAAATTGTCCAATGATCCATTAAATCTGTTCCAATCCAATTATCTCCCAATGCTAACCCAACTATCTTCTCTACTTAATTCCTGGCTACCTTTATGTGTCTTCTGGCTCGGACGTATTGCTGCTGTGAAAATGTCCTTGTTACCAAAATTATTGTACTTATACAGAGTACTCCCTATCGCGGTCCCCCCTTACTACCATTGGATCATACAAAACAACGTTTTTAAATACATCTGGGGCCCCATACGGCCCAGAGTTGCGAGACCGGTTCTACTCCGTAACAAGCTCAGCGGCGGCCTTGGTATACCCAACTTTTTACACTATTATCACGCGGCCCGACTAGCCCTGTCTACTCTATACCATTCTAAATCTGAAATACCACTCTGGGTTAGCCTTGAGGCCATTGACCTTCACCCGATTACTGTAACCAATTTGTTATGGCTCCCCCCAACAGCGCGGGGCTCTATAACCAATCCATTAACGCAGCATACACTTAAACTCTGGGATAGGTTGAACACCCCCTTCAACTTGATTTCCCCACACTCCCCACTTCTATCCTTTCTAGGCCACCCCGAATTCTATCCAGCTTACACAGAACCAGCCTCATTTCAAGCCTGGGTCTAGGCGGGTCTGAGTCGCATATGTGACCTAATTAATGGTAACACCATAAAATCGTTTTCAGATATCCAGGCACAAGCACAGCTCCCCAGCAGAGAGTGCTTCCGCTATCTTCAAATTGCACATTTTGCTCAAACAACCATAAAATCTAACTCTGGGCTGGATACTCTAACTGAATACGAAAATGTGTGACTCGGACCCGCATGCCCCAGGTGCTATCTCTCGTCTTTATGCCCACCTTACATCGTCATCCTCAAGCCTTCCCACCTACGCGCAGCGATGGTTGAGGGACTTAAATATAAACCTTGAGGCGGACTATTGGATGACCATTTGGACCAACACAAAAAACTCATCCCAAAATGTTGTTGCCTCAAAGGCAAATTACTAAGAGCTAATGCGCTGGTATCTAGTCCCAGCTAGAATCGCTAAATTTCTACCCGAATTTCCCCCGAATTGCTTCAGGGGGTGTGGGGACAGAGAAACACACTTGCACATCTGGTGGACATGCCCACTGGTGCAACGTTTTTGGGCAACAGCATTCCAAATGGCATCTACCCTCCACCAAATCACCCTAGATCCTAACCCTGCTGTAGCCCTACTCAACTTGATTCCCCAAGATTACACCAGAGCACAACTCCGCCTCCTTCTTCACTTATTTACCACAGCCAAGCAAACGATTGCTAAGGCTTGGAAGACACCCACTCTTAGTATAGCTGAAATGAAGAATAGGATCACTCAAGCAATGATACACAGCAAAATTGAAGCGAAAATCCTAGATAAGGTCCCCCAGCACTCCAAAACCTGGCAACCATGGATTGAGCACTTTTTACCCACTGATATAGACAAACATCTCTTGGAACTCTGAGATGGTCCTAGCGCCAATCTAGGACTTTTGAACTCGTGCCCGTGCGGTCCGACCGACCTACTCCCCCCACTCCACTAATCCTTAATCCCTTCTTTCAGATCTTCTTCTCCTCTCAGCTACCTCTCTTTCCCCCCCTTTTTTTCTCTCCCCTCTTGTCTTCCTTTAATAACTATTGGTAGTGTACTCTCTCATAAGATGGTCCCGGCTGCTCTCGTGCCCGAATTCATAGGGAGCCGCCGGCACCCTAATGCATCTAATTTAGGGACCCTGTTCCCTCTTACTGTTCGCATTTTTGGTTAAAGCGAGTCAATGTGTTATCTGACTGAGTATCCATCTTTTGTAATACTTCCTATCCTTCTTTATACCAACGTTATACTGTTCGACTGTGATATGCACTGTTTAGTATTTATTCTATACCTTGTACTGAATTGTATGTAACAGTTGCCTGTTAATTACCAATAAAATATTTGAAAAGAAAAATTAAACTAGAAGTCGAACTAATCTTTTTATGGACAACCTGGTGTATTAAAAAAAAAAAAAAAAAAATCATCTTGTGCATGTAGATCATTGTACATGACCCAGAATTGGCCTCTTTTCTTAATCAGAGAAAAACAGATGGATCCAGTATCTCAGTGCTCTACTCTTTGGCCGTTTTATGTGCATATGTATGTGTGTATATAGATAGATAGATCTCTATCTCTATCATCTCTCTATCTCTATCTCTATCTCTATCATCTCTCTATCTCCATCTCTATCTCTATCATCTCTATCTCTATCTCTATCATCTCTATCTCTATCATCTCTATCTCTATCATCTCTATCTCTATCATCTCTATCTCTATCATCTCTATCTCTATCATCTCTATCTCTATCATCTCCATCTCTATCATCTCCATCTCTATCATCTCTATCTCTATCATCTCTATCTCTATCATCTCTATCTCTATCATCTCTATCTCTATCATCTCTATCTCTATCCTCTCTATCTCTATCCTCTCTATCTCTATCATCTCTATCTCTATCATCTCTATCTCTATCATCTCTATCTCTATCCTCTCTATCTCTATCCTCTCTATCTCTATCCTCTCTATCTCTATCCTCTCTATCTCTATCCTCTCTATCTCTATCCTCTCTATCTCTATCCTCTCTATCTCTATCCTCTCTATCTCTATCCTCTCTATCTCTATCCTCTCTATCTCTATCCTCTCTATCTCTATCATCTCTATCTCTATCATCTCTATCATCTCTATCTCTATCATCTCTATCTCTATCATCTCTATCTCTATCATCTCTATCATCTCTATCTCTATCCTCTCTATCATCTCTATCATCTCTATCTCTATCCTCTCTATCATCTCTATCCTCTCTATCATCTCTATCATCTCTATCTCTATCATCTCTATCTCTGCCACAAAACACGCCATCACCTCATCACTTGCACGCATATTTGCAGAGCATGAAGCACCACACAATACAGCGAAGAAGAACACCAGGAAGAAGAAGAGAAAGCAAATGAAAAAGCTGAAACGCCTAGCAACAAATGATGAAACATATGATATGTTTCTCTATTGGCTAATGGGGGAAAAAAAAAAGCCAAAACACAAAAATACTAAACATGCATTCAAAATGCGCAAAAAAAAATGCCAGAAAAAACATGACGCTCAGGTGTAAATGCAGCCTCCGGGTCGAATGTTTTACATTTATCCCAAATAGAGTGAAAATAGCGCATTATGGCCACTAGATGGAGCTGAGGATTATGAGTATTTCTTACAATCAGTAGCGCCATCTAGTGGCCATAGTGTAGTGTTTTTCAGATTATACTGTTCTGTATGAATGAAAAACTTTTGACCTGGAAAGAAAATAGCAGTGACCATGCAGAACATGGAATGTTCTTCCAGCCTCTTAATGATTGCATTATTTGTTTTGAAACACCAGTTTGAAGGAAAAGTAATGCAAAAAAAAAAAACATGAGTGGGTTTAATTATTTTTTTTTTTTTTGCCTGCAGGAAGTGGGCCAGGAGTTGGAGGAAAGCAAGTACCAGTATACAGAGCCACGCTTATCCATCTACGGCCGCTCCCCGGATGAATGGAACTCCCTGGCCCGCTGGTTCATCAAACACAAAGTGTACTCGCCCCACATGCGATGGATGATCCAGGTGCCCCGCATCTTGTAAGTCCATCTGGGAACTTTCTGCGTGCCTCTCTTATGATGAGGGGGAGGGGGGGGGAGGTGCTTCCTAAAGGGCCCTCCTATACAATCATATCGTTCATCCAGAAGTCGTCTTTTAGCATCTTTTATATACATGATATTTTATTATAATTATATATAATATTATTATAATAAAAAAAACATAAATTGACTTAATTTTTAAATACAAGTTTGTTTTTTTTTGTTTGTTTTTTTTAGTCTTTTATAAAACAAAAGTAACATTTAAAGCAGACATGTGCAGGATGAAAAATTTGTTTTGATTCGTTATTTAAGTAAATTGGTTTCGTTTAAATTCATTACATTCATTTAATTGGTTTTCGGAATCAATTTTGTTTCGTATTCAAATTAGAAAAATTCAACCGTATTTTGAAAAAAAATCTCACTGCATAGGAAACGAATTCAGAAAAAAAAATTATCGAATCGGTATTCAAAATTCGAGCCCCGCCGCCACCCCGGCTTGCTCCTGCGCCCCGCCGCCACCCCGGCTTGCTCCAGAGCTTTCCAACCCCTGCCCCCTCCAGCAATGCCAGCACTGGCCTGCTCCAAAGCTTTCCAACCCCTGCCCCCTCCAGCAATGCCAGCACTGGCCTGCTCCAAAGCTTTCCAACCCCTGCCCCCTCCAGCAATGCCAGCACTTTCTTTCAGCACTCATTGTGTCTGCACTTCTCCTTCTCTTTACACCCACCATCCCCAAACTCCCTCTTTTACCACTGCACCTGTGCATGATGTCTTATCATCATCTTACTCCATGCCCCTTCTATGCATCCACCCTTTACACCCAATGCCGCCCCCCCAATCCCCAAAGAAAAACCCTCAAACCACCCCAACCTTCCCTGTTCAGGAAGTTGCAAGTAATCATGAAATATAATAGCAAAATGTAATGGCTTTCCTGATTCCAACAGCTGCTGCTCTGTTCTCATAGCGTAGCTTCAGGGGGTCATTATCCAGCAGCTGAGGGCTGTCAGAGCCAAAAGTTTTGTCATACTGTCCATTACCCTGACATAGGACATCAGAACGATGTCTCCCTTCCTCTGAAAATTTACTGAAAATAAGTCTCATCAGACCAGAAACTTGACAGCTTATATTTAGAAGGTACAAATGACCCATAGTATTTATCAGTAAACTCACAACTAGATTTAACATTTGTATTGCTGGTGTGTGAGAGAGAATGCCATTAACACTTGTGTTTTTGTGCAACTGGAACCTTTTCCAAGTGTTTATTACTTATTAGAGATCGCAGTACTTTCTGACAATGCCTACACCAGGCATTGTGGCATCATCATGGCATCATCCAGGGTCACCATCTACTTCCTGGGCCGAGATGCTGGATCGGAGATAACACAAACATCCCCGGTGTTTGTGCAGTTCTTGACAGCGTTCACAAATGTCTGACATAGTGTTGCTGTGTGAACACTGGGGGAGAGGAGACTGAGGAAATGCTTTCTCATGGCTCTAGTAGACTGATGACATCATCTCAGCTTAGGCAAAGTCACAGACTGGAGCTCAGAAGTATATGTGATGATTAGGGAGGTATGACCTTGTATGGATGGTATCAGTGGCGGCCGCTCTATTAGGGGCGCAGGGGCGACGCCCCCCTAATCCATGCGCCCAGCCCCTAATCTACATGTAGGGCGCTGGACACATGGATTCCAATGTTTTTTTTTTTTTTTTTTCAAAGCATATGATTAGAGCCTGAGGCTCTAATTGGCTTAAAAAAAGGGTGGGCTTGGGGCGCAGAGCACTGCGCCCGGAGTCCACCCAGTTTGTCTTCCTTTTTCTCTTCCCGGCCAATCAGGAAGAGAGTCCTAAAAGCCGAATGGCCGGTAGGAGAAGCAACTGCCTGGACTCGGGAGGAGACGTGGGGGGGAGCTGCCAAAGTCACGACCTGGATGGGATAAGTGCGGGGTTGATGGGGGAGCGATGCGACGATCAAGTTACGGGAGGGAGGAGAGGAAGTGGTGCTCGAGTTAGCGCCGGGGGGGTGGGGTGGGGCTTGTCTAGCTGGCTGGGAGGGGGCGGATGGCTGGCTGCGGGGTGCCACCCTAAGAAAATTGAACACCAGCTGCCACTAGACGGTAGGACCATGTATGTATGTACTGTATGACCTTGTATGGATGAACATATGACCGTACATGGATGGATGTACTGTATAACCTTGCATGGCAGGTATGAGCATGTATGACCGTATATGGATGAATGTACTGTATGTCCTTGTATGGATAGATGACTGTATATGGATGTATGACTGTATATGGATTGATCTGTGACTGACTATATGGATTGACCTTGTATAGATGGTATGACCTCGTATCTCCTTTGTGTCTTGCAGTGATATCTTCAGTTCGAAGAAAATCCTTCCCAACTTTGCTAAAATGTTAGAAAATATTTTCCTCCCGTTGTTTGAGGCCACAATCAATCCCTCCGACCACAAGGAGCTTTACCTCTTCCTAAATTATGTAAGTAAGGGGGAAACCCTAACACATCCACAGCTTTCCTATTGAGGGGGGAAGTCTACTTCTACTGAGGGGGGAAATTTTAAGGGGTAGCCTCTATTCTACAATGAGGGAAACTTGTAAGGGGGGAACCCTACTTCTACTTGGGAGGGAGGTAGCTTGAGGGAAGGTGCAGCGGCAGTAACACATGTGTCACATGTGGTGCCAGCATCCAATCGGATAGCTTCCCCAGTGCCAGTGACCCAGGAAACCATAGACTTCCTCTCCCTCTGCAATGCCGCTGTGGTTGAGTGCCACCTGCAGTAGAGAAAGTGGATTGCATCTTTTAAAGGGTGAACTCTATTCTGCTATAGGAGGAATTTCTAAGAGGGGATTTCTACTTCTACTGAGGTGGGAACTTCTAAGGTGAGAACTCTGTTTCTGCTGAGGTGGGAACTTCTAAGGTGAGAGCTCTACTTTTATGGAGGAGTGAACGTCTAAGAGGTGAACCCTATTCTACTGTGGGGGGTACTTCTAAGAGTGTATCCCTATTTCTACTGAGGTGGGACCGTCTAAGGGGAGGACTTTACTTCATTGGAGGAGGAACTTCTAAGATGGGAACTCTACTTCTACTGAGGTGGGAACTTCTAAGAGGAGATCTCTGCTTCTACTGAGGTGGAAACATCTAAAGGGAGAACTCTACTTCTACTAAGGTGGGAACTTCTAAGGTGAGAACTCTGCTTCTGAGGGAATTTCTAAGAAGAGATTTCTACTTCTGCTGAGGTGGGAACTTCTAAGGTGAGAACTTTACTTCTTTGGAGGTGGGATTTCTAAGAGGTGAACTTTTTTCTATTGTGGGGGTGCTTCTAAGAGGAGATCTCTACTTCTACTGAGGTGGGAACGTCTAAGGAGAGAACTTTACTTCTTTGGAGGAGGAACTTCTAAGATGGGGACTCTACTTCTATGGAGAAGGGAATTTCTAAGCGCATATCTCTACTTCTACTGAGGTGGGAACTTCTAAGGGGAGAACTCTACTTCTATGGAGTGGGGACTTCAAAGATGGGAACTCTTCTTCTATGAAGAGGAAGAACTTCTAAGAGGAGATCTCTATTTATACTGAGGTTTGAACTTCTAAGAGGAGAACTCTACTTCTATGGAGGTGGGGGATTTCCAAGGTTGAACTCTATTCTATAATGGGGGAATCTCCCAAGAGGGAACCCTACTTCTTCCTAAACTGTGTCATTAGGGGAAACTGCTAAATCTGAAGCTGAATTGGTGAAAGGGGACTCTGTGTCTTCAACTCTAATTAAAGAGGACCACTACCTCTTTCACAGCAGCATTAGTAAAAGATCTCTATTTCTTCTTTAACTGTTTCAGTAAGGGGTGAAATGTACTGCATCTACAGCAATGTCAGAAAAAGATAAACTCTAATACCCCGTACACACTATCGGAAATGCCACCAAAAAAAGACTGATGTGAACTTTTTGTCATAAAATACGACCGTGTGTATGCTACATCGGACTTTTGCTGGCGGAATTCCAGCCAGCAAAAGATTGAGAGCAGGTTCTCTATTTTTCGGTCGGAAAAAGTTCCCATCCGAAAAAGGCGATCGTCTGTATGCAATTCGGAAAAATCACGCATGCTCGGAAACAATTTGACGCATGCTCGGAAGCACTGAACTTCATTTTCTCGGCTCGTCGTAGTGTTGTACGTCACCGCTTTCTTGACGGTAGAAAGTTCAGAGAACTTTTGTGTGACCGTGTGTATGCAAGACAAGCTTCAGCGGAATCCTATCAGAAAAGCCATCATATCTTTTTCCGACCAAAATCCCGATCGTGTGTGCGCGGCATTACTCTTCAACCAAAACGATAGGGGAACTCCACACCGTCCACAGTTGCATGAGTAAAATGTGAACCCGATGTCTTTCTCAACTGTGTAAGTAAGAGAAGAAAACAAACTTATCCTACCTCTTCCTCATTTGCTGAGTTATACTTATGACAATATATTAGGAGGTTCTAACAAAGGAGTTTATATTGTAACCAAAGCTGCTTCTCAATACAGACTACTATAGAAAGGACACAAACTGTAACCTAATGAGATGCTTCTGTTCTAGGTGACGGGATTTGACAGTGTGGATGATGAATCCAAATACAATGAACATATGTTCTCTTACAAGAGCCCCACCCCTGACCAGTGGACACTTGAGCAAAACCCACCATACAGCTACTACTTGTATTATATGTATGCCAACATTATGATCCTCAACAACCTGCGCAAGTGAGTGCCAGTTCCCCTTATATCACTGATCATGGGGAATTTAAGGATATTAGGATTGACTTCTAAATGCTCAGATGGATAATGTAATAGCCCCAGAAGAGTTGAAGCTGTTATAGCTGCAAAGGGTGGGCCAACTCAATATTGAACCCTACGGACTAAGACTGGGATGCCATTTAAAATTCATGTGTGTGTAAAGGCAGGCGTCCCAATACTTTTGGTAATATAGTATAGTTTCTGCATTGAAAAAAAAATGTAATGTACAATCCTTATTGCTGAGCAACTTTCCTTATCCTCCATCGAAAAATCCTCTTTCAATGGCATGACTAACTGGAAATTCATGTTTGACATGATATGAGTTACTACTCTGCATGTGTCACCTCTAATGTTTTGCTGCAATCTGTGTAGTCACTAACTTCAGGTACTAGTTTGATGGCATGTAGTAGATCTGGTCTCATAGTCTTAAAATTCATATCTTCTTTCCTATGCAGAGAGAGAGGGATGAGCACTTTTCTCTTTCGACCACATTGTGGTGAAGCTGGCTCCATCACCCATCTGGTGTCGGCATTTTTAACAGCGGACAACATTTCCCATGGACTGAATCTCAAGAAGGTAAGAAAGCGACATCTAATAGTGAAATAATTTGACCTTGAAGATTCAGCAGTTCTTCAAGGAATGATAGTTTTGCCTTGCCTGGAAAAAAACGACATTTCAGCTTTGCAAAAGTTGAGTTTCTAAATGCAAAAAGCATTTCAACCTACGTCTTCGCCTTTCCTTTGTATTGATTTGTGCTAAGGGTAGGGCCGGCGCTGATGCTAGGTGAACTAGGCAGACGCCTAGGGCGCGCTGCTACCTAGTGGGCGCAGTCACGGCCGCTGACTTCCCTACTAGCCTGGCCCGGGGAACACAAGGGTCTGAAGGCCACCACCCTACACCGTGGAGGACAACCATCACGGCTGTGGAGGTGGTCAGCAGCAGCTCAGCCTGTGAGGAGGGCGATCCCGAGTCAGCTCTCGGGAGTTGGAGGACAGCAGGAGGGGCGGGGGGGGGGGGGGCAGAGGAGGTGGGAACCATGTCTCAGGATGGAGGAGAAGTTCTGCTGCCCCTGTGAGTCTGCTCTGACAATCAGCACCCGCGCTCTATGCAAGACACACACCCCCCCCCCCCCACGATACTAGTGATAGTTTTGGGCGCCAAATACTTAAGCACTGGTCCTGGGTAAGGGCAAACATTCCCATAGACACACTCCTAAACCTTGTGGACGGCCTTCCCAGAAGAGTTGAAGCTGTTATAGCTGCAAAGGGCGGGCCAACCCAATATTGAACCCTACGGACTAAGACTGGGGTGCCATTAAAGTGCATGTAAAGGCAGGTGTCCCAATACTTTTGGTAATATAGTGTATATTTACCTAGAAAAATGTTCAATACTTCTTTTACCCGCTGTAAATAGATTTTTTTTTTTTCACAAGAAAATGCTGTAAATAGATTTGGATGGTTATTTTGGGATCCACCTGATGTGAAATAGAGTGATGGTTTTTGGGCGTATACGCCCTTCCTCAAATTCACAGATCGCTTTTGACTTGTGAACTTGAGAAAGGGTGGAGGCGCCAGGAAACTGTCCTATTATTTCACAATGTGTATATAATGCAATAAATAGATTAAAAAAAAGATACTGGTGTTGCATCCCTTTGGTTCAGAATTCATGGATTGAAGGCAATTGGAAGAATAAAGATGAACAAATGATGTGCTCATGCATCCGTAAGACATGCAGCTCACCAGTTTGCATGTATGTTAAGGGCTCATGCGCACGGCATGAGCCTTTTTTTTTTTTTTTTTCTTAGAGCCTGTGAACGTAGCTGCATGTTTTAATGTGGCCATACACATGTAGGCATTTATGCACATATTTGTACCCAGGGCCATGGAAAAATGCCCCAAAGCTGCATTTAGAGAGGCATAATTTATGCGTGTGTTAATGCGTGTATGCACATAAATTTATTCTAGCCATTAGAGTGCGTTTATGCTTAAAAACATGAGCAAATATGCGCATGAATGCAAAAAAAACCCAAAACACTAGATTAGAGGCATTTCTGGCAGCATATTTGGAGCATACCCAATTGTATGAGCCCTAAAAAAAAGAATATATATAAATTTATTTATTTTTTTACCACACTTTGCAATTTGATCTTTAAATTTTTTTTTTTTAAGGAACCCTTATTACAATGAAAACATAACTAAAAGCAATTAAACATTTTCTGCATTTTGCAGAATGACCACAAGGTGTCACCATTGAGCAGCAGTGTACAAACCTGTGATAAGTAACCAGAATGTGTGTTCCTCTTGCAGAGCCCTGTGCTGCAGTACCTGTATTACCTGGCACAGATCCCCATCGCCATGTCTCCGCTCAGCAACAACAGCCTGTTTCTGGAATATTCCAAAAACCCGCTGCGAGAATTCCTCCATAAAGGCCTCGTGGTGTCTTTGTCCACAGATGACCCGATGCAGTTCCACTACACCAAGGTGGGTAACAAAAAAAATAAATAAATAAAACGTGTAAATTAAAAATAGGGATGTGGTTCATCGTATGAGTCTGTAGTGCCCAGGACGGTGACATACATACTTTACATAAAAAAAATAAGTGTGGTCATATATCTGTGCAGTTAGTGCGATACACTGATAAATATTGTGTTTTTTTTGTAGGAAGCGCTGATGGAAGAATACGCCATTGCTGCCCAGGTATGGAAGCTGAGCACCTGCGATTTGTGTGAACTTGCCAGGAACAGCGTCCTGCAGAGCGGCCTCTCCGACAAGGTCAGTGGATGAACGGGTTAGATATAATGGAGTGCTCTGTATAATCCTTGTCACCGAGGATCCTTCCTCCACTTGGTGATCCTTCCCCCGCTTGCAAATTTCAGCAGCTGGAGATGTGAGGCGGTTGGGGGAAGGCCATGAACACTTCTCACCTTTTTGATGGAAGTGATGAGAGAGTGGCTGGGTAGCTTTGACCCAACACACACCAACAGTGGTCCACGGTCCAGTATACCTCATCTTGAAGAAAAAAATGTAAAGGAGGATGAGAGCTCCTCAAATCTGATCAAAGTCTATTACGTTTCTATTACAGGTGATAAAAGAGCAGAACAGAGTCAACACATTTCAGGGGTCAGAAATCCCCTCATCAGGGCTGAGGAACCACGCAACACGGTCTTATTTCACGGCCCTTTTCTGTTGTCTTAAGAACAGATTGAGGGAATTTCTGACCCCCGAAAATGTGTTGGCTCTCTTTTGACCTTGTGGTGGTCAACCTTTGCATTGTTCAGAATACTGTGAAGACACATAAGATTAACCATATTGACAGATGGTTTACCATGGGTTTCAGGCCTCCATTTTTTTTTTCCTTACTTTGGGCCCAGCCGGTTCGCACACACCTCAGGAACTCAGTGTAGAGATGGAGGGTACCCCTCATTGTGGGCACAGCAGGTGTACAGACCCGGGGACTCAGCACAGGGATGGTGGGAACCCCTCATAATGGGCACAGCAGGTGTACAGGAACTCAGCACATGGATGGTGGGAACCCCTCATAATGGGCACAGCAGGTCTGTAGACTCGGGAACTCGGCACATGGATGGTGGGAACCCCTCATCATGGGCACAGCAGGTGTACAGACCTGGGGACTCAGCACGGGGATGGTATGAACCCCTCATAATGGGCACAGCAGGTGTACAGGAACTCAGCAAATGGATCGTGGGAACCCCTCATAATGGGCACAGCAGGTCTGTAGACTCGGGAACTCGGCACATGGATGGTGGGAACCCCTCATAATGGGCACAGCAGGTGTACAGACCTGGGGACTCAGCACAGGGATGGTGGGAACACCTCATAATGGACACAGCAGATACACAGACCTGGGAACTCAGCACAGAGATGGTGGGAGCCCTTCATAATGGGCACAGCAGATATACAGACCCATAAACTCGGCACAGGGATGGTGGGAACACCTCATAATGGGCACAGCAGATGTACAGACCCAGGAACTCAGCACAGGGATGTTGGGAACACCTCATGGGCACAGCAGGTGTACACACACAATGGCTCCATTGTATGGATTTTACCGGTGGGCTTAGCTGGATTTCATTTGTAATGATACTTTAATAAATGAGGCTCCAATTGTGTCCTCTAATCCACCCACAGGAGAAGAAGCATTTCCTGGGAGCCAATTACCTGAAGGAAGGTCCGGAAGGGAACAGCATCAGCCGCACCAACGTCGCCCAGATCCGTATGGCTTTCCGATACGAGACATTATGTAATGAGCTCAGCTTCTTAACGGACGCTATGAACACGGCACACCTCCCTCTGCCTAATGAGCAGTGAGCCCATGTGACTATTAAACTGTGAAAAGGATGGACGTCTGACGTTTACCTCTGCACCGCACAAACGCTTATCCGCTCTCGTAGTGTAGAATGTGTCAAGTGTTGAAATATTTATTACATTTATCACGTATGGAAAGGTAACCACTGCTAAGTCACTCAGGACTTGATACAGGAATACCAAGAAAATGTGTCGTTTCTGTGCATGCCATTTTGCAATATAATGTTAATAAAATATTTGTTTTTTTTTTTTTTGCATTTCAACCTCCAGCCCAGTGTTTCTCAACCAGGGTGCCATTTGGGTTCCTCAAGGGTGCCGCAAACATGGGACCCAGTTGGTCCTGGATCAGCATCATGAGTTGCCGTGGTTTGGGCGTCCACCAGCCCCATTACAGCCAATGACCTTCTAGGACCAGGATGCACAGCATCATTTGTTGGTATGGTGATGGCGGCCAGCTTGTCCGCGCCATAATGCAAGACTCTGATCCAGGGCAGGTAGCGTGCAGGGCCACCTCCAGCATTCAGGAGAAGATAGAAGTCCATCTCCTCCAGACCTCCTCCACCTCTCGTCCTCCTGCCAGCATGCTGGAGCAAAATGAAGGGGGGCTCTGATGTGTTGAGGGTGCTCAGTGAGGTGAGGGGGACTCAATGTATATGGGGCCCTCTGATGTGTGGGGGGGGGGGGCGCATCTAGTGGTCATAATACTTTTATTTTTTATTTTTTTCTGATTGAGGTATTTCAGACAGCAAACAATTTAAACATAGACACGTTATGTATTCTAATAAGCCACAGCTCAAGGAACCCCCAAAAACCTCTGTTGGAGCCCTGGTTGAGAATGGCTGCTTTATAGTGTTCCAGCTGCTATATAAAGGTTAATGTGGTGGGGTGGGGGTTGGAGGAGCTGGGCCAGCTCCAGCTGATATTAGACACACCCAGAAGAGGAGAGGGCTATATGTATGGAGGGGGCTGTGCCAGGTAGTGGTCTCTTCTGGTGTAGTCATACTTTCGTGCACGTTCATAGACCTATTGCAAGTGAATACAAAAATCATTTATGTAAAAGAATAACACTGTAAATAGGCATTTAAAATTGCTGAGTTTTCCGTGCTTTTACCTGCAGTTTTTACTATAGTGACCAGGTTTCTTTAATGCTCACAAAACACTCTCATGACTTTTTAGGACATAAATGCCGATCAGTCAATGATCTGATATTGATTAACCCCCCTTGGTGCTGAAGGAGCATTCTCATATGACAAAGCATTCCACCATGGAAAAGAAGAAAAGTGCATAATCTATGGGCTGCACAAACCTCCCCATTGCCCAAACCAGGGAGCGGTATCAATACCTGATCAATCTTCTAAACACATCAATAGACTATTGAGAATTGGGTTTAATAGACACTGCCACAATGTGAGCACCTTATACCCCCCCCCCCCCCCGATGTATATGAGGGCATGCCACCATATACTACACTTGCCCACGCTCTTCATCACACTGGGAACTTTCTTTAAATTGTTGGATTCATGTTTTTCCATTTTAGTGCTTTGACGTTGTGTATTATTATGAAGGTGCTAATTTCTTGAAACGTTATCAAGTTTACTTTTGAATGGGTCAGTCCACTGCAGGAGATGGTTTTAATGTTTGGTAGGTGATGGAGAGTAAAGCCTAGTACACACGATCCGATTGTTGGTCAACAGAGCGTCAGACTTTTGTCCGAAGGGCGTGTGCCAGGATCTTGTCTAGCATACTAACGGCACACAATTGTCAGCCAACAAACACGAACGTAGTGACTTACAACGTGGAATTTCAGCTCTTGAGTGCCGCCCTTTGGGCACCTTTTGCTAATGTCGTGTTTGGTGAGTATTGATTCATTGTTTGTACTTTGGACTTTTGTGTGACGGACTTGTGTACAGACGATACGAAAATCTGACAACAGACTGTCCGCCAAAAAATTTACTAGCCTGCCATCCAACATTTGTTGGCGGAAAGTTGGACAATTGTCTGAAGGAGCATACTAACGGTTGGATTTTAGGCCAACAGTCTGTCATCACACAATCCCCTGCTGAAAATCCGATCGTGTGTACGAGGCTTAACACTGCCTAACAGTTTGCATTGATAATATCTGTGTGGGGTGGTCCTGGGTTTGCACACCTGCTGTGCCCAATATGAAGTTCTCACCATCCATGCACTGAGTTCCTGGGTCTCATTGTGTGGGACTCCCACCAACCCTGGGCTAAGTTCCTGGGTCTGTACACCTGCTGTGCCCATTATGAGGGGTTCCCACCACCCTTGTGCTGAGTTCCCGGGTCTGCATGCCTGTTGTGCCCATTAGGAGGGGTTTCCACCACCCCTGTAATGAGTTCTCAGGTTTGCATGATTGCTGTGCCAATTATGAGAGGTTCTCGCCATCCATGCGCTGGGTTCCTGGGTCTCTTTGTGAAAGACTCCCACCAACCCTGGGCTGAGTTCATGGGTCAGGACACCTGCTGTGCCCGTTATGAGGGATACCCATCATCCCTGTGCTGAGTTCCCAGGTCTGCATGGCTGCTGCATCCATTAAGAGGGTACCCACCATCCCTGTGATGAGTTCCTGGGTCTGCATGCCTGCCATTATGAGAGGTTCTAGCCATCCATGCGCTGAGTTCCTGGGTCTCATTGTGAGGGACACCCACCATCCCTGGCCTGATTTCCTGGGTCTGTACACCTGCTGTGTCCACTAGTAGGAGTTCCCACCATCCCTGGACTGAGTTCATGGGTCTGGACACCTGCTGTGCCCGTTATGAGGGGTTCCTACCATCCATGCACTGGGTTTCCAGGTCTGCACGCCTGCTGTGTCCATTATGAGGGTCTCTGACCATCCCTACACTGAATTGCAGGGTTTGCACACCTGCTGTGCCTATTATGAGGGTCTTCCACCATCCCTGCGCTGGGTTCCTGGGTTTGCACACCTGCTGTTCCCTTATGAGGGGTTTACCACTTTCTCTGCTAAATCTTACCTTTTTATGAAGAATCTGAAGGATATTGGTGACACCCCTAGGTGAGCAATCTCAGAGCCCAGGTCTACGGACAAGGTCTAAAAACTGAAATTCCACTTTATGGGTGCTATCTTTCTGCTATCGTTCAGCTTATTTTGTTAATGTCCTTTTTTTTTTTTTTGTATGTATTCTGTAGAATAAAAGTACCATTGTGTGACATTGTGTCAGTTTGAAAAGTTTTTGTGGGGAGGGACTCCTGTATTACATTTGAGTCTATTTATAAAATCTTTGTGTAGCCATTCCTCCAGTGAATCTGCATGTACATCCATTCTGTGCAAATTGGGCAAAAATTACAGTTTTTTTTAGGCGATTTGTGAAAAAGATGTCTTATTATGGCCACTAGATGGAGCTCAGGGGCATAGGAAATACATCTCTGTAACAAGAAATACAATGTAACAATGCTAGAGGGAATTCGCTGTAATCATTAGCAAATAAATGGGACCATTGGTTATTGGTTATTGGTCATTTTAACTAGTGATTGCAGCGAATTGCAGAGATGTATTTTCTATGCCCCTGAGCTCCATCTAGTGGCCATAATAAAACATCTTTTTCACAAATCGCCTAAAAAAAAAAAAAACAGTAATTTTTGCCCAATTGTAACATTGCTAATAAACACTAGAGGGAAATAGCACATAAATGGGACCATTGGTTATTGGGGGATTGGTAATTTTAACTATTTCCCTCTAGTGTTTATTTAGCATTGTTACATTGTATCTCTTGCTACAAAGGCCCATGTATTTTTCTACGCTCCTCAGCTCCATCTAGTGGCTGTAATGTATTTTAGTACTGCAAAAAATAAAAGAACATTTGTTCAGAAGAGAAATTTGCCAAATGGACAAAAACAAATGTTATTAGGCTAAGAATGGATCTACACACAAATTGACAGAGCATGGATATACTGTACATGCAAAGCCACTGGATGAATGGCTATGCAAATTTTTTTTTTTTTTTAATAACCCTAAAGTGTATTTTTGAGAATAAAAAAAAAAATAGAAATAAAAAATGGGGCCACTACAGCCACACAGTATTAAGAACACAGAATATGAAGGATGCTGCATCCGAAAACTTTATAATGGTGTTTTGATACTGTAGCAATAACTCTTGGTGGAGCTGCTGATTTAAGCGGGCTTGTTACCTTCACTCTCCTTCCCTCTGTTTCACCGGCACCGGGTCTAGGGTTCCGTTGAGTTTACCCCTGGACGATATAAGCACCAACACTTGAGTATGTTTTCAATGCTTTATTGAACAATTAACGAAGGAAGTAGCAGGAAAGAGGCAGAAAAGGAACTGCAGGGAAGCTCAAATACCTTCTGTAGGATTCTTTGCAAATTTCCTTTAGAATTTAACTTTGTAATCAGATGTGATCCCCTTGTGGGACACAATCTTTGCTTGCCTGGATAGGCCTCTCTCACTTCAACTGTGACTAATTGACCACTCATGGCTCCAAAACCATGCAGGCACCATGACATGAGTGATCAATTAGCCACAGTTGAAGGAACCCCTAGCAACCTCTTGAGGAACCTTGGTGGAGAATGGCTGATTAAAAGACATGTTGGGGCCATGACGCTTGTTCTGGCAAATGGTGTTGGCTCCAAAACCATGCAGGCACCATGACAACACCATTCGTTAGAACAAGCTGCATGGCCCCATTGATCTTTCTCCACCAAAGTTCCTCCAGAGGTGGCTAAGGGTTCCTTGAGCTGTCACCAATCAACCTCCCATCTGATGGTAACTGCATAGTTCCAGAGCCAATGCTACTTCGCAGAACCAGCATCAAGGATCTTGTTAGGTAATGGTAAGGGTGCCATTCTGATCACTACTGTAAGGGGGGGGGGGGGGTAATTCTTCTCACTGACTACCAATAGAAGGGGTATTTTTGGCATTGATCCCAATTGATTTGACCATAGAAGAGATTCCCTGAAATCTAGAAAAATGATTTCAAGGGTTTCTCTGGGGTTAGAAGGTTGAGAAAGGCTGGCATATATGGATTATTATACAATTGATGTAGAACTCTTTGAAGAAGATGCCAATGGTTGGAACAATCAGGACCATTTTTAAGGCAGGGCAAAAGGGGCAGCTGCCCTGGGCCCAGTCATTGTAGTGGGGCCCAAAGCAGCTGCCTCATACTTGCCAACTATCCCAGTTTAAATTCCCTTATCCCTTGAAGTTTTAGTCCTGTGCTGTGTCCCGATATCTCAGTGTAAACTTCTGCTGCTGCCCAGCTTTATGTAAATAGTCACTGACTGCGGCATTCATATGTATGTCATGTCCCCCTGAGGTCACATCCACCATCACGTCTGCTGAATGCTGCCCACTGGGGAGGTAAAGGAGCATGCTTGAAAGTCCCACCTACAGCTGTAGTCATTAGGCCTAACATCAGCCTGTTCTGCAAAAGTAAGCAAATTGGAGGCGGAACCCTTTTTCAAAATAACATGGTGCCCACAGCACCCTGAATTTTGGTGCATGTGAATACGCAGGTAGGCAGTGAGAAGATAATGTGCTGTAACCTTTAGCAACCAATCAGTGAGCAGTAATGCTGTGCACTAACCTCCTGAAACCAATCAGTGAGCAGTAATAATGTGCAGTAACCTCTAACAACCAATTAGTGAGTGGTATAGATGTTCAGTAACCTCTAGCAATCAATCAGTGAGCAGTATTGATGAACAGTAATCTCTAGCAACCAATCAACAAGCAGAAGTCATGTGCTGTAACCTCTAGAAAATAACAGTGAGCCATAATGTGTGCTGTAACCTCTAGCAGCCAGTCAGTGAGCGGTAATGATACACTGTAACCTCTGGTAACCAGTCAGTGAGCGGTAATGATACACTGTAACCTCTGGCAACCAATCGCAATTGCTGCCTGATCTGATTCAGTAAACTGATTTTGAGTCTAGCTGCTATTTATTGAATGTCTCAGAGCAGGTGGAGAGCAAAATTGCGTGGAAGAGGGGGCCCAAGAAAAAGTTTGCCCAGGGTCCAACCAATATTAAAGACGGCCCTGGGAACAATGTGAAGTTTGAAATGTGCCTTTCAAAGCTTTAGTCCAGGGGTCTCCAAACTATGGCCCTGCAGTTAAGGAACTACACTTCCCGTCATGTCTGCCAATGTCAGAGTTTTTCAATGCCTCATGGGACATGTAGTTCCCCAACAGCTGAAGAGCCAAAGCTTGGAGATCACTGCTTTAGTCCACTGGAGGTCATAAAACTCCTTACCTTTGTCCTATTTCCATCTGGCCATTGGTCAAAGGGCTGCCTCAAATTTAGAAGGCTTTGGGCAAAATTTGAGCTGCTGGCACCACCTGGCTCAACAAAAAGTCAACTGAACAACCAACTTTTGTCAAAGGTGGCAAGCGGAAAATTATCAGCAAAACAGCACTTGCATCCAGGCACTGTTAAGGTATTCCGACAGCCACTGGTGCTGGCTGTCAGAATACAATAGCCCAGCAGGGGAGACTTGTCCATCCAAGCTGTCTAGCACGGATGGAGGAATCAGCTTTCTTTTATTAAACCTATAGGATGAATAAAAACAATGTCTGCATGTGTATGACCAGCTTTACGGAACCTAGACCTGTGGTTCAGAAAGTTGTAAAACTGGGGTGCCCAAGGGTGTATGTGACCCAAGATGGCCGAACAAGGCTATGAATGCAGCCCGACACAAAATCATAAACTTACCTAAAAAAAAATGTTTATTTTGTTTCTTTTTAAATGCATTTACGCTTAGCAAACACAAGCAGCCAAAGAAAAATTTGAGTGTGACACTTTACTGGACATTTATATGTTTTATCTTCCCAAAGAAACATCTCCCACTCTTCTCAATCACCCCTCCTTCGTGTCCTCAGTTTTCAGCAGCACCCCCAGTGGAGAAAATAATGATTTGAGCCCCTGCAGATTTTGTAAGTTTGCCCACTTACAAAGAAATGAAGGGTCTATAATTTTTATCATAGGTGTATTTTAAATGATCGAGACGGAATATCAACCAAAAATCCAGAAACAAAAAACACATAAAACTTATGTTATAAATTGAGTTGCAGGTCAGTGAGTAAAATAAGTATTTGATCTCCAAGCAAAACATAACTCAGTACTTGGTGGAGAAACCCTTGTTGGCAAGCACAGAGGTAAGACATTTCTTGTAGTTGGTGACCAGGTTTGCACACATCTCAGGAGGGATTTTGGTCCGCTCTTCTTTAGAGATCGTCTGTAAATCCTTAAAGTTTCTTGGCGGTCGCTTAAAGTTTCAGCTCCCTCCATACATTTTCTATAGGATTAAGGTCTGGAGTCTGGCTAGGCCACTCCATGACCTTAATGTGTTTCTTCTTGAGCCACTCCTTTGTTGCCTTGGCAGTATGTTTTCGGAAATTGTCATGCTGGAAGACCCATCCATGACCCATCTTCAGTGTTCTGGCTGAGGGAAGAAGGTTCTCATCCAAGATCTTACAATACATGGCCCTGTCCATTGGCCCCTTAATGTGGCAAAGTCGACCCGTATCTTTAGCAGAGAAGCAAAGCATAATGTTTCCACCTCCGTGCTTAACTGTAGGGATGGTGTTCTTAGGGTCATAGTCAGCATTATTCTTCCTCCAAACACAGCGAGTCAAGTTAATGCCAAAGAACTCAATTTTGGTCTCATCTGACCACAGCACTTTCTCCCAATCCTTCTCAGAATCATTTAGATGTTCACTGGCAAACTTCAGACGGGCCTGTACATGTGCTGCCTTGAGGAGGGGGACCTTGGGGGCGCTGCAGGATTTCAAACCATGGCGGCGTATTGCGTTACCAATGGTGTGTTTGGTGACTGGGGTCTCAACTGCCTTGAGATCATTCAGAAGCTCCTCCCGTGTAGTTCTGGGCTGATCCCTCACTTTTCTCATAATCATTCTCACCCCATTAAGGTGAAATCTTTTCACGGAGCTCCAGACAGAGGGCCATTGATGGTTTTTTAGTATTTCTTTAATTTGCGAATAATCGATCCAACAGTTGTCTACTTCGCACCAAGCTTCTTGCTGGTGGTCTTGTAGCCCATTCCAGCCTTGTGCAGGTCTACAATCTTCTCCCTGACATCCTTTGACAGCTCTTTGGTCTTGCCCATGATGGTGAGGTTTGAATGGAAGAAAGAAATTCTGTGGACAGGTGTCTTTTATACACATAACGAGTTGTCTTTGGAGCACCTTCTTATATTGACAGGACTAATCTGTGTACCACATGAGCACCTACTGTAGCCAGTCTGTGGCAGCCAGAATTATTGTTGGTTGGTAGGGAATAAAATACTTATTTTACTCACTGAACTGCAACTCAATTTATAACATTTGTATCGTGTTTTTTCTCATTCGCCGGCCACGAGCGATCGCGGGCACAAGAGGCAGAACAGGGACGTGTGTGTGTGTGTGTGTGTGTGTGTGTGTGTGCATACACATACCAGTTCTGTAAAGAGAGGAGAGAGATCGTGAGTTCCTAGGAGCTGGGAACCACAATCTCCTATAGTCAGTCCCATCCCCCACAGTAAGAACACACATAGGGAACACAATTAACCCCTTGATCGCCCCCTAGTGTTAACCCCTTCCCTGCCAGTGACATTTATACAGTAATCAGTGCATTTTTATAGCACTGATCACTGTATAATTGTCAATCGATTCAAAAGTGTCCGATGTGTCCGCTATAATGTCGCAGTTTTGATGAAAAAAAAAAAAAATCACAGATCGCCGCCAGTACTAGCAAAAATAATAAAAATGCCATAAATCTATCCCCTATTTTGTAGACGCTATAACTTTTGCGCAAACCAATCAATATACGCTTTTTGCACTTGTTATTACCAAAAACATGTAGAAGAATACATATCGGCCTAAACTGAGGGAAAAAAATAGCTTTTTTTTTTTAAAAAAAAAATTTGGTCTATTTATTACAGCAAAAAGTACAAAATATTGTGTTTTTTTTCCAAATTTTCGCTCTTTTTTGTTTATAGCGCAAAAAATAAAAACCGCAGGGGTGATCAAATACCACCAAAAGAAAGCTCTATTTGTGGGGGAAAAAAGGACATCAATTTTGTTTGGGTACAGTGTCGCACGACCGCGCAATTGTCAGTTAAAGCGACGCAGTGCGGTAATCGAAAAAAAAATGGCCTGGTCATTGAGCAGCCAATTCTTCCGGGGCTGAATTGGTTAACTCAATATCAATGACATGGTATTGATAAGAGCTATTTTATCTAAGGGAAGTTCCCAAAACATGGCCTGTTGGGGGTACTTGGGGATTGAGGTTGAGAACCAGTCACTGTGTTAGATAACCAAATATAGTGTCAGCACTAGTTTTAGGTTGTCCTCTTTTACAATTTAGAAAAAAAAAAAAAAAAAAAAAAAAGGGGTTTACAAAAAATAAATAAATAAAAAAAAATTACAAAAAAATAAAAAAACAAAATTTACAAAAAAAAAAAAAATTATTAAAAAAAAAAAAAAATTACAAAAAAAAAAAAAAAAATTACAAAAAAAAAAAAAAATTACAAAAAAAAAAATAAATATTATGTTTTATTACGCAGATAAGTATATTATCTAGATCAGTGTTTCTCAACTCCAGTCCTCAAGGCGCACCAACAGGTCATGTTTTCAGGATTTCCACTATTTTGCACAGGTGATTTGATCAGTTTCTTTGCCTTAGTAATTACCACAGCCATTTCATCTGAGGGAAATCCTGAAAACATGACCTGTTGGTGCGCCTTGAGGACTGGAGTTGAGAAACACTGATCTAGATCAATGATTGGCTCATCATTATCTAGATCCTTTTCGGCTCATCAGCTCTCCCTATTGTTAGTATATTTTATAGGCGGCTCACGACAATTCCTCTTCTTCCAATGTGGCCCAGGAAGGTCAAAAAGTGGGACACCCCTGCTGTAAAATAAAGGGATGCCTTTGCGGGGGGGGGGGGGGTACTTGAGGTTAGTTCAGCAAGCAGGAATACTGCTATCAGAAGGAAAAAGCCTTTTATTAATACTAAACATTGTGTTGATGAGTATATGGGTTAGACATCTGTGTGTGGTCGCCCATCACACGTATACAAAACGCTTGTTTAAAGTACTGAAAAGCAAAACTTTATTGAACATTAAAGTGCTATTGGTAGGAAGATCAGTGTACAGACTCCAAATTGTATACATGAAAGAAGCATATTGTACAGGTCAGTAGTGTCTGCGTAGTTCTTAGACATGTGCGTTTCGTTCCAAATAGATATTAAAAAAAATCTGACACATTTTTCATAATTTAGATATATCCGAATTACAGTATAAACGAAGTTTACTGAATGCTCCAAATAACGAAAACGGAATCGAATTTTACATCAAACTCCAGTCGAAATTCTAACTGTAAACATATTTCTGAAATCAAAGACTGTGTGCGTTTATTAGAGTACCATCAAAATAATGCTGTTTTTGTTAGGCCAAAAGAGATTAAAAAAAAAAAATTAAAAAAAAAAAAAAAAAAAGAGTCGTAATCATTTGATGAAGATTTTTCTTTTGTTTGTTCACTTTGCCACATTAGTTTTTTTTATTTTTAAAAGATTCAAATCGATACATTTTATTTTGAATCGGTTGAATTTGAAAAACTTTATATTTTTTGTTTTATTTTTTAAATCGAATATTCTCAAATTCTACCAATTCAAAATGTATCGATTTGAATCTTAAAAAAAAAAAAAAATATTGGGAGAAAATTAGAAAAAGACATGAAATGAATTCCGAATACGAATTGAATGAATCAACCGAATTTAACTAAACTAAATAACTAGATTAACGAATCAAAACAATTTTTTTCGTCATGCACAGGTCTAGTAGTTAAAAAAAAAAAAAAATTGCAACTTTCTCACACACTTTACAAAAAACAGCCATTTTCCCAGAGACACCAACTTACTCCTGAGTTGGTATTGTACTATTTCGTATAATTTCTTCTGCTCCGTGTCACCCTTCTTTCTAAACTCCGCCATCCCTCCCAGCTACGGGTGAAACGCCCATTCGATTTTGAATTCACGGGGTAGAACAAATGGCCTTTTTAAAAAAAAAAAAAAATTAAAAAAAAGTAGGATGATTGTACTTACTGCAACGTCTTATTTGGAGTCCACCGAGGGACACAGAAATTCCAAAACTGTTGGGTTATATTGCCTCCTGCAGGGGGCAGTATAACTCAACAGTCTAAGAATTCCTGGGTCCACTCCAATGCTACTTTTACTGTTTATTTCAGGTACTTGTATAGCGCCGTCAATTAACACATATATTGTACATTTACATCAGTCCCTGCCCCCAAAGAGCTTACAATCTAAGGCCCTTAACTCACATGCATATATACACATACTAGGGCCAACTTAGACAGGAGCCAATTAACCTCCCAGCATGTCTTTGGAGTGTGGCAGGAAACCGGAGTAACCGGAGGGAAGAAACCCGCGCAGGCAGAGGGAGAACATGTAAACTCCAGGGAGGGGGTGCCGTGGTTGGGATTCAAACTGACTCCCCTAGTGCTGGCCACTTAGCCACTGTGAAACAAGAAAAATCCAGATGGCTGCACACCAAATGGTCCACGTTTATTGAAAATGTAAGACCAAAATGACAGGTGGTGCAGGTACAGTAGAGGGGACTGACAGTTAAACGTGTTTCGCCTAAATAAGCGCTGTCTTTAGTGCGAAACGCGTTTAACCTGTCAATGACAGGTGGTGCAGGAACATTATAAGACTGACAGGTGAACGCGTTTTGGGCTAAAGACAAACGCCCTAAAATACGTAGAGAGTTTTTTACTGTAAGAGCGGCAAGGATGTGGAATTCCCTTCCACAGGCGGTGCTCTCAGTAGGCAACATCGATAGTTTCAAGAAACTATTAGATAAGCACCTGAATGACCGCAACATACAGAGATATACAATGTAATACTGACATATAATCACACATAGGTTTGATTTGTGTCTTTTTTTGACCTCGCCTACTATGTAACACTTATGAAAGTGAAACGCGTTTAACGGTCAGTGCTCTCTACTGTACCTGCACCACCTGTCATTTTGGTCTTAAACGTTCAATAAAAGTGGATCATTTGGTGTGCAGCCATCTGGATTTTTCTCGTTTCATATGGTGCACAATGTGAGCTGGGCTGGCACCCGACCGGAGGAGGTGTATGGAGATTTATCAGATGTGACCCCCCCCCCGGAGCAGCGATATAGAGCAGGGCACTCAGCCAATGTGCTGCCTATTTCCATACTTTGTTATATCTCAGTGCTGCTCATCTCCTCCAGCCTCTTTCTGCCACTTCCTGTCTACATGCCCTCGCTCCAGTACTGGCTGCACATCATTGCTCTGATAGCATATGACGGGGGTGACTACATAGGAGAGACAGGGACAGTGTTGTCCCCTCGTAACAGGAAGTGCCCGAACAAGGCCCATCCTGGCAGGATCACCAGGGATTATTTTTAAATGAAAGCTGCAGATGTAAAAAAAAAAATAAAAAAAAAAAATAAAAATTAAAGACTAAAAGAAATGGCACGAATGTAGTAAAGTGTCTATGACGGTGGTAGCGAATCTTGGCTCCCCAGATGTTTTGGAACTACATTTCCCATGATGCTCAACTACACTCCAGAGTGCCAGAGCATCATGGGAAATGTAGTTCCAAAACACCTGGGGGTGCCAAGGTTCACCATCACTGGCCTATGAGATGTTCAGCCATAGCAGCTCCGGAGAGTGCAGTCTACCCACCAAAACTCTGCCCTACTCCATCAGAAACCTAGAGTGCTCTCCGGAGCTGCTATGGCTGAACATCTCATAGGGCAGTGATGGTGAACCTTGGCACCCCCAGATGTTTTGGAACTGCATTTCCCATGATGCTCAACTACACAGCAGAGTGCATGGGCATCATGGGAAATGTAGTGCCAAAACATCTGGGGGTGCCAAGGTTTGCCATCACCATCATAGCGTCTGGTCATTAAAATTTATGTTACCCCACAAATTCACATTTAGGCATCTATTTTTCAGGCTGGTAATGGTAGCCCCTACAGAAATACCCGGTGATCCTGCCAGCTCCCCCCAGTTCCTGCTTGAAACAGTAGACCTGTGCTGGCATGGTCAGGGTGCAGGCCGATGCATGGCGTACCTGTATCTCCTGTAGTCGGTTTTGCAAACAACCCCCCCAAATCCCCGCTGGATTGATTGACAGCAGCTCCCATCTGGAGCCTTGCTGTCAAAACTACAGCAGGCACATCTACTATGCAATACCCCCCCCATGGGGAAGAGGGGTGGGAGGGAAGGCTGTACAGTCACGTGACCACTGAACCCCCCCCAAAAAAATGACATTTATAACAAAAGAAAATGTGATTATAGGTCAACAATCAGGGTGGAATTAAAATGTGCTTTTCTAGTAGTGTGGTCACAAATACTTTACTTGTGTGCTACATAATGCCGTCAGAGAACCTAAAAAAAAAAAAAAATATACACTGCATAAAAAAATCATTAAACATTTAACTTATTGCTAATGAGAATTCCCCCTATGCTACGATCCAGTGACATCCAATAAAAGAAATTGTGTTAATCAGACCGGAGTCCGCCACCCCCCCCCAAAAGTGGGATTTCAGTTCTGGGTGGATGCATGCAGGAATCTCTCTGAGCTTCCAAAAAGGCAGAAGTTGATGGGGTTCCCAGCTCCGCCCACTCCTTGCAGCCACTGCAAAAAGGAGAGTGTGAAGTCCTTCGGGACATAAACTGAGAATGCTGCAGAAGGAGTGAGACTTCCCTGCTGGTTAACGGGGGGTGGGCCTGAGGCAGAGATGGAGGGGAGATCTCACTTAACTGATAATGCGAAGAAGTAGAAGAATCCGGCCCCTATCCACACAAAAGGAAATGTCACCAATGAGAAGGCTCAGCCTTTAAAAATCAGTAGCTGCTACACACCCCGCCATCGCCATCTTGCCAAACCCAACGCCGGAGGTGCGGCTGGATGTACGGCAGTCATGTGACACATAAACCTTAAAAACAAAAGTAACACCTCAAAGGGATACAGAAAAGCATATTTAAAGCTGAAGCTCATAGTGATTATCTTTTGCATTTCTGGTTCCTCCCTCCCCTTCATCAAAAAAAAAAAAAAAAAAATATTCATTACATTCCATATTTTAGACCCAGTGATGTCATCATTGGGCCTCTGTGGTTCTGTATGCAATGCAGGCAGATCATGGCTGGTAGGAGGGGCCTGCAGGGTGCCTCAGTACTCCTCTCCAGAGCCCTCAGCCCTGATGCAAGCAGTGGGCGGACTCTTGGGAGGAGTTATGCAAATATCAAAAGGCCTTGATGGGCGGGTGTCAGTCTAGGACAGTGGGCGGACTCTTGGGTGGAGTTATGCAAATATTAAAATGCCTTGATGGGCGGGTGTCAGTCTGGAGGAGTGGGTGTGCCTTAGGGAGGAGTTATGCAAATATTAAAATGTCTTGATGGGCGGGAGTCAGTCTGGAGGAGTGGGTGTGCCTTAGGGAGGAGTTATGCAAATATCAAAAGGCCTTGATGGGCGGGTGTCAGTCTAGGACAGTGGGCGGACTCTTGGGTGGAGTTATGCAAATATTAAAATGTCTTGATGGGCGGGAGTCAGTCTGGAGGAGTGGGTGTGCCTTAGGGAGGAGTTATGCAAATATTAAAATGCCTTGATGGGCGGGTGTCAGTCTAGGGCAGTGGGTGGACTCTTGGGAGGAGTTCTGAAAATATCAAAAGGCCTTGTGGGTGGGGGTCAGTCTGGAGAAGTGGGAATTCCCAAGCAGGTTGTATTTGCATGAAGACCACCCACATGTGATGCTGAGCCTCCATGACTGGAATACAATAAATGAAAGGGGGCGGGGCCAGAGACAGTCAGGCTGGGCTCTGACTTGCTGCAGCTTCTAATGCACATTGTGAGAAGCTCACAGTGTGCAGTGAAATCAGAGGAAGCCATTTCAGTCCAGGAGAGGAGCCGGTACAACTGTGCAAGACTGAAGGGGTGGCTCGATGTCAGATTTAAATCTCGCAATCTCGCCAAGTCCCAAAGTCAGAATCTGACGAGGTGAATGGTCCCCAAATTGCACACTTCTTAATAGTAGCCTTAAAGTGGAGCTCCACCCAAAAAGGGGAAGCTCCGCTTGTTTGCTTCCTTTCACCCCCCCCCCCTCCGCTGCCACATTTCCCACCTCTCGGGGGGAGCGGCTACATGTTTTTGACAGGTTCCCTGACCCAACTCGTGGGTGATCACGCCACAAAGAGGTCCCCGCGGAAGTTCTGCCCCCCCCTCCTCATTTCCCTGCCGTCGGGCCATTCACAAAGCGCAGCCCGCTTCGCACAGTAGGGAAACGGCTGTGAAGTCGCAAGGCTTTACTGCCGGTTTCCCTTGCAAGGAATGGCGGCGGCAGCACCCGAGAGCCGATTGAAAAATCATCTGGGGTGCCGACATCTGACAGGTAAGTGTCCTAATATTAAACGTCATTAGCTACAGTATTTGTAGCTACTGACTTCATTTTTTTTTTTGTCGGGGGGGCTGGAGCTCCGTTTTAGGCAGCCCATAGATTATGCAATTTTCTTTCCTTCCACCATGGGTGGATAGAAATTAATTTGTTTGATTTCCCCATCAACACAGTCAATGTTGATGGAGAAATACCCCTCCCCCCCACCCCCCCTGCAGCGCTATTGTGTTCTGCCGGTGAGGAGCCTTCCCAGCTGGCAGAATACAATGACCACTGCTGACAGCTATAACCAGTGGTAGTGACTGCATGGAAAAAAAAAAATAATCCAACCGGCCTGCCTGTAGATGGATCGAATCCCAGCTGGTCGCTGCTGAACTGGACGAGATTCGATCCATCTATGTCCGGCTTTAGACTTCTGTGACTCCTGTGGGTGAGGACTTGAGTTCCCAACTCCGCCCACCCGGTTCTGCATCGACAAAGGGAGGGATCCCGCTGCTTCCAGGAGCAATGGAACTACACAACGAGGCCAGACAAAGCTCCAGACTTTGGGAGATTTCACTGCCGGAAATTCTAAAGAGATTCCAGTGAGTGGTAAAAAAAAAAGTTAAAAATCAAACTTCATTGTTCCAGCACATCAGAGAACATTCCACACCAGCACCTCTTGCCGATGTGCTTCGCCCTCTACTGGTGGGGACTTAAAACGCATCAAATCCTTTACCAAGTAAAGCAGATAAGATAAAGATATGTCTATCATTATTTTAGTCATCTGTTTGCTGGGAGTTCAGCTTTAAGTGCCAACACCGAACAAATCAAACATTTGTGTTTCTTAGCAAAAGTCCGTTATTAAAAACCTCTCAAGTTTTAAAGCTATTTACAGTATTCACAGAGTGCAAACCAAAGCTTATCCTAATTACTAAATATTAAGAGTGACAACAAATGAAGTTCTCCCAATGTTTATGGCAGTATGAGGCTAGGGCTGGAGGTAGGGTTGCCACCTCATCCCTTTAATACCCAACACATATTAATTACACAGGTTCTGTGGCTAATTAAGGTGGTAATTAAACTCACTTGGTGCCTTATCTGCATTAAATTAGCCTCAGAACCTGTGTAGTTCATGTGTTCGGGTTTAAAGGGATGAGGTGGCAACCCTAGCTGGAGGGTAGGCAGAAGACGCAAACACCTTGGGTTCTTCAGCAGGAGGGGGCACAAAAGAGGCAGAACCTGCAACCTGTGCTGCTGAATTTGTTTTAGTTGGGGGGGGGGGCCTAGTTCCTCCCTGGTTTCTAAAGGACCCTGTCCTGGCACTTGGCATGGGCACTACTATCCCCCTGAGAACTCACTGGTGACCTACACTCAGAAGGTCATGAATCTAGTCAAGTCAAGATGGTCATCCAGGACTCTACTGTCAGACAATCGGGTCCTGGAAGACAGAGCTGCACCCTATGGCATGAACATGAATCTGAAGTCAAGATGGTCAACTAGGGCTCTGCTGTCAAACAATCAACCCTTAAAAATTTGGAGTTCCACCCTATGGCAAGAACATGAATCTGAAGTCAAGATGGTCATCTAGGACTCTGCTGTCCAACAATCGGCCCTTAAAAAGGTGGAGATCCACCCTATGGTATGAACCTGAATCTGAAGTCAAGGCGGTCATCTAGGACTCTGCTGCCTGACAACCAGCCCCTGAAAGGTGTAGCTCCAGCCCATGGCAAGAACGTGAACCTTAAGTCAAGATGGTCAACTAGGGCTCTGCTGTCCAACAATCAGCCCTTAAAAAGGTGGAGATCCACCCTATGGCAAGAACGTGAATCTGAAGTCAAGGTGGTCAACTAGGGCTCTACTGTCTGACAATCAGCCCCTGAAAGGTGGAGTTCCACCCTATGGCAAGAACATGAATCTGAAGTCAAGATGGTCAACTAGGGCTCTGCTGTCCAACAATAGGCCCTTAAAAAGGTGGAGATCCACTCTATGGCATGAACCTGAATCTGAAGTCAAGGTGGTCATCTAGGACTCTGCTGCCTGACAATCAGCCCCTGAAAGGTGGAGCTCCACCCCATGGCAAGAACGTGAATCTGAAGTCAAGATGGTCGTCTAAAGCTCTGCTGTCCAACAATCGGCCCCTGAAAGGTGGAGCTTGCATGGTGGCAGCAGTGGAGCAAGTTTGTTTTCAGCTACAGTAAAATGTATCGCGACGGCACGTCCTTGTCTGTACCCACATGACCCCAATGCCAGCAACTGGCTTTTCCTTCCATAGAATAACCATAGGGAAAAGTAACCGATCCTCACCCGAAACATCAGAGAACCAATCAGAAGTCTGGATGAATAAACATATGATATGTCACAATGAAGGGCAACATTAAAACTAAAGATGAACCTTTGATTTTTTTTTTTAATGGAGTCTTTGAGCTCCAGCCAATGCCTAGGCTGAGAAATACATCTTGGGAGAATGATGCTGCAGGCAGGAGGAAGCAGTCTCCTCTCCTCTCCTCTTCTCCTGATGACTCAATGGGACTTATATTATCGTCATGGGAAGCAGCTGGGGCTGATCTGTGTTAGACAACATGTGTACACACAAAAAGAGGACTGTTCCAGCTTTAAGATTTACATGATTGTGTCATGCCTGAACAGGCATCTCAGTCCAGGAAGTAAATGCTGACCTTGAATGATGCCTTAACATAAAATGGCTCCTATCTTCAGGAGGAAGGCTGATAAAAAGGCATCGTTAGGGGGAGTACTGTGCTTAGCTGATATTACCTTTTCCCTAAAAAATGTCCTGATCCAAAACAAACCTATTCTATATAAATGTGTGATGCCCAAACACTATGTGGCAAGTTATCATCGCCAAACAGAACTAATTGCAGATGCTCCTGCACAGTTCCACAGGCTGGACCATCAAAAGTGGGGGCACGTCTCAACACTGGTACTTAGAAAGGGGTGTATGAAAGGTTATCCAATGACATTGTGCCAGCCACAGAGGTGGTGGTCAGCCAGGAAGGCGTGGTGCCAGGGACCAGTCAGCACTTTTATTGTGCCAGGTAGGGATATCGTTCTGGCAGCTGTCAGCCAATGGCACTGGGCCAGCCAGAATGGCACCATCAACCAATCGCACCGTACTGGCCAGAGACCAGTTGTCAGAGATCGCACCGTATTGGCCAGAAACCAGCCAATCGCACCGTATTGGCCAGAAACCAGCCAATCGAACCATTCTGGCCAGAGATCAGCCAATCGCACCGTACTGGACAGAAACCAGCCAATCGAACCATTCTGGCCAGAGACCAGCCAACCGCACCGTATTGGCCAGAAACCAGCCAATCGCACCATTCTGGCCAGAAACCAGCCAATCGCACCATACTGGCCAGAGATCAGCCAATCGCACCGTACTGGACAGAAACCAGCCAAACACACCTTATTGGACAGAAACCAGCCAATCGCACCATTCTGGCCAGAGATCAGCCAATCACACCGTACTGGACAGAAACCAGCCAAACACACCTTAGTGGACAGAAACCAGCCAATCACACCATTCTGGCCAGAGACTAGCCGATCGCACCATACTGGCCAGAAACCAGCCAATTGCACCATTCTGGCCAGAGACCAGCCGAACGCACCATACTGGCCAGAAACCAGCCAAACGCACCATACTGGCCAGAAACCAGCCAAACGCACCATACTGGCCAGAAACCAGCCAAACGCACCATACTGGCCAGAAACCAGCCAAACGCACCATACTGGCCAGAAACCAGCCAAATGCACCATACTGGACAGAAACCAGCCAAACGCACCTTATTAGACAGAAACCAGCCAAACGCACCTTATTAGACAGAAACCAGCCAAACGCACCTTATTGGACAGAAACCAGCCAATCGCACCATACTGGCCAGAGACCAGCCAATCGCACCGTACTGGCCAGAGACCAGCCAATTGCACCATACTGGCCAGAGACCAGCCAATTGCACCATACTGGCCAGAGACCAGCCAATTGCACCATACTGGCCAGAGACCAGCCAATTGCACCATACTGGCCAGAGACCAGCCAATTGCACCATACTGGCCAGAGACCAGCCAATTGCACCATACTGGCCAGAAACCAGCCAATTGCACCATATTGGCCAGAAACCAGCCAATTGCACCATATTGGCCAGAAACCAGCCAATTGCACCATATTGGCCAGAAACCAGCCAATTGCTTTTATAGCCAGGAATGTGGTGCGAAAAACATCTGACGACTGCACTTTGCTGCCCAGGAAAGCAGTGTGGTGGTTGCCAGTGCCAGCCAGGGAGGTAGCATGCCAGATGTCAAGCCAGGAAGGTGGGGTGCCAATGGTCAGCCAATGACAATGTGCCCCATGGGAAAGCAGTATGCCGGAGGAGAGTCAACTTCTGGTGTACCAACCCATGCAGGATTGGCATTATGCCAAAGGTCAGCCAATATCACTGTGCAGGCCAAGATATCAGCCAATAAAGCTGCAGAATCTCTGACAACCAGGCAAAACTACAATACCAGATCACTCCTCTTCCATCTGCATTCGCTTGTGGGCAATGCGGTGATTTATGGGGCATCACATGTGCTGTGATATGAGACATCCACAATTCCTGGCAGCAATACTAAATGTATATTTATGGGTAAAAAAAAAAAAAAAAAAAAAAACTAGGCAAAGCCATCTCCATCCAAAAACTGATCAGCAAGTCAAGCATTTGCTTCCTATATCTCCCAACTCCACTTTCCCAGGCATTGCAAAATCAAAGGATGGTGTTGCGCTTTCCTATTATATACAATACTATATATATACACACACACACATATGACAAGCAATAAAAGGGTGGCGCCTTCATTAAAGTGGTTGTAAACCCTTACATACACCCAGTGAAGTGACGGTCCTCAGGCGATACACAGAGATAAAACAAATCCTCCTACATAAGTTTTACCTGTTTGGTTTGCATTCTTCTCTTCTATACATTCGTTCAAAGTCTAGAATTTAGCTTGTCTGAGCCGTCGGGTAAAAGGGCAGAGAGATACAGAGCTCAGTAGGGAGGAGAGGAGAGGAGAGACCCCCCCTCCACCCCTTTCACACAGGAATAGAGCTGAGGTTGTCAATCAGCTGGGAGCTCCCTCCCCTGTCACCTTTTTCCTCATGGTGTCAGAAAAACTTGTCAGAAGTGACTCATGCTGATAGAGGAACGAAGCAGCATGTAGAAATGACACTTAGTGCTCTGAATTGAGATAAGTACACACTATAGAGGGATGTGCTTTGTTCATATTTCATGTCTGAGGTTTACAACCACTTTAAGGACCAATGAGAAGGGGTGGAGACACAAAGGACTGCGCAGAAGTCTCAACGCCGGAGAGCTATATAGATTAAGTCAATCCCTGCCCGCCTCAAACATCGCCATGCCACTTCCCAGTGGAGTTGATCTTTAAATGACATAGATTAATTATTCATCATCAAGGTGAGGTTGTGTCCTCTATTTCAGTCGGCTCCACCATGAACAGTCGGAACACTCGCACACCAACACACAAAGTCCTAGTATAGCAGTAGTGTCTTGTAACCAAAGTCAGAAGTCTCTTGCCCCGCGGCATGAAATGAATGGAGATGCTTTTGGGAACGGCAAGGATTCAGTTTTTTTCTTTTTAGACCATTAATGTCCACGCTGTGTCCGAATGAGAGCTCCATTCACCCAGAGATGAACATCATTCGCGCAGGAAAGGCCGAGCGGCAGGAGTGCGCAATACTCATCTCGGCAGTAGCTGTAAAAGTCCGCCGCCGGTCAGAACAAAGTGTCATTGGGCTGCCCGACCTCATCCGCCAGGTTCAGTATGTAGCTGGCCACGTCCTCTTTAGTCGGGGCATCAGACACCACCCAGGAGTCGTTCATTGCGGTAACCTGCAGGCGGCAGATTGGACAGTTGCGGTTCCGATCGCTCCTGTTGAGGAAGATTAAGCAAAAATATATTTGCATTAGGACAAAAGGATTGTCATATTTTTGGTTTATAGTCGCCTAATACATTATAGTATTAACTTGTTCAGATCCGTGCTATAACCGAATGGCGGCTACAGCGCGGACCTACTTTGCCGGGAGTACGTCTATTGTCGTCCTCCCGTGCCCGATCGGCCTGCGCGCCCCCCTGTGATCAGCCGAGTCTATGAGACTCGGCTGATCAGAGATCGAAGTAAGGAGTCGATCCCGGCTCTGTTTACATCACGTGATCAGCTGTCAGTCAATGACAGCTGATCATGTGATGTAAACAGAGCCGGAAAAAAAGAAAAAAGAAAAAGGGAACGATCACTGACGGCTCTCAAAGGGACATCGGTCAAGGAGAGCTCATCTGTGCCCACCTGTCAGTGCCCACCAGTGCCACCTACCAGTGCCACATCATCAGTGCTGCCAATCCGTGTCACCCACCAGTGCTGCCAATCCGTGTCACCCACCAGTGCTGCCAACCAGTGTCACCCACCAGTGCCCATCCGTGTCACCCACCAGTGCCCATCCGTGTCACCCACCAGTGCCCATCCGTGTCACCCACCAGTGCCCATCCGTGTCACCCACCAGTGCCCATCCGTGTCACCCACCAGTGCCCATCCGTGTCACCCACCAGTGCCGCCTTATCAGTGGCCATCCGTGCCCACCTGTGCAGCCCATCAGTGCAGCCGACCAGTGCAGCCGACCAATGCAGCCCAGCAGTGCAGCCGAGCAATGCAGACCATCAGTGCAGACCATCAGTGCAGACCATCAGTGCAGACCATCAGTGCAGACCATCAGTGCCCACCTGTGCCACCTCATCAGCGCATATCAATGAAGGAGAAAAATTACCCGTTTGCAAAATTTTATAACAAACTATGAAACATGATGTTTTTTTTTTTTCTTGAAAATTTTCCATCTTTTTTTGTTTATTTAGCAAAAAATAAAAACCCCACCTGTGATTAAATACCACCAAAAGAAAGCTTTATTTGTGTGAAAAAAAATGATAAAAATTTAATTTGGGTATGGTGTTGTATGACCGCGCAATTGTCATTCAAAGAGTGACAGCGCTGAAAGCTGAAAATTGGCCTGGGCAGGGGGGGGGTTTAAGTGCCCGATAAGCAGGAGGTTAATGTAGTATTAATGTTTATAGTCATCTGCTACCCTGTTTCCCCGAAAATAAGACCTAGCGTGGTTGTCAGTGATGGCTGCAATATAAGCCCTACCCCCCCAAATAAGCCCTACCCTGAAAATAAGACCTACAAGGACTTTAACTAGGGCTTATTTGGGGGGGTAGGGCTTATATTGCAGCCAATCACCGACAATCACGCTAGGTCTTATTTTCGGGGAAACAGGGTACAAGGGTGTGCATAACTGCGTTGGTTATACGCCTTCAGCTTGGCAGAGATAAAAGAATGGCATTGTTTGTTTTTAAAAAAAATGATATATTTGTATTACTTTATCTTAAAGTGGAACTTTTTTTTTTTTTTAGTTTTTACAAGAAACTTAAACAGGGGGACAGGCAGGATTTTTAATGCAGAAGAGACATACTTTGGCTCTTCTCCATTAGCTCACCGTAGCAATTCGGCAATGCCGAAGCCAACCGAACCCCCAAACACGAGTTACGTCATATGGGCCCGGCCAATGAAAGTAGTCGGCAACCGATACCCGGAAGCCAGCCGCTCGAAGATGTTGGCGGGGAGCTCCAGGAAGCCGCATCGCTGGAGCCAAGGTGAGCAGAGTTCCCTTTTAATAAATAAAAAAGGTATTGCCAAATCATTAGGCCCCTACAGAATTCTAAACATTTCTCTGGTCTGGATTATTATAAACTCACTAAAGCTGAAGTAACCAAGTCAGGAAACAAACTCATCTTTGCTGAGCCAAAAAACGAATCCCGAATCTCTCTGATGAGTAAAATATGATAAGAATTTCACCCATTACAGCGGGTCACATGACAGGGCGCCTCACCATTTGTCAATACATTTCTGGCAGAAGCTGTGAGCGCAGGGCAGGATGAGGTCAGCGCGGCCGTCCATGCAGATGCAGCACTCCTCCTCGTCTGTAACTTGCTTCACCCTACCACACAGGAAGAGCAAAGTCAGGTCATTAGATTCTATCCAACTCTACCAAACGGATGTCAACATAACAGCAGCATGGACATAGGGCAGGAAACCATGAACTACAATCTGTACAAGAACGCTGAAAATGTGTGAAAAAAAAATATTGCAGTGAACGAGGTTTGTATCAAACTTAATATGCAAGTGAACTCAGCCCCCCCCCCAGCCCCCCCTCCCGCAAACTTGACAACCAGAATAATTAGTTGTCAGTAAAAGTCATGGATGCTCTATGGGGAGATTAAGGGAATAAAGGATGTGACCACAGGGGGCCCCTCCCACCTTAACCACAGGCGGCCCCTCCTACCACTGCATTCTATATGGACAACAGGCAACCCCCTCCTACCACTGCATCCCACATGATCCACAGGAAGCCCCTCCTACCACTGCATTCTATACGGACAACAGGAAGCCGCGTCCTATCACCACATCACACATGGACCACAAGACTGTGACTGTCTTCGCTGTGTTCCATGGTCTATCTAATGCAGGGGTCTCAAACTGGGGGTCCTCCAGCTGTTGCGAAACTACAAGTCCCATGGGGCATTGCAAGGCTGACAGTTACAAGCATGTCTCCCACAGGCAAAGGCATGATGGGACTTGTAGTTTCGCAACAGCTGGAGGGCCGTCAGTTTGAGACCCCTGCTCTAATGCCTTGGAAATTCTTTTGTACCCTTCTCCTGACTGATAACTTTTAACAATGAGATCCCTCTGATGCTTTTGGAAGCCCTCTGCGGACCGTGGCTTTTGCTGTAGGATTCAACTTAGAAAATGTCAGGAAAGACCTACTAGAACAGCTGAACTTTATTTGGGGTTTAATCAGAGGTACTTTAAATGACAGGTGTGTACTGACTCCTATTAACCATGTTTGAGCCCTGGTTCACATTGCAGCGATTGGACACGTCAAATAGCATGCCAAATTGGCGGCTATTGCCGGCAATGGCGCCGTCCGAGTCAGTGCGATGCCGCAGCGATTCCCAAAAGTAGTTTCTGTACTACTTTTGGCGACTTTGGGGTGTGATTTCAAGACATCTGAGCAGAAAACCGAAATCGCCCCCGGAAGTCGGGACTGACACGCGGGAATGAAATCGTGCAAGTTAAGCTGAACACGCACAATTCGATTCCTGCTGTCAGTGTGAACCTGGGCAGAATGTGATCGCTTAACCGCTTGCCGACCAGCTGCCGTCATTATACTGCGGCAGATTGGCACGGCTGCGCAAATCGCCGTAGGTGTATGTCAGGCGCTATTAGAGCGATATGGCGTGTACGATGCTGGAGCTGATACGCGTGGCCGGCGGCCACGATGTCCGCCCACGACACGCGATCGCTCCTCAGAGAGCCAGAACAGGGATCTGTCAATGTAAACAGACAGATCCCCGTTCTGTCAGGGGAGTAGAGAGAGATCTGCTGTTCCTAGCGATCAGGAACAGCGATCTCTCTCTCCTCCTCCAGTCAGTCCCATCCCCCCACAGTTAGAAACACCTCCCAGGGAACACTTAACCCCTTGATCGCCCCCCTAGTGTTAACCCCTCCCCTGCCAGTGAAATTTATACAGGGATCAATGGCTATTTTTAGAACTGATAGCTGTATAAAAGGTCACTGGTCCCAAAAAAAAAAAAAAAAAAAAGTGTCAAAAATGTCCGATCTGTCCGCCGCAATGTCGCAGTCCCGCTAAAAATCGCACATCACCGGCGTTACTAGTAAAAAATAAATAATAAAAGTGCCATAAATCTATCCCCTATTTTGTAGGCACTATAACTTTTGCACAAACCAATCAATATAGGCTTATGGCAATTTTTTTTTACAAAAAAATATGTAGAATACATATCAGCCTAAACTGATGAAGACTTTTTTTTTTTTATGGGGGATATTATAGCAAAAAGTAAAAATGTTTTTTTTTTGTTTTGTTTTTTTAATAGCGCAAAAAATAAAAACCGCAGAGGTGATCAAATACTAATAAAAGAAAGCTCTATTTGTGGGGAAAAAAAAGGACGTCAATTTTGTTTGGGTACAACGTCGCACGACCGCGCAATTGTCAGTTAAAGCGACGCAGTGTCGAAACGCAAAAAATGGCCTCGTCATTAAGGGGGCAAATCCTTCCGGTTCTTAAGTGGTTCATTCTGAACACAGCTACATCCCCCAGTTACAGTTGTGCTCATAAGTTTGCATACCCTGGCAGAATTTATGATTTCTTGGCCATTTTTCAGAAAATATAAATGATAACACAAACATTTTTCACTCATGGTTAGTGTTTGGCTGAAGCCATTTATTATCAATCAACTGAGTTTACTCTTTAAATCATAATGACAACAGAAACTACCCAAATGACCCTGATCAAAAGTTTACATACCCTGGTGATTTTGGCCTGATAACATGCACACAAGTTGACACAAAGGAGTGAATGGCTATTAAAGGTAACCATCCTCACCTGTGATCCGTTTGCTTGTAATTAATGTGTGTGTATAAAAGGTCAATGAGTTTCTGGACTCCTGACAGACCCTTGCATCTCTCATCCAGTGCTGCACTGACGTTTCTGGATTCTGAGTCATGGGGAAAGCAAAAGAATTGTCAAAGGATCTGCGGGAAAAGGTAGTTGAACTGTATAAAACAAAAAAGGGATATAAAAAGATATCCAAGGAATTGAGAATGCCAATCAGCAGTGTTCAAACTCTAATCAAGAAGTGGAAAATGAGGGGTTCTGTTGAAACCAAACCACGGTCAGGTAGACCAAATACAATTTCAGCCACAACTGCCAGGAAAATTGTTCGGGATGCAAAGAAAATCCCACCAATAACTTGAGGTGAAATACAGGACTCTCTGAAAACATTTGGTGTGGCTGTTTCAAGATGCACAATAAGGAGGCACTTGAAGAAAGATGGGCTGTATGGTTAAGTTGCCAGAAGAAAGCCATTACTACGCAAATGCCACAAAGTATCCCGCTTACAATACACCAAACAGCACAGAGACAAGCCTCAAACCTTCTGGCACAAAGTCATTTGGAGTCATGAGACAAAAATTGAGCTTTTTGGCCACAACCATAAACACTACATTTGGAGAGGAGCCAACAAGGCCTATGATGAAAGGTTCACCATTCCTACTGTGAAACACGGAGGTGGATCGCTGATGTTTTGGGGATGTGTGAGCTACAAAAGGCACAGGAAATTTGGTCAAAATTGATGTCAAGATGAATGCCGTATGTTATCAGAAGATACTGGAGGAACATTTGCATTCATCAGCCAGGAAGCTGCGCATGGGACGTACTTGGACATTCCAACATGACAATGATCCAAAACACAAGGCCAATTGGACCTGTCATTGGCTACAGCAGAATAAAGTGAAGGTTCTGGAGTGGTCATCTCAGTCTTCTGACCTCAATATCATTGAGCCTCTCTGGGGAGATCACAAACGTGCAGTTCATGCAAGACAGCCCAAGAATTTACAGGAACTGGAGGCTTTCTGCCAAGAGGAATGGGCAGCTTTACCATCTGAGAAGATAAAGAGCCTCATCCACAAATGCCACAAAAGACTTCAAGCTGTCATTGATGTTAAAGGGGGCAATACACGGTATTAAGAACTGGGGTATGTAAACTTTTGATCAGAGTCATTTGGGTAGTTTCTGTTGTCATTATGATTTATAAAAATAATAAACACAGTTGATTGATAACAAATGGCTTCAGCCAAACACTAACCATGAGTGAAAGAAAAGTTTTTGTGTTATCATTCATATTCACTGAAAAATGGCCAAGAAATAATAAAATCTGCCAGGGTATGTAAACTTATGAGCACAACTGTATAAGAGGGTGTGCACACTTATGCAACCACATTGTTTTAGCTTTTTATTTTTTACTTCCACTTAAAAGATTTCAGTTTGTTGTTCAACTGAGTTGTACAGTTTAGAGGTTACATTAAAAAGGTGGAAAAAGTTCTGAAATTATTTATCTTTGTCTCATTTTTTTTTTTACATCACAGAAAGCTGACATTTTATCAGCGGGGTGTAGACTTTTTATACCCACTATATGTACAGTGCCTTGCAAAAAAATTCACCCCCCTTGGCTTTTTACCTATTTTGTTACATTACAGCCTTTAGTTCAATGTTTTTTTTTAATCTGAATTATATGTGATGGATCAGAACACAATAGTCTAAGTTGGTGAAGATAAATTTGAAAAATATATACATAAAACTATTTTTCAGAAATAAAAAGAAATAATTGGCATGTGCGTATGCATTCACCTCCTTTATTATGAAGCCCATAAAAAGCTCTGGTGCAACAAATTACCTTCAGAAGTCACATAATTAGTGAAATGATGTCCACCTGTGTGCAATCCAAGTGTCACATGATCTGTCATTACATAGACACACCTTTTTGAAAGGCCCCAGAGGCTGCAACACCTAAGCAAGAGGCACCACTAACCAAACACTGCCATGAAGACCAAGGAACTCTCCAAACAAGTAAGGGACAATGTTGTACAAGTCAGGGTTAGGTTATAAAAAAATATCTTTGATTATCCCTAGAAGCACCATCAAATCTATCATAACCAAATGGAAAGAACATGGCACAACAGCAAACCTGCCAAGTGACGGCCACACAACAAAACTCACGGACCGGGCAAGGAGGACATTAATCAGAGAGGCAGCACAGAGACCTAAGGTAACCCTGGAGGAGCTGCAGAGTTCCACAGCAGAGACTGGAGTATCTGTACATAGGACAACAATAAGCCGTACGCTCCATAGAGTTGGGCTTTATGGCAGAGTGGCCAGAAGAAAGACATTACTTTCAGAAAAAAACAAAAATGGCAAGTTTTGAGTTTGCGAAAAGGCATGTGGGAGAATCCCAAAATGTATGGAGGAAGGTGCTCTGGTCTGATGAGACTAAAATAGAACTTTTTGCCCTTAAAAGAAAACGCTATGTCTGGGGCGAACCCAACCCATAACATCACCCAAAGAACACCATCCCCACTGTGAAAAATGGTGGTGGCAGCATCATGCTGTGGGGATGTTTTTCAGCAGTCGGGACTGGGAAACTGGTCAGAGTTGAGGGAAAGATGGATGGTGCTAAATACAGGGATATTCTTGAGCAAAACCTGTAGCACTCTGTGTGTGATTTGAGGCTAGGACGGAGGTTCACCTTCCAGCAGGACAATGACCCCAAACACACTGCTAAAGCAACACTTGAGTGGTTTAAGGGGAAACATGTAAATGTGTTGGAATGGCCTAGTCAAAGCCCAGATCTCAATCCAATAGAAAATCTGTGGTCAGACTTAAAGTGTAAGTAAACCCTCCTGTTGTTTTCAGCCAAGGAAGCTGCCATCTTTGCCTCTGTTTAATCTACAACTGCCATGATGCTGCACATGTGATCAATTATGACACCAGCCATTGGATGGTTTGACAGTTTGGTTGAGAGCACAACCAATGGGAGTGCTGCATTTCCGGCACGTGCCGGAAATTAAACTGTTTAATGGCTAGGTTTAGTACCGCTTTAAAGATTATTGTGCACAAGCGCAAACCATCCAACTTGAAGGAGCTGGAGCAGTTTTGCAAGGAGGAATGGGCAGAAATCCCAGTGGTAAGATGTGGCAAGCTCATAGAGACTTATCCAAAGCGACTTGGGGCTGTCATAGCTGCAAAAATTGGCTCTACAAAGTATTGACTTTAGGGGGGTGAATAGTTATGCACATTGACTTTTTCTGTTATTTTGTCCTATTTGTTGTTTGCTTCACAAAAATTAAAAAAAAAAAAAAAAAAAAAAAAAAATCTTCAAAGTTGTGGGCATGTTCTGTAAATTAAATGATGCAAATCCTCAAACAATCCATGTTAATTCCAGGTTGTGAGGCAACAAAACATGAAAAATGCCAAGGGGGTGAATACTTTTGCAAGGCACTGTATGTGCTACAGAAGCAATCACAACGCAGATTGATTATACGATCGGAAATATTCATGACTGGTCAATCATACTTTTAATCAATAATTTCACTTGTGTTGGACGGTACTAGGTGTGTTGCGTTGGTCGTTTTTTTTTTTTTTTTTTAATATAGATTGTGAGCGGTATGTTTTGCGATAGCTGGCACCTCGAGATCATTTTCAGATTGGGGTGTGTATGGTCACCCTTATACAATTGGGGGGGGGGAGGGGCGCTAGTCTACATACTTCCCCATCAGGATGCTGGCTTGGCAGGAGGACACAGAAGAGAGGTTTTCAGCTTCCTCCTGGGCGCCGGCGCTGCTCTGAGCGTAGACGTTGTCCGCGTGACTGGTGATGTCCTTGTAGAGCTGGATGAACTGGTAGAGGTTCATAATCCGGGACACTTCCACAATGCCACTGGTTTTATTAATCTGGAACAGATATAACAAGATGAACCAATCTCCGTGTGTTCAGAGACAAAGGCTCCTTTCACACGTGTGCGACACCAAAATCGCACAATTACCCGTGCGACGTTAGAGCGCAATTTTGATCTGACTTTAGACTCTCTGGCACTAGGTCGCATCAAAGCACTGCAGGAAACCTTTTCAAAGTCGCACAGATCCGAACGGCTGCCACTGAAAAACAAACAATGGGCTGCGACTTTTCATTGCGATTTTGTGTCCAAAGTTGCATGACAAGTCACAAAAGTGTATATGGAGCCTAAGGCTCCTTTCACACTTCTACGACTTGGGATTCGACTTGTAAGAACCCCCCAAGTCACAAAGACATGTGAAAGTTCAATGTAGGTCTGTGGGAGCCGTGCCTACTGGTACTAGGGAAGTCACTGCAACTTCAGAAAAGGTGCCTGCACTACTTTGGTTTGACTTGTGATGCGACTTGGGTCCAGAGACTGTAAAGTCAGATCAAAGTCGCACCAGAAGCCGCATCAAAGTGGCACTGTCGCAAGACTGTCATCTCACAAGTGTGAAAGGAGCCTTTGAGTCACAGATTCATAACATTCCATTACCTCTAAAGAGTTTTACGTGAAAATCCACCCCGTATTTACCTGGAGCCTGGGTTCACACTAGATGCAGTGCAAATTTGCTGCCGATTCCGCCCAGCAACCAAAACGCAAAACGTTTAATGCAAACCGATTGTGGGGTGTATGTTAAGTTAACATCCCGCAATCGGTTTGCAAATCGCAGCGCAATTTTCAGAATCAGATTGCATCGTTCACATCCATGCGATCCGATTCATGTCCGAACTGACAGTTCGCACTGCGATATATGAGCTGATTTGGTGGGGGTCATTAACTTTCTATTGACACTCCCCGCAGTTCGCATATAGCAGCGTGAAGTTCCTTTGTGTCAGGTGCGATGTGGGAACCAGCACTGAAAATTGCAGAGTTCCCGCATCGCACTAGTGTGAACTGAGCCTGAAGCTCTGTTATGTGGTGGTTATGGACACTGGGCACGCGGCGGGGTTGTGGACACTGGGCACGCGGCGGGGTTGTGGACACTGGGCACGCGGCGGGGTTGTGGACACTGGGCACGCGGCGGGGTTGTGGACACTGGGCACGCGGCGGGGTTGTGGACACTGGGCACGCGGCGGGGTTGTGGACACTGGGCACGCGGCGGGGTTGTGGACACTGGGCACGCGGCGGGGTTGTGGACACTGGACACGCGGCGGGGTTGTGGACACTGGACACGCGGCGGGGTTGTGGACACTGGACACGCGGCGGGGTTGTGGACACTGGACACGCGGCGGGGTTGTGGACACTGGACACGCGGCGGGGTTGTGGACACTGGACACGCGGCGGGGTTGTGGACACTGGACACGCGGCGGGGTTGTGGACACTGGACACGCGGCGGGGTTGTGGACACTGGACACGCGGCGGGGTTGTGGACACTGGACACGCGGCGGGGTTGTGGACACTGGACACGCGGCGGGGTTGTGGACACTGGACACGCGGCGGGGTTGTGGACACTGGACACGCGGCGGATTGTGGACACTGGGCACACGGCGGATTGTGGACACTGGGCACGCGGCGGATTGTGGACACTGGGCACGCGGCGGATTGTGGACACTGGGCACGCGGCAGATTGTGAACACTGGGCACGCGGCGGATTGTGGACACTGGGCACGCGGCGGATTGTGAACACTGGGCACGCGGCGGATTGTGGACTTTGTGAAGTACAGCACAGAACAAGTACAGTATTGCCTTGTCCTTCTCTCCTACATGCCGGCAATTACCAGCTGTCAAAACGACAGCCGGGAGTTGCTGCTGTTAAAAAAATGGATTAAGGTCTCATTTACAGTAGCAGTTGGTGGTGGTGGTGGTGGTGGGGGGGGGGGGTGGTAAAACCCAGTCGTTGAGCTGCACTACCACCCACCAAAACCCAATCCCTTCAAGTGAATGGAGCTGTGCTGCAACCGCAGATGTCAGATGCTCTTCGAAGAGCGATTGTAGACAGTTTAATTGAAAGTATTCTTGTTACTTTTGTATCTGATCTGTTTCATTTATCTGCAGATCAAAAGGGTGAGCTTCCATCTGCATATGATGTCAACTGGACAAGTCAAAAAATAAATAAAGCCTTTTTTTTTTTTTAAATAAAATGTGTTCCTTTACTAACTCTTAGTTTACCCCATCAGCCTTAATTGATTCCTTCTTCCCCTTAGCAAATATTTTCCTGCTCATTTCTACCAGAATCATACATTTTAGTATAATTTTACTAAAACAAACTACAGAACAACAATAACACTTTTTTACCATCTAAAAAAAGAACATTTTTTAAAACTAATAAGTGATCAAAGCAAAAAGTAGAGAAAAAAAGTTAGTTTTTTTCCCCCCTTTTTGCTTGTGGATGGTTTCAGAAAAAATAAAATAAAATAAAAAAATGTCTACAACAAAACATCACAGAAAGAATTCAGATGCAATGAATGAAAGGAATGAGCCAGGGACGGGGATGCTGTACATCCTCCAGCCAGGAAATGAGGCGGACTCTAGCTGTAATGCACATTGTGAGAAGCTCACAGTGTGCAGTGAAATCAGAGGAAGCCGTTCCAGTCCAGGAGAGGAGCCGGGACAACTGTGCAAAGACTGGAGGGAAGGCCGAAGGTCAGATTTTGTAGAATTGGATTGACAAGTACCGGGATACCGTATAACATCAGTTTTCTGGAGTTGAAGGACGCAGAGCAGCACTCACCTTCGTACACAAAACACGAACAACTACTTTCCACAGAGCAGACGTGTCGGATCCTGGCTGTACTTCAAACAGGAGATGTTTGTCCTGTCCTGATGCCAACCTCGCAGTCCTGAGACAAAGGAGAGGAAATAATGGAGTCATCAAAGAGGAATTCCTCAGGTTTACACAATGTCCTTAGAACATTGTCCTCACCATACCGATCACACACACACTCCTCACCATACCGATCACACACACTCCTCACCATACCGATCACACACTCTCCTCACCATACCGATCACACATACTCCTCACCATACCGATCACACACACACTGTCCTCACCATACCGATCACACACACTGTCCTCACCATACCGATCACACATACTCCTCACCATACCGATCACACACTGTCCTCACCATACCGATCACACACACACTGTCCTCACCATACCGATCACACACACTGTCCTCACCATACCGATCACACACACTGTCCTCACCATACCGATCACACACACTGTCCTCACCATACCGATCACACACACTCCTCACCATACCGATCACACACACACTGTCCTCACCATACCGATCACACACACTGTCCTCACCATACCGATCACACATACTCCTCACCATACCGATCACACACACACTGTCCTCACCATACCGATCACACACACTGTCCTCACCATACCGATCACACACACTGTCCTCACCATACCGATCACACACACTCTCCTCACCATACCGATCACACATACTCCTCACCATACCGATCACACACAGTGTCCTCACCATACCGATCACACACACTGTCCTCACCATACCGATCACACATACTCCTCACCATACCGATCACACACACACTGTCCTCACCATACCGATCACACACACTGTCCTCACCATACCGATCACACACACTCTCCTCACCATACCGATCACACACACTCTCCTCACCATACCGATCACACACACTGTCCTCACCATACCGATCACACACACTGTCCTCACCATACCGATTACACACACTGTCCTCACCATACCGATCACACACAGTGTCCTCACCATACCGATCACACACACTGTCCTCACCATACCGATCACACACACTGTCCTCACCATACCGATCACACACACTGTCCTCACCATACCGATCACACACACTGTCCTCACCATACCGATCACACACACTGTCCTCACCATACCGATCACACACACTGTCCTCACCATACCGATCACACACACTGTCCTCACCATACCGATCACACACACACTGTCCTCACCATACCGATCACACACACTGTCCTCACCATACCGATCACACACACTGTCCTCACCATACCGATCACACACACTGTCCTCACCATACCGAACACACACACTGTCCTCACCATACCGATCACACACACTGTCCTCACCATACCGATCACACACACTGTCCTCACCATACCGATCACACACACTGTCCTCACCATACCGAACACACACACTGTCCTCACCATACCGATCACACACACTGTCCTCACCATACCGAACACACACACACTGTCCTCACCATACCGATCACACACACACTGTCCTCACCATACCGATCACACACACTGTCCTCACCATACCGATCACACACACTGTCCTCACCATACCGATCACACACACTGTCCTCACCATACCGATCACACACACACTGTCCTCACCATACCGATCACACACACTGTCCTCACCATACCGATCACACACACTGTCCTCACCATACCGAACACACACACACTGTCCTCACCATACCGATCACACACACACTGTCCTCACCATACCGATCACACACACTGTCCTCACCATACCGATCACACACACTGTCCTCACCATACCGATCACACACACTGTCCTCACCATACCGAACACACACACTGTCCTCACCATACCGATCACACACACACTGTCCTCACCATACCGATCACACACACTGTCCTCACCATACCGATCACACACACTGTCCTCACCATACCGATCACACACACTGTCCTCACCATACCGATCACACACACTGTCCTCACCATACCGATCACACACACTGTCCTCACCATACCGATCACACACACACTGTCCTCACCATACCGATCACACACACACTGTCCTCACCATACCGATCACACACACTGTCCTCACCATACCGATCACACACACTGTCCTCACCATACCGATCACACACACTGTCCTCACCATACCGATCACACACACTGTCCTCACCATACCGATCACACACACTGTCCTCACCATACCGATCACACACACTGTCCTCACCATACCGATCACACACACTGTCCTCACCATACCGATCACACACACTGTCCTCACCATACCGATCACACACACTGTCCTCACCATACCGATCACACACACTGTCCTCACCATACCGATCACACACACTGTCCTCACCATACCGATCACACACACTGTCCTCACCATACCGATCACACACACTGTCCTCACCATACTGATCACACACACTCCTCACCATACCGATCACACACACTCCTCACCATACCGATCACACACACACACCTCATCATACTGGGCCACACTTCTGCCCTCTCCCCCATACTGGCCACACGCCCTCCTCCCCGCCATACTGGCCACACGCCCTCCTCCCCACCATACTGGCCACACGCCCTCCTCCCCGCCATACTGGCCACACGCCCTCCTCCCCGCCATACTGGCCACACGCCCTCCTCCCCGCCATACTGGCCACACGCCCTCCTCCCCGCCATACTGGCCACACGCCCTCCTCCCCGCCATACTGGCCACACGCCCTCCTCCCCGCCATACTGGCCACACGCCCTCCTTTCCGCCATACTGGCCACACGCCCTCCTTTCCGCCATACTGGCCACACGCCCTCCTCCCCGCCATACTGGCCACATGCCCTCCTCCCCGCCACACTGGTCATACGCCCTCCTCCCCGCCACACTGGTCATACGCTGTCCTCCCCGCCACACTGGTCATACGCCCTCCTCCCCGCCGTACTGGCCACACACCCTCCTCCCCACCATACTGGCCACATGCCCTCCTTTCCGCCATACTGGCCACATGCCCTCCTCCCCGCCATACTGGCCACATGCCCTCCTCCCCGCCATACTGGCCACATGCCCTCCTCTCCGCCACACTGGTCATACGCTGTCCTCCCCGCCACACTGGTCATACGCCCTCCTCCCCGCCGTACTGGCCACACACCCTCCTCCCCACCATACTGGCCACACGCCCTCCTTTCCGCCATACTGGCCACATGCCCTCCTCCCCACCATACTGGCCACATGCCCTCCTCCACGCCACACTGGTCATACGCCCTCCTCCCCGCCATACTGGCCACAAGCCGTCCTCCCCGCCATATGTTGTCCTCCCCATCATACTGGCCACACGCTGTCCTCTTCCTAAAATATATAATATAAATACGCACATATACAGAATATGTATTTCTTTCTTAACTTAAGTAATGATAAATGTATTACTGAGAAATGGAAAAAAATAAATAAATAAAAAGGTCTCTGGTCTATAGGGGGAAGTACAGAGGGAGAGCTGAACTGGTCATTAAAAAATAAAAATTTTTATCATAGAAAACATCCGGTCTATTAGTAAATCTTCTGCCCTTTGCAGTGTGACAGACGAGGTGATGAAGGATTGTGCTCCATGAGCTGGAATACAATTCTTCAATTTGAAGACACTCGGACAGCGGACTGAACCTGAATTTCTGGTTTCCTCTCAGTGTGAATGATCCGCTGTGTTCACGGATTAGACGGTCCAGCGCTCATTCGCCCAGACAGCTGGTGTTTGATGTGTATACAGCGAAGGTGTGACATCACACCGCATGACTCGGAGGAGGAGGAGGAGGAGGACACCTCTTCCCAGACACCGGCAATCATCTCATCAAAGAATCAGAGGATGTATGGAGTGGACTCTGGAACCAAAACACACAACTCCGAGGTCAGCTGAGTGTGAGAGCTCAGGAGACTTTACTACATATCCTTATCAGACAGTCTGAAGTATTTAGGAAGAGACATGGTGGGTTTCTTAAAATTTTATTTTTTTTTGGAAAATGAAGAAATTAAATAAAAATAATTTATTTTTTTACATACTGGTCACCAGTGCAATCATAACTGGTGTGGCGGTGATCAGGGACACTATTTTATTTTTATATAAACAAAGATTTAAAAAAAAATAAATAAAATTTATAATATATACATTTATCATCTAATACATTTGTAAAAACAAATGTATTAGATGATAAATGTATATATTATACATTTTATTTATTTTTTTAAAATCTTTGTTTATATAAAAATAAAATACTGTCCACCAGTCTCAGCTGCTATGAATGACTCGGAAGTTCAGCCCCCGAGGAGATCACACAGAACTTGTCTTTCTGCTATGCAGGAAGATGGATCTGTGTGTTTTCCCAGTCTCACCGTCCCCCCATACAGTTAGCAATCACTCCCAGGGAACACATATACATTATACATATATATATATATATATATATATATATATATATATATATATATATATATATATATATATATATATATATATATATTATATATATATATATATATATATATATATAATCACCACCATTACTAGTAAAAAAAAATAATAATTAAAATGCCATAAATCTATCCCCTATTTTGTAGACGCTATAACTTTTGTACAAACCAATCAATATACGCTTATTGAGATTTTTTTTTTTTTTTACCAAATATATGTAGAAGAATATATATCAGCCTAAACAGATGAAGAAATTCGTTTTTTTACATTTTTTGGGGGATAATTATTATAGCAAAAATTCAAAAATAGTTTTTTTTTTTTTTTCAAAATTGTCAGCCTTTTTTTGTTTATAGCGCAAAAAAAAAAAAAAAAACAGGCAGAGGTGATCAAATACCACCAAAAGAAAGCTCTATTTGGGGGGGAAAAAAGTTTTGTTTGGGTACGTCGCACGTCCGCCTAATTGTTAGTTAAAGCGATGCAGTGCCGTATTACATAAAATGGCCTGGTCATTAAGGGTAAAAAAAAAAAAATAAAAAATGGATTTTTAAAACAGCTTACCTGTAAAATCCTTTTCTTGGAGTACATCACGGGACACAGAGCACCATAATAATGACTATGTGGGTTATACGCTTACCTTTAGGTGATTGGACACTGGCAACCAATAGTAAGACGGTTCCTCCCATATAACCCCTCCTATACCGGAAGTACCTCAGTTTTGAAGCAAGCAATGATGATCCTAGAAAAAGAGGGGAGGGACCTCTGTGTCCCGTGATGTACTCCAAGACAAGGATTTTACAGGTAAGCGGTTTTAAAAATCCATTTTTCTTTATTGTACATCACGGGACACAGAGCACCATAATAATGACTATGTGGGATGTCCTAAAGCAATGCATCTGAGGGGGAGGGGGGACACATCATCCCTAGATTCAATGGATCTCAGATTATACAGCAGCCTGCAACACGCTGTGGCCAAAAACAGTCTCATTTTGAGATCTCACATCCACCTGGTAAAACCTGGTGAACGTTTGAACTGAAGACCAAACGGCTGCTTTGCAAACCTGAGCCATAGACACCTGTTGGCGTACTTCCCATGATGCACTAACCCCTCTAGTGGAGTGTGCTCTTAAATCTCGGGGTGGAACCCTGTGCTTTATTCCATACGCCTGGACAATAGTCTGGCGAATCCACCTGGATATAGATAAACTTGTTGCCGGTGTTCTGCCGAGAAAGTTCCCCTCGGCGGATAAGGACCCCCCCTACTGCCTGCGCAGTAGGAGCCGGCGGAAATAGCCGAACCCGAATAGTTGCAAATCAGCTATACACGGCGCCTGTAAGAGGGCCCCTCACGGGCTCGCTTCACTCGGCTTTTTTTTATTCTCCCTCTAGGTCCACTTGGATGGTGGGGCTTGAACCTGGACCTAGGGCACAGGCGCCGTGTACAGCTGATTGAAGATTTTCAGCTTCGGCTATCTTTGGCGGCTCATAGTAGTTCGTACTGCGCAGGCGCTGCGTCTGCGCAGTACATGGGGGGTCCTTATCCGCCGGGGGAACTTTCTCGGCAAGACACCGGCTGTCCTCTTTTAGGACCCTCAGGCAAGACAAAAAGACAGTCAGTTTTCTGAAAGGGAGCTGACATTTCCAAGTAAACCTTTATCGCTCTCGCCACATCCAGTGAGTGAAGCGACCTTTCCTCCCTAGTTTTAGGGTTTGGAAAAAAGGAAGGTAAAATGATATCCTATATCAAATGAAATTTGGAAACTACCTACCTTCGGTAGAAAATCCGGATGAGGGCGCATGACCACTCTGTCTTGATGAAGAACCATAAAAGGTTCTTTGCACGAAAAGGGCGGCCAATTCTGACACCCTTCTAGCCGATGTTATAGCCACTAGGAAAACTAATTTTCCTGGTCAATAGGACAAAAGGGATATGCCTAAAAGGGTTCAAAGGGCTGACTCTGTAAGGCTAATAGTACCAAATTTAGGTCCCAAGGACATAAAGGTGGTTTAAGCGGTGGCCTCAGGTGTGTTACTCCCTTGACAAAGGTTCGCACCAAAGAATGGGATGCAATTGGTCTTTGGAAAAAAAACGATAAGGCCGAAATCTGTCCCTTGAATGTCCCTAAAGCGAGCTGCAAGTCTACTCCTGTTTGGAGAAAGGCAAGCACCCTTCCAATCCAATACCTACGAGGGTTCCATTTCCTTTTCTCACACCAAGAAATGTATGACTTCCAGACTCTATAATAGATAGCTCTAGAAACTGACTTTCTAGCGTTTATCAAAGTGGACAAGACTGAACCCATAATACCACAGTCTTTCAATAGTCTGGTCTCAATAGCCAGGCCATCAAATTCAGCAACCGTAAAGAAGGATGGAATATGGGCCCTTGAGACAACAGGTCTGGGCGGCAAGGAAGAACCAACAGATCTCCTACTGCCAACTTCACAACCTCAGAATACCATGATCTCCTGGGCCACACTGGGGCCACCAAGATCACCGGCTTCTGTTCCTCCCGTATTCTGCGTAGTAAGTGCGGCAGATTTTGGATCGGAGGGAAGGCATATATCAGAGAATACTGATCCCAAGGGACCACTAATGCGTCTATCCCGACAGCAAGCGGATCCTTGGTCCTGGATACAAACCTGTCCAGCTTGGCATTGAATCTGGATGCCAGCAGATCCACATCTGGGGTCCCCCATTATTGGCAGATCTGTAGAAAAACCTCAGGATGCAGGGACCATTCCCCTGGTAACAATTTCTGGCGACTCAGGAAATCCGCCTGCCAATTGTCCACCCCCGGGATAAACACTGCCAACAGAAACGGCACGTTTTTCTGCCCAGGTAAGTATATGATTTACTTCCCTTTGGGCTGCCCGACTCCTGGTACCTCCATCGTGGTTGATATACGCCACTACTGTGGAACTGTCGTACTGAACTCTGACCGGAAAAGCCCGCAATCTGGACATCCAGAATCGCAGGGCCAGACGGGCTGCCCGAATCTCCAGTAGACTGATGGGCAGAGTCTTTTCTGTCTGGGACCATATTCCCTGGACAGACGCTTCCTCTAGGACTGTTCCCCCCCCCCGCCGAGAAGACTGGCGTCCGTGGTCACCATTCTCCAGGCTACTGGTGGGAAAGACTTCCCTCTTTTTAAGTTGCTGGTTCTTAACCACCAAGAGAGGTTCCATAGAACCTGTGGAGATAGAACCATTGGTTGATCCAAGGTTCAAGCAGACTTGTCCCAGGCTTTCAGGATACTTTTCTGGAACACTCTGGAGTGGAACTGTGCATATGGCACTGCGCTGAAAGATGACACCATCTTGCCCAATAACCTCATGCACAGCCGAACAGAAGGTGTTGGTTCTTTTCTCACCTTATGTACAAGTTCCACTATGGAGGCGACCTTTAAGGGTGGAAGAAACACTTTTTCTTGGGCGGTGTCCAAGACCAGACCCAGATACACCAAGATTTGGGTCGGACAAAGAGCTGACTTGTCCAAATTTAGTACCCAACCTAGGCGTTGTAAGACCCGCACTGTACTTGACACGTTTAGAACTAGTGTAGGGTGAGAGCATTCCCTTAGAAGTAGATCGTCCAGGTATCCTATTATGGAGACTCCTTGAGATCTTAGGGAAGCCAATACTAGGGCCAGAACCTTTGTGAAGACCCTGGGGGCCGTGGCTAGACCGAAAGGCAGTGCCACAAACTGGAAAGGACTGCCCTCTACAGCGAAGCGTAAGAGCCTTTGGTGTGGACCGAAGATCGGCACATGAAGGTACGCATCCTTGATATCTATGGATGCCAAATAGTCTCCCTTTCTCAGGGACCTTATTACTGAACGAACCAACTCCATGAGGAAAGATCGGACGTCTACAAAGAAGTTGAGAGCCTTGAGGTCCAGAATGAGCCTTACTTCCCCATTTGGTTTCGGCATGGTGAATAGGTTTGAGTAAAACCCCTTGAATCTTTCCTCATGCGGGACCTTTACAATTACTCCCTGCGTCAGCAGATGGTGTAAAGCTAGAAATAGGCCTTTTCTCTTCTCTGGATCCGCCGGGACCCTTGAGTACAGAAACCGGTTCGGGGGGACCTCCCGGAACTCTATTCTGTAACTGTATTTTACAGTGGAAATGACCCATCTGTCTTGAACTAGTTCTTCTTAGGCCTCCCCAAACAGCCGAAGCCTGCCCCCCACCCTTGAGAGCGGGGGCGCCCCTTCACAAGGTAGACTTGGAGTTGGGCTTGGGTGTCTTTTGGGACCAGGGTTTTTTCTGACCCTGTGGTCTTTTAAACCCAGGCGGCTGAGGCCGTCGATACCGCTTAGGGGAAGAGGCACCAGGCCCTGGAGGATTAGGAATTTTATAAGAGGGCTGCTTCCCCTTATTTTTAATAGGAAGCAGAGCGCTCTTTCCTCCAGAGATCTTTTGGATATATTTATCCAGATCTTCGCCAAACAGGCGCTCTCCATGAAATGGAAAAGCAGCAAGTAGCCTTTTACATGGCGTCTTAGCAGACCAGTTCTTTAGCCACAATACTCGGTGCATATGAACTGATAGTAACGCAAAACGAGACATCTGTTGGATAGAGTCTTTTAAAGCGTCTACCACAAAACACAAGGCATGAGGGATCTCTGATAGTTCCTCAGCAGATTCCTCCAGGCCAGGTATGTTCTTTACTATCCTCTTAAAGCGATCCTTTAGGGATTGACAAATCCCAATGACTGCAATAGCAGGTTGAACTGCTGCACTGGCAACCGAGAAGGAGGCCTTCAATAAGGACTCTAGCTTTTTATTAGCCGGATCCTTGAAAACCTGGGCATTATCCACCGGACAGGTTAAGTTTTTATTCACAGAAGATATGGCAGAGTCTACCAAAGGTGTGCTTCATTTCTTCCTAAACTTCTCCTCCATAGGGTATAAAATAGAAAACCTTTTGGGAGGTAAGTATATCCTGTCAGGATGCTCCCAGTCCGCATAAATCACCTGCTCCAGTAACAGATGCAAGGGAAAGGCTTGGGAAATTTGTTTATGTCGCAAAGATTCCAGAGTGGAACAAGAGAGTGCAGACTCCTGAACCGGGGGAAACTTAAACCCAATTCGTACCATCTCCATTAGAGATTGGATAAACAATTTCTGGCGATGGGAGGCTGAAATTGGCTCCCCAGAGTCAGAGTCCTCAGCCAAGGAATCTTCAGCCTCTCCTACCTCCTGGTCCTTCATGACCACCTCCTCTGGATCCTCTGCCCATTCTGGATCCAGGTTACCTGGACCCATCTGGCTATAATGCCGCGTACACACGAGCGGACTTTACGGCGGACTTTGCCCGGCGGACTTTTCGACGTACTTTCCGACGGACTTTCTGAATGAACGGACTTGCCTACACACAATCCACCAAAGTCCGTCGAATTCGTACGTGATGACGTACGACCGGACTAAAACAAGGAAGTTCATAGCCAGTAGCCAATAGCTGCCCTAGCGTGGCTTTTTTGTCCGTCGAACTAGCATACAGACGGCGGACTTTTCGACCGGACTCGATTTCAACGGATAAATTTGAAACAAGTTTCAAATCTAAGTCCGTCCAACTTTTGAGAAAACAAAGTCCGCTGGAGCCCACACACATCGAATTGTCCGACGAAATCCAATCCGCCGGGCAAAGTCCGCCGTAAAGTCCGCTCGTGTGTACGCGGCATAAGAGTCCTGGGGCTCTAGTGACTACTTGGCCCAGGCCCGGGGGAGGGAGATCTATTACGCTTCCTTCCCCCCTGTGTTACAGAGGCAATCAAGCCAGCTATTTTGCTTTCAAGACCCGCTAAGGCAGATGCCAAAATCATCCTTTGTAACATAAGCCAAGGCAGGTACATTGGTAGTGGCTGCTATGCCTGACATGTGCAATGGCTCAGCCAGGTCAGAAGCCTCAGGTCCTTCAGGAGAAACTGAGGCTGCATCAGCATAGGGTTGGTCTCCTGTCTTTTGTGGAGGGACTTTAACCCCTGTGCTTGCCTTGTTCCCTGTTCCTCGTTTTTTGGAAGACATTGCTTACACACGAGGAAACTAAACAGGAGTACTCCCCACAAACTACAACTAGATTTAAACCTGTCACCGCTGTGTCCAAGACCACCAGGCTCACGTGCCCACCATTCGCTCTGCTACCTCCATGCGCACGCCAGGAGCTCCATGCTTAAAGGTACTAGCATGAGAGCGAGCGCGCGCATCAGCGATCGGCGACCCGCCTACCGCATGCCCCGTCCTGACGCTTGCGGCGCACTCGCACGCCGGTGACGCGCACGCAGTGTGCACGCGCATGCGCACTCGCACGCAAGAATTTTAAAAATGCGCGCCAAACTGGCCTCTGTAATCCTGGCACAGACTCAAGGCTTACACTAGCAGTCTGAAAAAGGGGAATCCACACACATACATACACACACACACACACATACATAGAGATATATATATCCAAAGGGAGCACTCACCATCCCAAGCAGCAGGGCCTTTCTTACCAGGCCCAATCTTCCCCCATCACGGCCGGTAGCGCCTCTAAGGACCTTCAGGGACCGGGTCCCCCATATTGGGGTCCACACCCCTGGACCTGTAAAGAACCCTTTATGGTTTCCTTGGGCAAGATTGACCAGGAATACCAATTTTACCAAGGGTCCAGCGCCTATAAAGGACACATTACATGTAACACCTCGTTCTTGAACCGAGGTTTGGGTACCATCCACTTTAGCTTAGTGAGCTATCCGAATGGATCCGATTAGAACGTCCTCAGTGGGACATTTCTTTGAAGAAACTGAAGAGCTTCAACAGCCATGACCATCACCTTCAAGACACTGGCGAAAAAACGGAGGCACTTCCTGTATAGGAGGGGTTATATGGGAGGAACTGTCTTACTATTGGTTGCCAGTGTCCAATCACCTAAAGGTAAGCATATAACCCACATAGCCATTATTATGGTGCTCTGTGTCCCGTGATGTACGATAAAGAAAAATACATATGTCTCAAGCTAATTGTATAAAAATAATTTGTTGCATGACAGAGTAATTGTCAGCCAAAGTATTACAGCACCAGAAAATAGTCTGGACAGGAAAGGGGGTGTGATATGTCACGTGGTCAAAAATAGGATGAAAATGAGGATAATTATTGTTCACGAGCATGTATACTGTTGCCATGGTTGCTAGGCAGACATTGGAACTTCTCAGGAAGCTATAGAGCAGGGATATGCAATTAGCGGACCTCCAGCTGTTGCAGAACTACAAGTCCCATGAGGCCATAGCAAGACACTGACAGCCACAAGCATGACACCCAGAGGCAGAAGCATGATGGGATTTGTAGTTTTGCAACAGCTGGAGGTCCGCTAATTGCATATCCCTGCTATAGAGGATGGCCGACTGATCTAGAAAAGTGATGAAATGATGGAACGGCTGACACAGCGATTCTAGGTAGGAAGCTTTCCTAGTGGTGGAGGGGGGGGCTGTTGCCCCCGTGTCAGAGTCATGTATGTAGCACAGGCGATGACGGATATATGGCGCTCTCTTACACATCGTTGAGCTCAGCGACTCGCCCCAGGAACTCCTCGTACGTCAGGAAGCCGCTCTCACGCACCAGGGTCACATGCTTGGCAACCTTCTCGGGAAGTTTGTTGATCGCCCCCTGGCTGGACAGCTGGTGGCCCATCGCTGGGGCGAGGCTGAAATACTTTTCCGCACAATTCAGGTCTCGTTTACGACGGGTCCTGGAAAAGAACAAAACATTGAAAAGGAAGTTTAATCTGCTTATATTTTGGACTTCCCTGGTGCCCCCCCCGCCCCCCCCCGCCCCCCAAATCAACAAGTAATTATTAAATGAAACTGGTTTTCATGACAAATGTTATTTTAGACACAGTGATGTCATCAATGGATTTCTGCGATTCTCTATGCAATTCAGGCAGATCATGGCTGGTGGGAGGGGCCAGCAGGGTGCTGTACACTACATGTCAGTCTGGAGGAGTGGGTGTTCCTAGCCAAGCTGCATTTGCCTGCAAACTGCCCTGGGTAACGCCCACATCCTGAACCTCCATGATTTAAATCAGGGGTCTCCAAACTTCTGATACAAAGGGCCACTTTACTGCCCTTCAAAGTTTAGGGGGGCTGGATTGTTACCAGTGGGGAGTAGAAAATTCCCATTGGTGGCAGAAAACAATGCCATAGGCTTGGCGGTTAGTGGGAGTAAAAAAAAAAAAAAAATACATAATTGGGGGCAGTGGGGGGGGGGGGGGGGGGAATAGTATCCCATCGTCCCTGTCAGTGGAGGGGGGAATAGTACCCCATTGTTGGTGTCAGTGGAGGAATAGTACCCCATTGTTGGTGTCAGTGGGGGGGGAATAGTACCCCATCGTCCGTGTCAGTGGGGGGGGGGGAATAGTACCCCATTGTTGGTATCAGCAGGAGGAATCCTATTGTCGGTGTCAGTGGAGGAATAGTACCCCATTGTTGGTGTCAGTGGGGGGGGGGGAATAGTACCCCATTGTCCATGTCAGTGTGAGGGGGGCAATAGTACCCCATCGTCCGTGTCGGTGGGGGGGGGGGGCAATAGTACCCCATCATCCCTGTCAGTGGGGTGGGGGAATAGTACCCCATTGTTGGTGTCAGTGGAGGAATAGTACCCCATTGTTGGTGTCAGTGGGGGGGGGGGCGGGAAAAATTGTACCCCATCGTCCGTGTCAGTGGGGGGGGGGAATAGTACCCCATTGTCCGTGTCAGTGGGGGGGAATAGTACCCCATTGTCTGTGTCAGTGGGGGGGAATAGTACCCCATTGTCTGTGTCAGTGGGGGGGAATAGTACCCCATTGTCTGTGTCAGTGGGGGGGAATAGTACCCCATCATTCGTGTCAGTGGGGGGGGGGATAGTACCCCATCGTCCGTGTCAGTGGGGTGGGAGGGGGGGGTAATAGTATCCCATCGTCCGTGTCAGTGGGGGGGGGCAATAGTACCCCATCGTTCGTGTCAGTGGGGGGGGGATAGTACCCCATCGTCCCTGTCAGTGGGGGGGGGGAATAGTACCCCATCGTCCCTGTCAGTGGGGGGGGGAATAGTACCCCATCGTCCCTGTCAGTGGGGGGGGGGAATAGTACCCCATCGTCCCTGTCAGTGGGGGGGGGAATAGTACCCCATCGTCCCTGTTAGTGGGGGGGGGAATAGTACCCCATCGTCCCTGTCAGTGGGGGGGGGAATAGTACCCCATCGTCCCTGTCAGTGGGGGGAGAATAGTACCCCATCGTCCCTGTCAGTGGGGGGGGGAATAGTACCCCATCGTCCCTGTCAGTGGGGGGGGGGAATAGTACCCCATCGTCCCTGTCAGTGGGGGGGGGAATAGTACCCCATTGTTGGTGTCAGTGGAGGAATAGTACCCCATTGTTGGTGTCAGTGGGGGGGGAATAGTACCCCATCGTCCGTGTCAGTGGGGGGGGGGGGGAATAGTACCCCATTGTTGGTATCAGCAGGAGGAATCCTATTGTCGGTGTCAGTGGAGGAATAGTACCCCATTGTTGGTGTCAGTGGGGGGGGGGAATAGTACCCCATTGTCCATGTCAGTGTGAGGGGGGCAATAGTACCCCATCGTCCGTGTCGGTGGGGGGGGGGAATAGTACCCCATTGTTGGTGTCAGTGGAGGAATAGTACCCCATTGTTGGTGTCAGTGGGGGGGGAATAGTACCCCATCGTCCCTGTCAGTGGAGGGGGGAATAGTACCCCATTGTTGGTGTCAGTGGAGGAATAGTACCCCATTGTTGGTGTCAGTGGGGGGGGAATAGTACCCCATCGTCCGTGTCAGTGGGGGGGGGGGGAATAGTACCCCATTGTTGGTATCAGCAGGAGGAATCCTATTGTCGGTGTCAGTGGAGGAATAGTACCCCATTGTTGGTGTCAGTGGGGGGGGGGGGAATAGTACCCCATTGTCCATGTCAGTGTGAGGGGGGCAATAGTACCCCATCGTCCGTGTCGGTGGGGGGGGGGGGCAATAGTACCCCATCATCCCTGTCAGTGGGGTGGGGGAATAGTACCCCATTGTTGGTGTCAGTGGAGGAATAGTACCCCATTGTTGGTGTCAGTGGGGGGGGGGCGGGAAAAATTGTACCCCATCGTCCGTGTCAGTGGGGGGGGGGAATAGTACCCCATTGTCCGTGTCAGTGGGGGGGAATAGTACCCCATTGTCTGTGTCAGTGGGGGGGAATAGTACCCCATTGTCTGTGTCAGTGGGGGGGAATAGTACCCCATCATTCGTGTCAGTGGGGGGGGGGGATAGTACCCCATCGTCCGTGTCAGTGGGGTGGGAGGGGGGGTAATAGTATCCCATCGTCCGTGTCAGTGGGGGGGGGGGGGCAATAGTACCCCATCGTTCGTGTCAGTGGGGGGGGGATAGTACCCCATCGTCCCTGTCAGTGGGGGGAGAATAGTACCCCATCGTCCCTGTCAGTGGGGGGGGGAATAGTACCCCATCGTCCCTGTCAGTGGGGGGGGGAATAGTACCCCATCGTCCCTGTCAGTGGGGGGGGGAATAGTACCCCATCGTCCCTGTCAGTGGGGGGGGGAATAGTACCCCATCGTCCCTGTCAGTGGGGGGGGGAATAGTACCCCATCGTCCCTGTCAGTGGGGGGAGAATAGTACCCCATCGTCCCTGTCAGTGGGGGGGGGGAATAGTACCCCATCGTCCCTGTCAGTGGGGGGGGGGAATAGTACCCCATCGTCCCTGTCAGTGGGGGGGGGGGAATAGTACCCCATCGTCCCTGTCAGTGGGGGGGGGGGAATAGTACCCCATCGTCCCTGTCAGTGGGGGGGGGAATAGTACCCCATCGTCCCTGTCAGTGGGGGGGGGGGGAATAGTACCCCATCATCCCTGTCAGTGGGGGGGGGGAATAGTACCCCATCGTCCCTGTCAGTGGGGGGGGGAATAGTACCCCATTGTCCCTGTCAGTGGGGGGGGGGGGGGAATAGTACCCCATCGTCCCTGTCAGTGGGGGGGGGGGGGAATAGTACCCCATGGTCCGTGTCGGGGGGGGGGGAATAGTACCCCATGGTCCGTGTCGGGGGGGGGGAATAGTACCCCATGGTCCGTGTCAGTGGGGGGGGGGAAATAGTACCCCATGGTCCGTGTCAGTGGGGGGGGGGAAATAGTACCCCATTGTCCGTGTCAGTGGGGGGGGAGAATAGTACCCCATCATCCATGTCGGGGGGGAATAGTACCCCATCGGCCGTGTCAGTAGGGGGGGGAATAGTACCCCATCGTCCCTGTCAGTGGGGGGGGAATAGTACCCCATCGTCCCTGTCAGTGGGGGGGGGGGAATAGTACCCCATCGTCCCTGTCAGTGGGGGGGGGGGAATAGTACCCCATCGTCCCTGTCAGTGGGGGGGGGGGAATAGTACCCCATCGTCCCTGTCAGTGGGGGGGGGGGAATAGTACCCCATCGTCCCGGTCAGTGGGGGGGGGAATAGTACCCCTTTGTCCCTGTCAGTGGGGGGGGGGGAATAGTACCCCATCGTCCCTGTCAGTGGGGGGGGGGGAATAGTACCCCATCGTCCCTGTCAGTGGGGGGGGGGGAATAGTACCCCATCGTCCCTGTCAGTGGGGGGGGGAATAGTACCCCATGGTCCGTGTCGGGGGGGGGGAATAGTACCCCATGGTCCGTGTCGGTGGGGGGGGGGAAATAGTACCCCATTGTCCGTGTCAGTGGGGGGGGGAAATAGTACCCCATCATCCATGTCGGGGGGGAATAGTACCCCATCGGCCATGTCAGTAGAGGGGGGGAATAGTGTCCTTTCGTTCGTGACAGTGGGGGGGGGGAAATAGTTCCCCATTGTTGGTGTCAGTGGAGGAATAGTACCTCATATCAGTGAAAGAAACAGTTCTCCAAGGGCCAGATAAAGGCAAAGCCAAGGGCCACAGTTTGGAAACCACTGATTTAAATGATTTAAAGAATTAAAACTGTATGAATGAAAGGGGTGGGCCAGACAGGAACAGTCAGGCTGGGGAGGAAGGGACAAGAAAACACTGGATGCCCGCCAACCAGGAAAGTGCAGTCAGTGCCCATGTGCTAAGAAGAAACGTGCTGATAGGATGAGAGAACAGAGTGACAGAGAAATGAACATTGTCAGCCTGCTGCTGCTTCTTCTTTATTCTCTGTCCAATCACACGCTGGAGGGGGCGCAAGACCTGTAAGCGTTACTGAACTGCAGCAGATTACTATTTTTTCTTCCTCCAGACAGGACTGTGTTATGAGGCAGAGCTGTGTAAATCTCAGGACTGGATGGACAAAAAAATTGTAAATCCTTTGTCAGGTAAAACAGTCCCTGTATATGTATTATATCTGTGTATTTAACCCTTTCCTGCCCAGCCTATAGCAGTATGATGGCTGTATGACGAACGGGCCGCACTGCAGGCGCGATCTGTCACCAGCCAATGACTTTTCAGTGTACCGGCCCGCTGCCGTTACCATGTGATCGCTGTGACCAATCACAGCAGATCACATGACAGTTGTAAATAATGGATGGCTTCCATCCATGCCATCCATTTCCATTGTGTAGAATTGTGTTGCTAGCTGTGATAGGTCACAGTGATCACATGATGCAGACAGGGCCAATTACAGCCAATCACAACAAAACCAAGTAAATTAATCGATTCATTCAGTAAAATGATTGCTTATAGCAATGAAATTCACACTGTGTAAAAAAATAAATTCCTGATCTCTTCCCCAGAGTAGTGCAGTGTTACTGTGGTAACATTATATTGCTCTGGTCACAGCGTGTTAAAAAAAAAATTGAAAATAAATACATTTAAAAAAAATTTAATAAAAAAAAAAAAAAACTTGAACCAAATTGAAAAAATGTTTTTTTTTCCGTACTGTCACCAGTCAACATCTCTGATCACCACCACACCAGTTATATGATGATGCTGTACTGCACTGGTGACAATATGTAAAAAAATTAAAAATTGTGAATTTTTTTTTAATTAAATTTTATTTTTTTATTTCATTTACCAAAAAAAAAAAAAAAAAGACAAAAAAACAACATGCCTCTTACTAAATACCTCAGACTGTCTACTTTCCAAAAAAAAAGGGTAATTTGGGTGGGGGGGGGGTTATTTTTACTGTTCTGGCATTTTTGGGGCCTCAAGAAATAAGATCGGTCGTCAATACATCGGGATTGATTGATTTTCAGATATATATATATATCCCACAGTTTGTGGACTCCATAACATTCCTACAGACTAAATAATAAACACTGATTTGGGTTATTTTTAGCAAAGAAATGGAGCAGAATACATTTTGGCCTAAATTCATGAAGAAAAATTATAGGATTTGCAAAATTTTACGGAAAGGAAGAAAGACGTATTTTGGTCTTTTTTCAATTATCCAAAAAAAAAAAAAAAACAGTAGTGATTAAATACCACTAAAAGAAAGCTCTATTTGTGAGGAAAAAAAATGATAAAAATGTCAAATGGTTACAGTGTTGTATGACCGCGCAATTGTCATTCAAAGTGTGACAGCACTGAAAGCTGAAAATTGGCACCTGGGCAGGAAGGGGGTTACAGTGCCCGGCGTTGAAGAGGTTAAGGTGAAATATTTAAAAGGGAATATATTTTTATTATTATTATTTTTAAAGGCCAACTCTGGCTCAAATGTTATCTGAGCAGATTTAGCTCAGCTCTGTGTCCTGGTGATGGGATTTCCCTGATGGGGACACCGGCAGAGAGGATGAGACTCCTCCCCCTTCGCTGTACACGGTACAATAATAGGGATCGGGGCGGGGACCTTGTTGTTGGGAGATCACTAGAGAGCGCTAAACCGATAACTTTTAATGATCAGTCTTATTCTAATAATGACAGTCCTTCTATAATAATGACAGCCCTGATATAATAATAATGACAGTCCTGATATAATTCCATACAAACTGTCAGCACTCAAGTAGAACAAATGGATACAATGTGACTGCAGAGACACTTCCTTCCATTTCCTGGACAGGGATTGGTGGATTTCTGTCTCTGCAGATCTGTTTATAAACATTGGAAGGGAGAAGAGATATCAGAGGTCTGATAACTGCCCAACGTGTCATTAAAGAGAACCCGACAAAAGTCCACCACAGGGAGGTCTTCTGGTCCTTTATATAGCAAAAATAAAGCCATGTGAAAAAAAAAAATAACATAAAAAAAAAAAGTGTAAAAATTAAAAGAAAAAAGGCAGCGCTTACCAACCCCCAACCAACATGTTTCACCCTGATCACCCGCTATGACCAATTCCCATTGAGCGGGGCGAAACATGTTCCCTCTACCCCTGCCCCCTCCCCCACCTGTATACCTACCTCTACCCCCCTCTTCCACCTGTATACCTACCTCTGCCCCTCCTGCTCCACCTGTATACCTACCTCTACCCCCCTCCTCCACCTGTATACCTACCTCTACCCCCCTCTTCCACCTGTATACCTACCTCTGCCCCTCCTGCTCCACCTGTATACCTACCTCTACCCCCCTCCTCCACCTGTATACCTACCTCTACCCCCCTCCTCCACCTGTATACCTACCTCTACCCCCTCCTCCACCTGTATACCTACCTCTACCCCCCTCCTCCACCTGTATACCTACCTCTACCCCCCTCCTCCACCTGTATACCTACCTCTACCCCCCTCCTGCATCTGTATACCTACCTCCAGCCCCCTCCTCCACCTGTATACCTACCTCCACCCCCCTCCTCCACCTGTATACCTACCTCTACACCCCTCCTCCACCTGTATACCTACCTCTACACCCCTCCTCCACCTATATACCTACCTCTACCCCCCTCCTCCACCTGTATACCTACCTCTACCCCCTCCTCCACCTGTATACCTACCTCTACCCCCCTCCTCCACCTGTATACCTACCTCTACCCCCCTCCTCCACCTGTATACCTACCTCTACCCCCCTCCTCCACCTGTATACCTACCTCTACCCCCTCCTCCTCCACCTGCATACCTAACTCTGCCCCCTCCTCCTCCCCCACCTCTATACCTACCTCTGCCCCCTCCCCCTCCTGTATACCTACCTCTGCCCTCTCCCCCACCTGTGTACCTACCTCCTCCTCCACCTGCATACCTACATCTGCCCCCTCCCCCACCTGCGTACCTACCTCTGCCCCCTCCCCCACCTGCGTACCTACCTCTGCCCCTTCTCCTCCCCCACCTCTATACCTACCTCTACCCCCTCCTGTATACCTACCTCTGGCCCCTCCTCATATGTATACCTACCTCTGCCCCCTCCCCCAGCTGTATACCTACCTCTGCCCCCTCCTGTGTTCCTACCTCTGCCCCCTCCCCCTATGTATACCTACCTCTGCCCCCTCCCCCACCTGTGTACCTACCTCTGCCCCCTCCCCCACCTGTGTACCTACCTCTGCCCCCTCCCCCTATGTACACCTGTGTGTGTGTAGAAGTTAACTACGTCTCTATGTGTGGAGTCCCCGGTAGGTGTGTACATCCCCTCTCTGTGTACTTACCTCTGGCAGGCCGTGTGATGACACTCAGAGGGGTCTCCATAGACACACACAGATCCCGCAGTGTTGGACACTCTCCGCTGTCACTGTACGAGCAACGTCATCGCCCAGCGCGGCGCCTGCCCGGAACGTAAACAACTTCGCCGCCATGTTTGATGTGGGCAGTTCTCGCCCTCACTGTCAATTACTGTGTTTCATGCGATTATTTCTTTGCCAATTACCGCCGCTGGGGGCAGCACCGAGCTCCCACAGATATCCCATCGGTTCAGTCTGTTCCCCCATTACCCTATTGGCTAAGAGCGTGTCCCCCTTTTATTCTGTTGGCTCACTCATAGTACCCTGTTATCCTATTTACTTGCTCTGTGTACCACTATCATCTGTTTGCCTCTGTGCCCCCATAGTATCCTATTTGCTCATCACATGTCACACTATTATCCTATTGGCTCACTCTGTGTTCAACTATTATCCTATTGGCTTACTCTTTCTCTCCTTATTATCCTATTGGCTCGGTCTGCGTCCCCCTGTTATCCTATTGGCTCACGCTTTCTCTCCTATTATCCTATTGGCTTATGCTGGCCATACACTGTACAAAAAAATCGGCCAAACCCATTTTCGAAAAACGAACATTCGGCCGTGAGAGCAAACGATAGTGCCATCATGTAATGACCGATAAATCGCTCAGTGGACATAATTGAATTCATTTTATGTTTGTTTTTTTTTTTACATACACACAGTGCAGACAGTTCGGACGGGAAGCACATTAACCTTTCAATTTATCGTTCGTTCTGCAGAAAATTTTCAAACCTGTCCTTCGTTTTTTCGGCTCAAAAACGTCCCCACGATTTTCCATTTTGTGCCCATTGACTGGCCGAAAAACGAACGAACTGGCCAAATAAATGAATTTCGGCAGATTTTTCGTATAGTGTATGGGTAGCATTACTCTTTCTCTCCTTATTATCCTATTGGCTCGGTCTGTGTCCCCCTATTACCTCACGCTTTCTCTCCTATTATCCTATTGGCTCATCACGTGTCTCCCTTTTATTTTATTGGGTCATTTTTATTGGGTCATTATCCTATCGGCTCACTCTGTGATCCCCCTTATAATCCTATTGGTTCATCATGTGTCACACTATTAACCTATTGTCTCACTCTGTGTCCCCTTATTATCCTATTGGCTAACCACACTGTGTAGCACTATTATTCTATTGGCTCATCATATGTCCCCCTATTATTCTATTGGCTTACATTATTGGGGGGTGGCAGCTGTATTAAAGCCACGGTGAATGTTACCGAGAACGTTTCCTTTGCACTGTAGAATAGGAAGTCTGTGTGTTGAGTCTATGGCAGCTTTGAATAATGATGTCATAAAGCAGATCAAGACCAACTTCTCCCCCACTCTTGGTGAATGTGGAAGGCTCCTTTAAATACTCAGTATAGAGAAATGCTGGTGCTATGGATGGGTTGTGGTGTCAGTGCTGTGTACATAGTCATAGTCCTCTGTATGTAATCTGTGAGGTCAGCAAACATCTGTGACCCCCGACGTATCCGTGTCCCCGCTGACTACAGGATCACCATAACCCCATCTGTCACCGGAGCGCGAGAAGTACAGAGTGCTGGGTGTGTAACTTACTGTATCACAGAGACATTCTTTTCTTTTTATCTATCATATCTTATCTAATCTATCTATTTATCTTGTTTATCTATTTATCTTATCCTATCCATTTGTCTTATCTGTCTATCTTATCTATTTATTTTATCTATCTATTTATCTTATCTTATCTTATCTATCTGTCTATCTTATCTATTTATTTTATCTATTTGTCTTATCTATCTATTTATCTTATCTATCTATTTATCCTATCTATCTCTCTCTGTCTCTCTATCTCTCTATCTATCTATCTATCTATCTATCTATCTATCTATCTATCTATCTATCTATCTATCTATCTATCTATCTATCCTAATCTAATCTAATCTATCTATCTATTGATCTTATCTATTTATCTTATCTATCTAATCTATCTATCTATTGATCTTATCTATTTATCTAATCTATCTTATCTATCTATTTATTTATTTATTTAATTTATTTCAGGTGCTTATATAGCGCCGTCAATTTACGCAGCGCTTTACATATACATTGTACATTCACATCAGTCCCTACCCTCAAGGAGCTTACAATCTAAGGTCCCCTAACTCACATTCATACACACTAGGGACAATTTTAGACAGGATCCAATTAACCTACCAGCATGTCTTTGGAGTGTGGGAGGAAACCGGAGTACCCGGAGGAAACCCACGCAGGCACAGGGAGAACATGCAAACTCCAGGCAGGTAGTGTCGTGGTTGGGATTCGAACCAGCCACCCTTCTTACTGCTAGGCGAGAGTGCTACCCACTACACCACTGTGCCGTCCACTACAGCACTGTGCTGCCCTATTTATCTTATCCTATCTATCTATCTATCTATCTATCTATCTATCTATCTATCTATCTATCTATCTATCTATCTATCTATCTATCTATCTATCTATCTATCTATCTATCTATCTATCTATCTAAATATGATGAAGCTCCCCACCATTTCTTCTTTTATACGATGTCTGTTCTTCACTAACACTCTGCACATTCCCTAATGATAGGAAGAGTTTAGCAGAGGTTGGAGTTCTCTGTCCTGGAAGAAAAATGACAAGTGCCCCACCCCCGAGGACCTTCCACATGTCCCACCCACTTCTTTTTCTGCAGGTGTGGCCTGCTCCTAGTATTTCCTCCGGTCACCCCTGTATACCTCTGCCTCGGCCAGCAATGGTAGCTACAGACATATAGGCGGCTGTAAGAAGCGTGAGGACATTGCAGCTTCTTTTCTGTGCGGTCTCCGTGTGTCACGATTAGAGTAGTAGTGCTCAGCTCTGAGGATGATACAGACTTTGGCTGAGAAACACAACAGCAGGAAGAGAAGCTTAAAGGTTTTATTAAGGGGATGCATTCCTTTCCTTTTCCTATTCCCTTTCTTCTGTCTGTGCCCCCCATTGGTGAGATTATCTCTCACTTCCTGCCACTGGGACATACAAAAAATGGCAGCCTACCCAGTTCTAGGAAAATGTGTTTTTCTGTGTCCTGTTTTTCATTCTTTCCTCTATTGACAGGAAGTGTGGGGAAATCTCTCCAATAGGGGCGCAGACATCAATAAAAACACCTAGGCTTGATAAAGGGGGCGGTTTTTAATCCCCAAAATGCTTTGGATTCTCCTTCAATTGCCCCCCTGACTTTCCTTCCCCCCTTTTCCCCCTTTTCTTTCCTATTCCCCTTTCCTTTTTCCTTTCCCCTTTCCTTTCCCTTCCCTCTTTTCTTTCCTTTCCCCTTTCCATTCTCTTCACTTTCTCCTTTCCTTTCCCTTTATCCCTCCCCTTTCTCCTTTCCCTTTTCCTCTTTCTTTTCTCCTTTCCTTTTGCCTTTGCCCTTTCCTATTTCCTTTCCTTTCTGTTCCCTTCCCTTCGTTTCCTTTCCCTTCCCTTTCTCATTTCCTTTCCCTTCCCTTTCCCTTTCCCCTTCCCCCTTCCTTTCCTATTTTCATTTCTTTTCCTTCCCTCTTTCCTTTGCTTTCCTTCTCCTTTTCACTTTCCTTTCCCTCTCCATTTTCCTTTCCTTTTTTTTCTTTTCCTTTCTCCTTCCCCCTTTCCTTTCCCTTCTTCTTTCCTTTTTCCTTTCCCTTCCTTTCCCCTTTCCCTTCCCTTTGCCCTTTCCTTTCTCCTTTTCTTTCCTTTCCTTTCCTTTCTATTTCCTTCCCCTTCCCTTTCTCATTTTCTTTCCCCTTCTTTTCCCCTCTTTACTTTCCCATCTCCATTCCTTTCCTATCCATTTCTCATTTACTTTCCCTTCCCTCTTTTCTTTGCTTTCCTTCTCCTTTTCACTTTCCTTTCCCTCTCCATTTTCTTTTCCTTTCTCCTTTCCTTTTTTCTTTCCCCTTTCCTTCCCCTTCCCATTCTCCTTTCCTTTTTCCTTTCCCCTCATTTCCTTTCCCTTCCCTCTCTCCTTTCTCTTCCCTCTTTTCTTTCCTTCTCCTTTTCCTTCTTCCTCTCCCTTTCCTTTCCTTTCCTTCTTGAGTGATTAAAAGCCAAAATCTGTCAAAACTTTCCTTCTGTCTGTGCCCCTCATTGGTGAGATTACTGCTCACTTCCTGTCCCTGGGACATAAAAAAAAAATGGAAGCCTAACCAGTTCTACTAAAAATGTGTTTTTCTGTGTCCTGTTTTTCATTCTTTCCTCTAACAGGTAGTGTGGGGAAATCTCTCCAATAGGGGCAGCAATAAAAACTTCTAGACCTGATAAAGGCAGAGGTTTTGGACCCTCGAAAATGCTTTGGTTTCTCTTTTAATTGCCCCCCTGACTTCTACTGGAATAAAGTCATACCTGGACCCTTTATCAGTGGTGTAACTAAAGTGTATGTATGGGAGAGCTGACAACACTTCCTCTGCTACAGTGAAATCCCAAGAAGTGTTGTCAGGCCTGCCCAGTTCACCACCGCGGTACTATATATAACCCCTCCCTTTTATGTTATGGAAGGTGGTGGGTGTTCTGCAGGGGGGAAACTGGGCAGCAATGACAACATTGTTTCACATTTCAGTCCAGCAGAGACACGTTGTCATCTCAAACAGGAAGTTAAGTGCTCACCGAATTTTTGGCAGGATCAACAGGTACTTTTTTTATGCATGCAATATTTTTATAAAGACAAAACACGGGAGAACTGTAGAAAAAAATGATCCGCACTCCGATTGTTGCTCTTAAAATTTCTTAATTTTATTGAATAGCCACAGTGAACAAACGTAGGTTAAGTCAGTTGACGCGTTTCAGCCTATAAGGCCTTAGTCATAAGGCATGACTAAGGCCTTATAGGCTGAAACACGTCAACTGACTTAATCTGCGTTTGTTTACTGTGGCTAGTCAATAAAATGAAGAAATTTTAAGAGCAACAACCAGAGTTCGGATCATTTTTTTCTACATTACTCTACTCAGCCAGCGACTGTGGATCGAGCACCTGGGAGCTCTGCTATCCATGTGGCGTATGGGTAGTAGCACTGACTTTTCTGTTTATACAGGGGAACTGTGCCTGTATTGCACAGGTGTACTGAATATGTTTTTTTATTGTGCCCAGACATAAGGGGTCTATTTATATTACAAAGGCAGATTAAGTCAGTTGACGCATTTCAGCCTATAAGGCCTTAGTCATAAGGCCTGACTAAGGCCTTATAGGCTGAAACACATCAACTGACTTAATCTGTGTTTGTTCACTGTGGCTATTAGATAAAATGAAGAAATTTTAAGAGCAATAACCAGAGTGCGGATCATTTTTTTCTACATTATGCTACTCAGCCAGCGACTGTGGATCGAGCACCTGGGAGCTCTGCTATCCATGTGGTGTATGGGTAGTAGCACTGACTTTTCTGTTTATACAGGGGAACTGTGTCTGTATTGCACAGGTGTACTGAATATGTTTTTTTATTTTGCCCAGACATAAGGGGTCTATTTATAAAACATTTGATTGACGAATATTACAAGCATTCATCCAAATTGTACTCATTATTTCTCTGATAATTGTCATCTCCATCTAGCAGAGGTATATTTTCTAAGAGAACATACAAGGAAACGTTTGTGCCGCCTGGACAAATGCTTGTGACATTTTTGCAATTCATGTTTTTTTAAACAGACCCCTGGGGGTTTTGGCTGGTGCTGGGCACTCATCAATGTATCAAAGACAGGAAGTGGGCACAGACTTTTCTTTTCGCATGGGCACTCTGGGCAGTTGCCCGGGGGCCCCACCTGCCCAGCAACCCCAGCCAGGGCCGGACTGGCCTACTGGGAAATTTCCCGGTAGGCCGCCTGCCCTGGGGCCGCTTTGAGTTGTGGCTGCAGTGCTCCCCTCTTTCCCTCTCTCCTCCTCCTCCTGTGTATCGCAGAGCTAACTGGGTCTGTGTCCGGCGGCCATGCTGGAACAAGGTCCCGCCCCCCTAGACCGGCTCGTGTAATAGTAGATTGAATCAGTGTTCCGCCTATCACACGAGCCGGTCTGGGGGGGCGGGACCTTGTTACAGCGCGTCCGCCAGACACAGACCCAGCCAGCTCCGTGATACACAGGAGGAGATGCCCGCTGTGTGTGTGTTACCAGGCGATGGTGAGTCTATTAATTGGCACCGTGATGCTGCTTTCATGGGCACAGTGAGGGTGCAATTGTGGGCACAGTGAGACTGCATTCATGGGCACAGCGAAGCTGTAATGGTGGGCACAGTGAGGCTGCATTCACGGGCACAGTGAGGCAGCAATGGTGGGCACAGTGAAGCTGCATTCACAGGCACAGTGAGGGTGCAATGGTGGGCACAGCGAAGCTGCAATGGTGGGCACAGTGAGGCTGCACTCACGGGCACAGTGAGGCTGCATTCACGGGCACAATGAGGCTGCAATGGTGGGTACAGTGAGGCTGCAATGGTGGGTACAGTGAGGCTGCATTTGATGGGCACAGTGAGGCTGCATTCACGGGCACAGTGAGGCTGCATTCATGGGCACAGTAAAGCTGCATTTGATGGGCAATCATGCGTGATTGTGTAGACAGGGCCCCAGTGCACTGTATTGCCCGGGGGCCTATAATGCTCTTAAGATGGCACTGGGCATGGATAGTTACACAGTGCATCTATTTGTATGTTGACCAATAAAGCATCTTTTCAAAACAAATATAAAAAAAATTGAACAGGAAAGGCACAAAACGTTTATTTAAAAAACAATTATATTCTATTTTTACTATAAAGTAAAAAAAAAAAAAAAAAAAAGCAAAAAAAAAAAGTTAACTATCAAAGTTATCAATGGCCCCATGGTCGGGCACATTAGCGATTCAGATTGGGGGCCAGCGCTTCAATTATTTAAATGTACGATTGTTTTTTTAACGCCTACAAAGTATCACATATAATCTCACATTGCCCATGTTTGCTAACGTTTATTCCAGGCTATGATGGCATAATACATTTCCTATTACTGACCACTTTGGCTGAAAATGCCAGTTTCCTGGCTGTCCTGAGCGTCTTTCTCAGCGACCCGGAAACAAGCCATGCGTATCAGAGGCTCTGACTTTACTCTGCCTCTCCTTCTCTGTAGGCTTGCCTTGGCTCAGCGACTCAACAAAAAAAAAATCCAAAAATCCGAGGATGAGCATGACTGCCAGGCAACTAGTATTTTCAGAAAGAGATCTGATTACTGGCTTTTCCACTGTTGGATGAAATGAGGAGCAAATGTTCCTTGGTTCTGAAGGTCGGGATCTCAAGGGCCCTCCTCTCTGTAAAGTGATATGTTCTGTTTTGGGCTGGCGTCATGGTCATTGCCCCAGGCTTCCTGTTTCAGGGTGGATCCTTTCTCTTGCAGCATCTTATGGAGCCGTCCCTGGCATGCAAGAAAAACAGTTGTGTCTCCCTACATCAGGGGGGTCTCAAACTGGCAGCCCTCCAGCTGTTGCGAAACTACAAGTCCCATCATGCCTCAGCCTGTGGGAGTCATACTTGTAACAGTCAGCCTTGCAATGCCTCATGGGACTTGTAGTTTTGCCGTGTTACACTAAAAACTCTTATAACCACTCCGGTACTAGCCTGTATATACGCTTCCTGTCCAGGCCATTGTTCAGTGCTGTGATAGTTTGACTGACAAATATTCCTTTATGCAACATTGTACACAAATTAATCTTATAACAACTTTTGGAGACAGATAGAGCTTTCTTTTTGAGGCATTTAAAGTGATATTAGAGATTTTTTTTTTGCTTAAAAAAGACTAGAAAAAAGACCAAAAACATTTTTTTTTGTTCCCCTAACTTTCTATTATGAAAAATAGCAAATACAAATGGCAGGGCAGTACAAAACACCCCCACCCAAACAACCCAGGGTGATCTCACTTTTTTTTTGGAAAAGAAGAAACGTGCTGGCATTAAGGGGGTTAAAAGATGAAGCTTGTAATATTGCACTAGATACATTAAACAGTGTCATTAGTACAGTGACAGTGCATATTTTAGCACTAACTGTAATAATGTCACTGGTGATGTCAGTGGCAGTTAATTAGTTCCCACAAAGAGTCAGTTAATGTTAGATTGCCCGCCATCCCGCTATAAGTCGCTGATCACCATTACCACTATAAAAAAAAAATATTCCAGTATATATTTTATTGTTTGTAAATGTTATAGCTTTTACGCAAACCAATCAATACACACTTATTGTTTTTTTTTTTTTACCAAAGCTGTATAGCAGATAATTCCTTCCAGACATGAGAAATTATCTGAAACCACTAAGTAAATAAAATAATACCATCCTCTAAAGTTGTGGAATCTCCTTACAATTTGCTATAAGAGTATTATGTGTTATGTTACATATTTTGTCATTTGTTGCACTTAATACATGATGTACTGTTTAATGTTACATTATATTTTGTAGAATTGTATTGTATTTCTATGCAAACTATCTATCCTTTTGGAGATAAATAAAAACTCTTCTGTAAAAAAAAAAAAAAAAGTATAGCAGAATACATTGTGGCCAAAATTTATTAAGAGATTTGATTTTTGATTTTTTTTTGTATATATTTTATAGCAGAAAGGAAAAAATTTTGTTTTGTTTTTTTTTAATGTTTTTGTTTATATAATAAAAAAAAAAAACAGTGGTGATCAAATACCACCGAAAGAAAGCTCTATTTGTGTAAACAAACTGATATACATTTCGTTTGGGTACAGTGTTGCATGACTGTGCAATTGCCAGTTTAAGTAGGGCAGTGCCGCATAGCAAAAAATGGCCTGGTTGGTCATGAACCCTTCCGGAGCTAAAGTGACGGCGCTCCAGAAATATACGTCCGCCTACCTGACATTTTTTTTTCTCCTTACAGCAGTAACAAGGTGGTCAAAATAGAAGCTAATTTGTATAAATAAGATTTTTAGATTTCTTAGACACCCAATTTTGTAGCGATGAGGCAAGTAAAAATTAACAGTGATTCGCATGAAGAGTTATTGCAACCCGTGCCAAGCTGGCCGACTGCAGCAGATCTCTGGTTGGATTAAGGGGGTTCGAGGATTGCTGCAGGCAGGTGACAGGAGGTCTGAGATTGTTTCATTTGCAAGACAAATCCCATTGCTCATAAAGTTTTTTTTTTTTACCCTTTTTATTGGGCACATCGGTAAAGTCCAAAAGTCTCCAGCTGTTACTTTTACTCTTTTTCTGGGGATTTCCCAAGGCCACGGCTCTGTCTGGTTTTGTCCATTGGCTGTCCGGTGGGTCGGGTTCCTCCATTGGCAGTTCATCTCTGAGCCCCGTGTCCCCGGCTACACCTCTGCCTCCATGCTGCCCCCTGTGTTGGCCTCGGAAGTTGGTGGCCTCTCCTCCCTCCCATTGGAGGATACTTCTTCCTCTTTCGTGTTCTCGGCGGTGGCGGTTTCCTTGAACACTTTGGTTTCCACAGATTCCTTCTCCTCTTTTATCTTTCTGAAGAAGACATTGGTTTTGTACCTGCAGCAGAAGACATGCAATAAAAATTCGTTTTCTACAATGTCTGTATGGTTAGCTCTCTCGATTTTTAATTTTTCCTCCCACCTTTCCTCTGAAGTTCATTACGGCACGTGGCGCAAAATACCCAACAAACCTTTAATGCTGATCTCCGGCCTTCCCTTCAGTCTTGCACAGTTGTACCGGCTCCTGTCCTGGACTGAAATGGCTTCCTCTGATTTCACTGCACACTGTGCATTAGAAGCTGCAGTAGGTCAGCTCATCCATGTCTTTTATGGACCTTGCTTTGTGCACTGGTCCAAATCATTTGGTGGAGGGGGGATTATGGTGTGGGGGTTGTTTTTCAGGGGTTGGGCTTGGCCCCTTAGTCCCAGTGAAGGGAACTCTTAAGGGGTCAGCATACCAAGACATTTTGGACAATTTCATGCTCGCAACTTTGTGGGAACAGTTTGGGGACAGCCCCTTCCTGTTCCAACATGACTGCGCACCAGTGCACAAAGCAAGGTCTATGGATGAGCGAGTTTGGGGTGGAGGAACTTGACTGGCCTGCATAGAGTCCTGACCTCAACCCCATAGAACACCTTTGGGATGAATTAGAGTGGAGACTGCGAGCCAGGCCTTCTCGTCCAACATCAGTGCCTGACCTCACAAATTTACCTTCTGGAAGAATGGTCAAACATTCCCATAGACACTCCTAAACCTTGTGGACAGCCTTCCCAGAAGAGTTGAAGCTGTTATAGCTGCAAAGGGTGGGCCAACTCAATATTGAACCCTATGGACTTAAACTGGGATGTCATTTAACGTGATTGTAAAAGCAGAAGGTTTTTTACCTTAATACATTCTATGCATTAAGATAAATAGCCTTCTGTGTGCAACAGACCCCCTAATACTTACCTAAGCCCCATCTAGATCCCGTAATGTTGTAGGATTGTCTTGGCAGCCTGGGACTCCCCTCCCCATTGGCTGAGACAGCAGCGTGGCGCCATTGGCTCCCACTGCTGTCCAAGTCAGTCAGCAAATAAGGAGAGAAAGGGGGCGGGGCCTGGCTGCAGCTCCATGTCTCAATGGACACAGGGAGCTGTGTCTCTGCTCGGGTGCCCCCATAGCAAGCGGCTTGCTGTGGGGGCACTCATCAGGAGGGAGGGGCCAGAAGAGTCGAAGAGGGACCTGAGAAGAGGAGGATCTGTGCAAATCCACTGCAGAAGGCAGGTAAGTATGTTTATTTTTAACTAAAAAACCAAATAAAACAAGACTTTACAATCACTTTAAAGTTCATGTGCGTGTAAAGGCAGGTGTCCCAACACTTTTGACAATATAGTGTGTGTATATATATATATATATATATATATAGAGAGAGAGAGAGAGAGAGAGAGAGAGAGAGAGAGAGAGAGAGAGAGAGAGAGAGAGAGTGAGAGATCTCTCTCTCTCTCTATATATATATATAGAGAGAGAGAGAGAGAGAGAGTGAGAGATCTCTCTCTCTCTCTATATATATATATAGAGAGAGAGAGAGAGAGAGAGAGAGAGAGAGAGAGAGATACAGTGGCGTAGCGTAGGGGTGCTAGGGGGGGACGTGGCCCCGAGTGCAACATTTTGGGGGGCGAAATCCAAAGCCAGTGTGTGTGTCACTCTGTCCGAATTCTGATATACTCTGTCCCCGCACTCCGACCACCATGTTCAATCTCAGGCAGGACAGCCAGCGCCCTGTGATTGGGCGAATGGGGTCATGTGCAATGGCGGGGATGGCCTGTCTGCGATGTCGGGTGGCACATGCGCAAAGGTTGCTCCTGGAGTCCCCTCTTCGCCTTTATGTGACCCGGTAGTGGTCAGTGCAGGGTAGTGGTCAGTGCAGTGTAGTGGTTAGTACAGTGTATTTATCAGTGTAGTGTAGTGGTCAGTGTAGTGTAGTGGTCAGCACAGTATAGTGTAGTGGTCAGTGTAGGGTAGTGGTCAGTGTAGTGTAGTGGGTAGTGGTCAGTGTAGTGTAGTGGTCAGTCCAGTGTAGTGCTCAGTGCAGTGGGTAGTGCAGTGTAGTGGTCAGTGCAGTGTAGTGGGTAGTGCAGTGTAGTGGGTAGTGCAGTGTAGTGGGTAGTGCAGTGTTGTGGTCAGTGTAGTGTAATGGGTAGTGCAGTGGGTAGTGGTCAGTGCAATGTAGTGGTCAGTGTAGTGTAGTGGGTAGTAAAGTGTAGTGGGTAGTGGTCAGTGCAATGTAGTGGTCAGTGTAATGTAGTGGGTAGTGGTCAGTGTAGGGTAGTGGTCAGTGTAGTGTAGTGGTCAGTTTAGTGGTCAGTGTAGTGTAGTGGGTAGTGGTCAGTGTAGTGTAGTGGTCAGTGTAGTGGTCAGTGTAGTGTAGTGGTCAGTTTAGTGGTCAGTGTAGTGTAGTGGTCAGTGTAGTGGTCAGTGTAGTGTAGTGGTCAGTGTAGTGGTCAGTGTAGTGTAGTGGTCAGTGTAGTGTAGTGGTCAGTTTAGTGGTCAGTGTAGTGTAGTGGGTAGTGGTCAGTGTAGTGTAGTGGTCAGTGTAGTGGGTAGTGGTCAGTGTAGTGGTCAGTGTAGTGTAGTGGTCAGTGCAGTGTAGTGGGTAGTGCAGTGTAGTGGGTAGTGGTCAGTGTAGTGTGTGGTCAGTTTAGTGTAGTGGTCAGGTAGGTCAGTATAGGAATCAGGTAGGTCAGTATAGGAATCAGGTAGGTCAGTATAGGAATCAGGTAGGTCACTACAGGCATCAGGTAGGTCAGTACAGGAATCAGGTAGATCAGTACAGGAATCAGGTAGGTTAGTTTAGTGGTCAGGTAGGTCAGTGTAGTAATCAGGCTGGTCAGTACTATTGTAGGAAGGGAAGGAAGTGCTAAAAGTCCGCAGGTTAGGGGGCACAAATTACTTGCCTTGCCCCAGGTGCTGACAATCCACGCTACACCACTGTGTATATATATATATCTATATTGTAGGGGATCAGACTCAATGTAGGGACAAACTCACAGTTTCTTTAGAAAAAACATCATATTTAATTTACAGGATATTCACAAACAGGAGAAAAAGGTTTTATGTCAAACGAAAATAAACTTCTGATATTGCCTTAGATTGCAAATCTAAGATTCCATGGAGGAACATATATCCCATCAATAACTTTTCCTGCCATTTTAACGTGTTTCATGGGCACCTCGCTACAATATATATTGTTTTATTTTAGAAACTAATTAGTATTTGGTATTACTTACTTCCTAATATAGCAGATGGCGAGTACCACGGCGGCTACGAAAAACACTAGAGCCAGGATGAGCAGTGCGGTCGGCAATTCTGTGTAAGAAAACAAAATTATTACATAGGAAATATTTTGAATGAATAAATAAATAAGTTGATAAAGTTCTGTGTTTTGAAGTGCATTTTGTAAAAGAAAATCATTAAATATATTTTTAAAACACTAAGCTGGTGTAAAGAAATCATGTAACCTTTGCAGTAGACATGCACTGCCAAATAATTTGTTAGTTTACGCTTCATTCGTTTGATTTTTTTCGTAAATTTGTAAATTCGAAAATTTGTAAATTCGGAAATGAGAAAATTTGTAAATTCGAACATTAGTGAATTCTAAAATTAGTAAATTTGGAAATCAGTAAATTCGAAAATACGGAAATTTGAAAATCCGGAAAAATCCAACAATAAGAAATAAAATTCGAAAATTTGAAAGAACGAAAATCCAGAAATCTTAAAATTCCAAATAATAACTACTAACTAATAATAACTAACTACCCTGTTTCCCCGAAAATAAGACCTAGAGTGATTATTTGTGATGACTGCAATATAAGCCCTACCCCCCAAATAAGCCCTAGTTAAAGTCCTTGTAGGTCTTATTTTCAGGGTAGGGCTTATTTTTGGGGAAACGGGGTAGGGCTTATTTGGGGGGTAGGGCTTAAATTGCAGCCATCACCGATAATCACGCTAGGTCTTATTTTCGGGGAAACAGGGTATTAAATTATAGGTATTGGAATCTCCTTTCAAATTTGGCTGTTGGTGAACATAAGAAATACGAATTTATCTGAAGTTACGAATTATCTGAAATAACAAATGCCACCTCTAAACAAATGGAATGGAACAAATGAATAATAAAAAATCATTTTTTTTATTATTATAGTTATTATTAATTAGTTACGTTCCATTCGTTTAGATGCGGCATTCGTTATTTCAGATTATTCGTAACTTCGGATAAATTCGTATTCGTTACGTCCACTAACAGCCAAATGATTTCATATTTTCGAATTTTGTGATTTTTGTTCTTATTTTCGTTCTTTTGAATTTTCGGATTTTCATTCTTATTTTTCGGATTTTCGAATGTACGAATTTTCTGATTTTCTCATTTCCAAATTTTCTAATTTTCAAAATTTCTAATTTTCTAATTAACGAATTTTAAAATTTTTCGAATTTCCGAATATTTGGAAAAATATCCGGAAATTCTAAAAGTTTCCGTGCTGGTTTGTGAAACTTTTTAATGTAAGCCGTTTGTACATGTTTGTTAGCAGTGCTATGTCAAATAAAATACTACACTTTTTCTTTTTACATTTTTCTTGGTTTCTATGGTGGTATGGTGGAGTGAAGAAGTTATCATCGGACACACCAGGGGTCTCCAAACTTTGTAAACAAAGGGCCAGTTTGCAATCCCTCAGATTTTAAAGGTGACGGACTGTGGCCAGCCGGGAGTAGAAAATGTCCTGGCATCAGTAACAAAGCCCCATTATTCTAGTGTCCCATCTTTGGTTACAGTGGGTGAAATAGTCCCCCATCATTGGTGTCAGTGGGAGGAACATTCCCCCACCGTTGGTGTCAATGGGAGAAATAGTCCCCGATCGTTGGTGTCAATGGGAGAAATAGTCCCCGATCGTTGGGGTCAGTGGGAGAAATAGTGCCCCATCATTTGTGTCAGTGGGAGGAATAGTGCCCCATCATTGGTGTCAGTGGGAGGAATAGTCCCCCATCATTGATGTCAGTGGGAGGAATAGTCCCCCATCATTGGTGTCAGTGGGAGGAATAGTCCCTCATCGTTGGTGTCAGTGGGAGGAATAGTGCCCCATCATTGGTGTCAGTGGGAGGAATAGTCCCTCATCATTGGTGTCAGTGGGAGAAATAGTGCCCCATTGTTGGTGTCAGTCGGAGCAATAGCCCCCCATTGTTGGTGTCAGTGGGTGGAATAATGCCCCATCGTTGGTGTCAGTGGGTGGAATAATGCCCCATCGTTGGTGTCAGTGGGCAGAATAATGCCCCATCGTTGGTGTCAGTGGGCGGAATAATGCCCCATCGTTGGTGTCAGTGGGATGAATAGTGTGCCAAGGGCCAGGTAAAGGCAAGCAAAGGGCAGCAGTTTGGAGACCGCTGTTCTACACAGTCTCATAGGGAAACATGCATAGCTGAGGCTGTCAATCACTTGCTGTGTGATGAGGGGCGGGGGGGCATCTCTTGGGATTGTTTGATGTTGCATTGACTGTCAGAAGTTACTCATATAGCAGAGGAATGAGAGAGGAGTCAGAAATTTTGTTAGGTGCTTTGGGCTCAAGGCTAGAACACAATAAATAGGGAAACGCTCTGTTCATTTTTCATTTCAGGGGTTTACAGCCATAAAAATGTAGCACCCTCTAGTTAGGGAGGTGCTAGAGTGAGGATTTTTCTGGCAGAGTAGGAACATTTAGGCAGGCCTAGCCTGTTTGTTTTCATCCTGGGCTGGGAGTGGCTCAGGATAGCAGCTGGTGACTTACAGGCAGCATCACTGAGACTTCCCTCTTCTTTCTAGAGCTTGCTGGAAAGGTCTGGAAAGAGAGGAGGAGAGGAGAGGAGGAGCTGCCTGGGGTAGTTTGGGGAGCCCTGACCAATCCCCAATCTGGATTGGAAGGGGGCAGGCCTCCTTAAATACCTGGGGTCAGCCCAGCTGGGGAGAAGATGTTGGGTGGAAGAGCTGGAGTGAGAGAGGGTGGAGGCTGTCGGGGCCTACGGGGAGCTCCCCAGTCTGAGGGGGGGGTGACCCTAAGCTGGGGCTCAGGTGCACCCAGGAGGAGTGACGAGATCAGGCACGAGTAGAGGACAGCCGATCGGCTTCTCTCCTGAGGGGGGGCAGTGCTGATAATCAGCGCATTGATTATCAGAGCAGACGGGATGCCCACTGGAGACCACCAGGGATGCCCACCCATGACCACCAGATAAGCCAACTAGGTCCCACCAGGGATACCAATCAGTGCCTATTAGGGATGGCACTCTGTGCCCATCAGTAATATCTGCCAGTGCCTCCTGATCAGTGCTGCCTATCAGAGCCCATCAGTGTCGCCTATAAGTGACCTTCAGTGCCACCTATCAGTGCCAGCTATGAGTGCCCATGAGTACCAGCTATGAGTGCCCATCAGTGCCACCTATCAGTGCCGCCTATCAGTGCTGCACATACGTGCCTCATCATCAATGCCACCTCATCAGTGCACATCAGTACTGCCTCATCAGTGCCCGTCAGTGAAGGAGAAAACTTACTTATTTACAAAGGATTTGTAACAGAAATTAAGAAAAACGTATTTTTTCAAAATTTTCGGTCTTTTTTTATTTGTAGCGCAAAAAAATAAAAACCGCAGAGGTGATCAAATGCTACCAAAAGAAAGCTCTATTTGTGGGGAAAAAATGCTAAAAATTTTGTTTGGGTACAACGTCGCATGACCGCGCAATTGTCATTCAAAATGTGATAGCACAAAAAAGCTGAACATTGGTCTGGGCAGGAAGGTGTATAAGTTCCCTGTATTGACGTGGTTAAAACCGAACACATATTAATTACACGGGTTCTGTGGCTGATTAAGGTGGTAATTAAACTCATTTGGTACCTTGCCTGCATAAAATTAGCCTTCAGAACCTGTGTAGTTCACATATGTTCGGGTTTACAGGGATGAGGTGGCAACCCTAGTTCACACATGTGTTATGGCGGCCGCGGTGCGGTTTTAAATAGGGTCCTGTGCATTTTTGTGTCTGGTTCGGGTGCGATTACAGGTAAAAATGTGCACCTGAATCGCACCGGTGAACAGAAACGCAACAGACTGCCGCACTGAAACGCGCGGGCGCATAGGTGTGTACCCAGCCTATAGCGATGTCTCTCTGCCTATAACTGTCTTGTAGTTGGATGCTTTGCCCTGCGATCACTTATACTGGCCATTCATGCAACAATACAATTATTTTTGTTTCAATGAAAGAATGGCATTGTTTTTGTCTCCAGGAAATGCAGCCGCTACAGATCAGCAGTTCTTGGAGGCAATACATTTAAACTACATTTTGTAACAATAGAAAATGTCTAAAAAAAAAAAATGACTTTACTTCCAAATACAATTTTTTCGCCCTGTCGTGCTGCTTGGTTTTCCGGTGGGTTAGTCGGTTCTTCTGTTGGTGGTTGAGTTGTCATCCTTGGTGGTGTAGCTGGTGGAACCTGTTTTGGTGTTGTAGCTGATGGAACCTGTTTTGGTGTTCTAGCTGGTGGAACCTGTTCTGGAGTTGTAGCTGGTGGAACCTGTTCTGGTGTTGTAGCTGGCGGAGCCACTTTTGGTGGCAATCTTTTTGCTGTCATCAGCGTGGTAAGCAATGGTCGGTTTGTTGACTCTCCTAATGTGGTTGGTAAGATCGGCCAGGCTGTTGATCTCTCTTGTGGTTCCGGGATCTGTTGGTGGGTGGTTGGCAGTAGCGGGGGAGCAGTGGTTGGCTCCACAGTGCTTGGGGGTAGAGGTACCATGAGCTCTGGTTTACAGGAATTGATCCGAAGATCTGAAATGAAAGCAGTGACAATTGGATGTAATCAGGTCAATATATGCTAGCTTTCTAGACTGCAACTCCAAGAACTTGTCCCTCGTTGGTCTCCCTCAATTGCTATTTGCAAATGACCAGGCCAGCTGATGACCAAGCCAGTAAAATGTATTTGTGAGTATGGTGGACATGTCCAGTGATAGGAACATGCCTATGGGCAAACACATATTGAATACTAAATACGCTATATCAAACACCCTATGGAAGCGTTTCTTCTTAGATCACCACATACTATCAATTTAAGCTAATGACACTCATCTGCCATGACTATGCTATTAAATATGGCTTGTTACCTGCTATGCCAATAACCCCACCCTTCCATCTAATGAACACACCACGCAATATTGGAGTAAATTGGCCATAGCAGCCATTTTTATTAGCCAAAATATAAATATCCAATAATTAACATATCATACCATATCAAAACATAACATCCAGTTTATTAAAGAAAGGAGCCCAAGGTCCCAATAGGCAATAAAACCAAACCATACCTGCTAGTCACTTCTAAGGCCACCAGTCGCAAAAACCACCGACTCAGAGACAACTCGCAGGTACCTATTCACCAACTGGGAGCCGTACCTCAGACGGGTCCCTACACCATACCTTTTTGTGCCCATATGACCTAAAAGGACCTTGCACCCCATCAATTGTCACAACCGGCTCCTCAGGACACTCAAGTCCACAAAACTCAAAATGTCCACCAAATGTAGGGCAGGAGGGTGGGAAGTTGTTCCACACTCTTCTTCCTTCCGGCTGGAGACCACCCCCTTGTTCCGTCCCCTAATTATTTCCCCCCAAAGCTCCACCCAGCCCCCATACAACTTTGAACAGCCCTGAGTAATGCCCCTGAAACGCCTCTTACTATTAGCTTCCTGTCCCCTAAGCCCCTTTAACCCCTGTCATGCCGGCCCTCTGTTTATTGCCTTGGGGTTCTACTCCGGGCCTCTCTTTAAACAAGTTATAGCATTGAAATTGCCTACCATAAACCCACAGGAGTGTCATGGATGAGAACCAATGATAAAATTACTGCAATATTGGAAGATAGAGAGGCTTTGTTTGGGAAGGTGCGGTCCCCATGGATCCAACACCACACACTCCCGGATTTCGACCGCTGCCTCCTAAACCTCCAAACCCACTGGATGGATTATTTAAATGGCCTAGATAACTCGAAACAATACCCCTAGCAACACGTCCCCCCCACTAGGAGTACAAATGGAATGCTATAACAAGAGGTGCCTAATCAAGGACTTCATGGCAGGATCATCAGGTGTCTTTTGGAATGTTAAAGCTTAAAACAGGATTTTTATTACAGCTTATCTGTAAAATCCTTTTCTTGGAGTACATCACGGGACACAGAGCCTTAGGTAATTACTTAATGGGTTATGGGCCACCTTCAGGTGTTGACATTGGTATACCCAATCAAGGAAGTTCACTCCCTATATAACCCCTCCTCCTTCCAGGAGCACATCAGTTTTTGTAGCAAAGCAATATACCTAAATCCCAAAAGAGGGGCGGGACCTCTGTGTCCCATGATGTACTCCAAGAAAAGGATTTTACAGGTAAGCTGTAATAAAAATCCTATTTTCTTTATCGTACATCATGGGACACAGAGCCTAAGTAATAACTTAATGGGACGTCCCATAGCAATGCTACTTGAGGGGAGGGAGACAACCCGCAGGGTAGCCCCAGACTCGAGGACCTATACTGCTGCCTGCAGCACACTGCGCCCAAAGGTGATCTCCTCATACCTCCTTACATCCACCTGATAAAATTTTGTGCATGTATGCACTCAAGAACAAGTTGCGGCCTTATAGATCTGAGCCATGGAGGCCTGATGACGCACTGCCCAAGAAGTACTAACCAACCTGGTAGAGTGCGCCGTAACTTGAAAAGGGGAACCTTACCTCTTAAATTGATCCTGCAAAGAAGTCGAGGCAGCAATTGAATAGGGGGAAATGCATAGATCAGTGAGAACTGATCCCACGGTATCACCAACGCATCTGTTCTGCATGTGAATGGATCCTTTGTTCTGGACACAAAGTTGACTAACTTTATGTTGAACTGGACACTAGAAGATCTACGTCTGGAGTCCCCCATCTTTGACAAACAACCCGAACATATGGCGGGGTGAAGAAACCATTCCCCTTGGAATAATCTGCTGGCGACTTAAATAGTCCGCGTGCCAATTTTCTATTCCTGGAATGAAGACTGCCGATAGGCACGGAATATTTCTTTCTGCCCAAGTTAGAATATGGTTCACCTCTCTCTACGCTGAGAGATTCTTGGTGCCCCCTTTGGTGATTGTTATAGGCCACAGCCATGTCATTGACGGATTGGATCCTGTCAGGACAATCCCTTAACCTGGAATTCCAGGCTTTCAGAGCCAGACGCACTGCCCGAATCTCTAGGATGTTGATGGGCAAGGCTCTTTCGGTTCTTGAACACTGTCCTTGGACAGTTGTCTTCTCTGTCGTTACCACTTTCCAGATAAGTGGGTCTGAAGGATTTAGCTTTTAGCAGATTCTTTAGTAACCACCAATTGAGGCTTTGGGACACCCTTGGGGACAGCCGTATTGGCAAGTCCAAAGCTTGGATTTTTTTGTTCCAAGCAAATAGAATACTGTTTTGCAAGAGTCTCGAATGGAACTGGGCATAGGGAACTGCTTCAAATGAAGCCACCATCCTGTCTGACAACCTCATGCAAAGGCAAATGGAGGGAACTCCTTTTGACCTGACCATCCGCACCAACTCTCTTATGGAGTTGTTTCTTGCCTGGGCAACAATACCCCATTTCTGGGCTGTATCTATGATCAGACGCAAATACTCCAGCTTTTTTAGCGGTTTTAATGGAGACTTCACTAGGTTGAGAACGCAACTCAGACTTTTCCAGGTAACTGCGTACACCTTACTCCGAACACCGATTGGTCTATTAGCAATAGATCGTCTAGGTATGCCAAGACTGTTTATGCCTTGTGCCCTTAACCTGGCTAGAGGTGGGGCTAGCACTTTTGTGAACACGCGGGTGCTGTAGCTGGCCCGAAGGGCAAGACTACAAACTGAAATGCTGCTGTTCTACTTCGAACCGCAGAAACCTGGTGAGCGGGAAATATAGGGACATGCAGTTATGCATCCCTGATGCCGATAGACGCCACAAGTTTTCCTCCTTGTAGGATAGAAACTACTGACCTGATCGACTCCATAGAAAGGAGCAGATCTTCAGGAACTGATTTCGATTCTTTAGATCTAGAATGGATCTGTTGAATTTCTGCGTGGATCTGTACATGTACAGGAAACGCATGAAAAAGGCAGTGAAGGTTTTAATGAACCTAAGAAGAAACAGAACCATCAGCTGACTCTACTAGAAGGTAGCTTAAAAGAGGCATGAACCATCTCTAAGAGATTTGTACCAGCAATCTCTCAGATTGCGAGGCTGAAAAAAAGGTTCAACTCAAGTTGTCTCCTCCGCAGAGGAGTAATCGGTTTGCCTTTCTTTCCTGATCACCCGAGGGTAACCCCCTCATCCTCTACCCACTGTCCCCTTGATAAGGGGTCTAAGGTGGGGGAGGGGGATCTAACATGCTTTCTATCCTTGGATAGCGGATGCGATTAAAGTCGCCAATTTTCCTTCTAGACCCTGCAGGGCGGAGGAAAAAAAAACGCATTTTCAATCATATATACAGGGGCTGAATGTTTTCTCCTCTTAGAGTCTGACGGTGGAGGCCGTCACCACTGCCTAGAGGCAGCTGCCCCTGGCGCAGGGGGAAGGAGTCCGTTTTAATAAAAGGTTGTTTATATACCTTCTTTTGGACAAAAAGAGTACCTTTCCTGCTGGAAATCATTTGGATGGATTTGACCAAATCGTCCCCAATGAAAAGGGAAACTGGTCAGAAGCCTTTTTGCAAGAAGCTTTGGCTAACCAAGTTTTTAACCACAGGGTCCTACGCATGTGTTTTTAGCAGAAGCGCAAGGTGGGACGCTTGGTGGATAGAGTCTTTTATGGCGTCTATGGCAAAACATAGCGCCTTTGGTAGGAGGATTTTAACAAAAAAATTCCAACTTCTTATCTGTTGGATCCTTAAGCATTTGTTCATCTTTATTGATGCTGGAAATCGCAGCGTCTACTGCTGGTACTTTCCATCCTTTGTGAATTTTTCCTCCATGATAGAGAACTGAGAAACTCTTTGGAGGGAGAAAATGTGAGTAACGCGGTTAACAAGTGTTTCACAATACGAGCACTGTATTTTCTAAAAATCGTAACTCAGTTTGCGAGTGTTGTCTTGCAAAACGAGCACGATTCAGGCCAAAGCGTGTGCAGTACCGCGTTTGGCCTGAGGTTTGGGGGGCGCCGCAGCCGAGCGGCGCCGATCGGCACCGTTCGGAAATGCACGGAAAGGCCCGAGGACAGCTCGGCTGACCTCGGCAAACCTCGGGAACAGAATCTTTCCGAGGTTTGCCGAGATCAGCCGAGGTGTCCATGGGCCTTTCCGGCCGTTTCCGTGGGCTCTCCGGTGCCCCCCTGCCTCTGGCCGCATGCGGTATTGCATCCCATTGAAGTCAATGCGGAACAAATTATTTTCGTGTCCATTGACATCAATGGGGAAACTCGCTTTGATATGCGAATACTTTGGATTACGAGCATTCTCCTGGAACGGATTATGCTCGTAATCCGAGGTTCCGCTGTACCTCATCCTGTGCCCACTGTTCCCTTGGAAAAAAGGGGTTTGAGGTGTGGGAGGGGGGATCTAGCACGCTTCCTATCCTCTTGGATGGAGGATGCGTTTAAAGCCGCTAATTGTCCTAAGCCCTGCAGAGCAGAGGTAAATGCATCCACCAGATGTATAGACTCAATCTATATACAGCCAGCAGCATGGGAGCAGGGAACAGAGAGGTTGCGGTTACAGCCTTCCCCTCGGGCTATTCCACCTTCTGATTGGCTAATACAGCTGTCAGTCCAATGGAAGTTGAGCAAAGAGAAAATGTATGGATTTGACCTGGGAGGAGAAGAGGGAACATTCTTGCAACCTCTCTCCTATACCTAAATACCATGTTCCACTTTTCTTTTTTTTTTTTTTTTTTTAAATCCCACCCCACACTGTGACTGGACAGTGAAAGGAGAAGCAGCACATTGATGAGTTCACTTCTGTCACACTGGTTTCTCCACCTATCAGCATGGTTCCTTGCAATTGCAGCACACCCAGAGCTGCTGTCAGAAATCACCAGAGGGCCCGTACAGACTACCGGTCCCCCCCCCCCCCCCCCCAAAAAAAAATATCAAGACCATATTTTTACTAAAAATACACTAAAATAAGTATTAGAGGACACAAGCATAACAGAGAACCTGTGTGAATTAGCCCCTTTTTTTAATTGTTTTTTTACATTTAATTTTCAGAAAAAAAAGCATACTCACCAGAGGCGTTGAAACAATAGGAGCTGAAGTTATGGGCCAGCGGTACAGTCCAGGTGAGAACCCCGGTTAGGTTCTTTCCACATTTTTCATTGTTTTGAATTCGTGAAATAACTCCAAATTTCTCCTTCACCCACCCATAGCTGTAGAGGAGAGGAATAGCCATTGTATCACAAATATAAAGGCGATGATGTCACAGTATATTTAAAGTGGATGATGTTTATGTAATGTTACTCCTGTATGGTTATTTTTCATTCATATTGATTCAGATATTTCATATTCTGAATTATAGGGTGTGCATATACACTACATTACTGAAAGTATTGGGACGCCTGCCTTTACAAGCACATAAACTTTAATGGCATCCCAGTCTTAGTCCGTAGGGTTCAATATTGAGTTGGCCCACCCTTTGCAGCTATAACATCTTCAACTCTTCTGGGAAGGCCGTCCACAAGTTTTAGGAGTGTGTCTATGGGAATGTTTGACCATTCTTCCAGAAGAGCATTTGTGTTGGATGAGAAGGCCTGGCTCGCAGTCTCCTCTCTAATTCATCCCAAAGGTGTTCTATCGGGTTGAGGTCAGTCAAGTTCCTCCAACCCAAACTCGCTCATCCATGTCTTTATGGACCTTGCTTTGTGCACTGGTCCAAATCATTTGGTGGAGGGGGGATTATGGTGTGGGGTTGTTTTTCAGGGGTTGGGTTTGGCCCCTTAGTTCCAGTGAAGGGAACTTATACGGCATCAGCATACCAAGACATTTTGGACAATTTCATGCTCACAACTTTGTAGGAACAGTTTGGGGATGGCCCCTTCCTGTTCCAACATGACTGCACACCAGTGCACAAAGCACTTCTCACCTCCAGGGGCATCACTACAGCTTCCGTCTTCTTCTTCCTTCTCGCAGCCAATCAGAACGCTTCTTCTTTCCGCCAATCAGGAAACGGGTCTCAGACCCGCTTCCTGATTGGCCGGGGAGGAGAATGAGTGCGAAAATAGCTAATATTAGTTCGCTATTATCACACAACGGGGTGGGCTCGGTTCACAGTGCTCTGTGCCCCGAGCCCACCCTATTTAAGCCTATTAGAGCCTCTGGCTCTAATCACGTGCTTCAAAAAAACACCTCCCCACTGAAATCCATGTATTCTGTGTCCCGCATGGGAGCCGGACGCATGGATAGGGGGGGCAGCGCCCATGCCCTTTAATGGACTGGCCACTCTGAATCCTGGTAAACCACTTGCAAACCACTACGTATATGTACAGTGCGGTTGGCAAGTTGTTAAGCTCTGATAAGCAAGTAGGAATGGGGGGTGTGATCTAGTAAAATCCATTTATTCTTTTAGGCAGAAATGAAAAATTTGATCCCCTGCTGATTTTGTAAGTTTGCCTATTTTACAAAGAAATGGAGGGTCTATACTTTTTTATCATAGGTGTATTTTAAATGATAGAAACAGAATATCAACCAAACATCCAGAAAAAAAACCCATAAAACTTATGTTAAAAATTGAGTAAAATAAGTATTTGATCCCCAAGCAAACCATGACTTAGTACTTGGTGGAGAAACCCTTGTTGCAAAGCACAGAGGTCAGACGTTTCTTGTAGTTGATGACCAGGTTTGCACACATCTCAGGAGGGATTTTGGTCCACTCTTCTTTACAGATCTTCTCTAAATCCTTAAGGTTTCTAGGCTGTCACTTAACAACTTGAAATTTCAACTCCCTCCATAAATTATATAGGATTAAGGTCTGGAGACTGGCTAGGCCGCTCCATGACCTTAATGTGCCTCTTCTTGAGACACTCCTTTGTTGCTTTGGTGGTATGTTTTGGGTCATTGTAATGCTGGAAGACCCATCCATACCTCATCTTCAGTGTTCTGGCTGAGGGAAGAAGGTTCTCATCCAAGATTTTACAATACTCCCCCCTGTTCATTGGCTCCTCAATGCTGCAAAGTTGGCTTGTATCTTTAGCAGAGAAACAGCCCCAAAGCATCATGTTTCCACCTCCATGTTTGACTGTAGGGATGGTGTTCTTCGGGTCATAGTCAGCATTTTTTATTCCTCCAAACAAGGCGAGTCGAGTTAATGCCAAAGAGCTCAATTTTGGTCTCATCTGACCACAGCACTTTCTCCCAATCCTTCTCAGAATCATTTAGATGTTCATTGGCAAACTTCAGACGGGCCTGTACATGTGCCTTCTTGAGGATGGGGACCTTGCAGGCGCTCCAGGATTTCAATCCATGGCGGCGTATTGTGTTACCAATGGTTTGTTTGTTGACTGTGGTCCCAACTGCCTTGAGATCATCCACAAGCTCCTCCCATGTAGTCCTGGGCTGATCCCTCACTTTTTTCATGAATATCCTTACCCCATGAGGAGAAATCTTGCATGGAGCTCCAGACCGAGGGCGATGATAGATGGTTATTTTTGTATTTCTTCCATATGCGAATAATCGCTCCAACAGTTGTCTCCTTCGCATCAAGCTTCTTGCTGATGGTCTTGTAGCCCATTCCAGCCTTGTGCAGGTCTACAATCTTCTCCCTGACATCCTTTGACAGCTCTTTGGTCTTGCCCATGATGGTGAGGTTTGAATGGAAGAAAGAGATTCTGTGGACAGGTGTGTTTTATACACATAACGAGTTATCTTTGGAGCACCTTCTTAAATTGACAGGACTAATCTGTGTACCACATAAGCACATACTGTAGCCAGCCTGTGGGAGCCAGAATTATTGTTGGTTTGTAGGGGATCAAATACTTTATTTTACACACTGAACTACAACTCAATTTATAACATTTGTATCATGTGTGTTTTTTCTGGTTGATATTCTGTCTCTATCATTTAAAACACACCTATGATAAAAATTATAGACCTTTCATTTCTTTGTAAGTGGGCAAACCTACAAAATCTGCAGGGGATCAAATAATTATTTCCCCCCACTGTATCATAGAATTATATTCTAAAACAGCAGGAGAGGCGCCAGTACTGCTTCTGGTTAGGGGCAGTTAAAAAGCATCTTTAGTGATGGTTATATGGGCTTCACCTACTGATCATCAGGAATATCTCCCCAGGTAAAGGTCCAGCAAGAAACCCAGATGGTGACCATCTTTGCCCACCTACCTGCATGTCTCGAAGCCGAAGCTCCAAGCTTTCTGAACGTTGGATTTGCTGGCGAGTTGTAACCCAAGAATCTCACATGCAGTCTTCGCCATTGTGTAATTAAACTTCTTCTCTATGAGAACTACTCCAGCTATTCGGCATTTTAACGGCAGCAGGTCTGCAAAGTACAAACAGTAGTAAGAAAAGGGAATTTGCAGTATTTATTCAAGCTCCAAGCAAACACACAGTAAAAATACACCAATATAAAATGTTTTGCTTGTCAAGAATGTTTTGACTCTGTTAAGCCACTTTTGGGGTTCACACACCCTCGTCACATTGCCTAGATAGAAGTGTATTGTCGTCTTTTATACTCTAGTAAAGGTAGCAGTGTCACCTCTTCACCCCCAGACTATGCTCCTCTATGCTCTCCCCCCTCCTGTAGACTGACAACACAGAGCTCAGCATTTTGAGCCCTGACTGGCTGACTGGACTGGCCTGAGGGGTAGGCCGTAGAGGTGGCCGACTTGGGGGCTTCAGCAGAAGGGGGTGCAAATAAGGCATGACCTGCAACCTGTACTGCTGAAGGTCTTCACAGCTTATGGGAGGCATACGTCAGCCCTTTTACAATGCTTGTCCCACAACTGCTGACTAACACTGCTCATCCTCCCTTTTCCAATATGATTAAAAGAGAAAAATTGGACTATATAGGCCAAACACGGAGTATAGGAACCAAATGTAAATTTATAACATTTTATTGTACACCATATCTTAAAAAATCATACATGTATGATTACATGTAGTTAAAAAACAGTTAGAAATTTGTACTTATGGGCTGAATCAGCCGTATAAGTTTATAGAGCAGTAAATGTTGACATGCTTTCCAAGTTTCAATGCTGGCTAGCAGTGCTCATGTGTCAACGTGTTTTGCCAAAGATAGCTTCATCAGGACACATGAAAACATTACAGCAGTCATCTACATAGTTACATAGTTAGTAAGGTTGAATAAAGACACCAGTCCATCCTGATTGAGTGTGGGTGCGTGTCTTATACCGTAATTGTCCCTAACCCTGTACATCGCACACTCACATCAGTCCCTACCCTCAATCCAAGGTCCCCATTCATATACTAGGGCCAATTTTGGACAGAAGCCAATTAACCTACCAGCATGTCTTTGGAGTGTGGGAGGAAACCGGAGCACCCGGAGGAAACCCACGCAGGCACAGGTAGAACATGCAAACTCCAGGCAGGTAGTGTCGTGGTTGGGATTCGAACCAGCGACCCTTTTTACTGCTAGGCAAGAGTGTTATCCAGTACACCACTGTTCCGCCCTTATCTAGAGAAACAGCATTGCCCTGTACACACGATAGTATTTTCCGACAACAAACGTTGGATGTGAGCTTGTTGTCGGAAAGTCCGACCGCGTGTATGCTCCATAGAACTTTTGTTGTCGGAATTTCCGTCAACAAATGTTTGAGAGTAGGTTCTCAAATTTTCTGACAACAAAACTTGTCGGACATTCCGAGCGTGTGTACACAAGTCCGACGCACAAAAGTCCACGCGTGCTCGGAATCAAGCAGAAAAGCTGCACTGGCTATTGAACTTCATTTTTCTCGGCTCGTAGTACGTCACCGCGTTCTTGGCGTTCGAAATTTCCGACAAGATTTGTGGGACCCGTGTGTATGCAAGACAAGTTTGAGCCAACATCCTTCGGAAAAAAACCCCACGGTTTTGTTGTGGGAAAATCCTATGGTGTGTACAGGGAATAACACTTACACAGGTAACAGTATAAATCATAATTCAATATATATGCGCATTCATTGTGTGGGACATACCTCAGCATCAAAGCACCAACATGTAGAAAGCTCCTTGGGTCGGCACAGGAGTATCAAGGATGCTGAGGTATGTCCCCGCTAATGAATGCACATATGTATTAAATTATGAAAAAAGGAAAAAAATACTGCGCTAAAGTGCATAGAAGAATAATAAATAAAAGAGCAGCTGCTAAAACTATGAGACACACCTAGAACAAATACAATAAAACAATGTAGCAGCGCTAATAAATATGAAAAAAAATTATTGCGTAAGTCCAAAACAATTCGATGTGTCTGAAATGAACAGTTGAATGTGACTAGGATGAATATTGAAGGAACAATACAAAAGGGCACATATGAGTGCTGACCAAAACACCTCTTGATGACAGTGCACCACCACCACATAGATATGCGCTTACCAGAGGCAAGCTATAAGAGAGCCTGCGGCTAATACCCAGCCAGGGCCTTTTCCACAAGGAAGTTGATGTCAAATCACCAGCAGAGGGAAACCTGGACCAAACTCCAAATGGCTCAAAGATCGAACGTCAGCCACCAGGGGTTAATAAAGATATTGCCCAAAAAATAAAGGAGAGAACTCCATAGTGCAGACTGTACCACAATACTATTTCATGTAATAAAGGTAGTACACTTACATTGTGAAGGATAAAAACAAACATGTAAAAACGGCCGGCCAGCAAGCGAACACCTGTCACTGAGAAGCGCAATGACGTCAGTATGTCCACCTCCCTACGTGCGTTTCGTCATCAAAAGACGTCATCTCGGGGACCTCTGCTGGTGGTGTGACATCAACTTCCTTGTGGAAAAGGCCCTGGCTGGGTATTAGCCGCAGGCTCTCTTATAGCTTATCTATGTGGTGGTGGTGCACTGTCATCAAGATGCATTAAATTATGCTTCCCTCCTCTCCTTCCTGCTGGTAGCTGCAAGCACACAATAGGATCCTTCAAAATTGAGAGCGGGAGAAGGGTCCAGGAATGTCATATTTACTAGGCCCTTCCTTTCCTGAATAAACACAATGAGTGATCGGTACTGATCACTTGCTGTATGGGGCAGGCTGCTAGGCTGCTGTCATCTTGCTGCAAAGTGACAGCACAGGAGCAGAGCAAGGGGTTGTCCATGAACACAACACTGTGTTAGTGATTTTAAATTTCATTTTGGATAGATAGGGTGAAGTTCCTCTTTAAGACCACCTCGGCTCAAAAGTAATATGGTCCACAAATATTTAGACAGAATAAAGGTGGATAAAGCACCTTGTGCAGATGGCATCCACCCACGGATCCTAAGAGAATTGAGCTCTGTCATTTCAAAGCCGTTGTTTCGAATTTTTAGGGACTCGTTAATGACAGGAATAATACCACTGGATTGGCGTAGGGCCAATGTGGTGCCTATATCTAAAATGGCATCAAAGTCTTTACCATGTAACTATAGACCTGTTAGTTTAACTTCCATAGTCGGGAAGGTATTGGAGAGTTCTTGCTGGTAAAAAAATATTCTAAGCAACAGACAGCATGGGTTCATGAAAGACAGAAGATGTCAGACAAATCTGATTTCTTTTTCTAAGGAGGTGAGCAAAATCTCGGACAGAGGGGTGGCTGTGGACGTGGTATACTTGCATTTTGCAAAAGCCTTTGACACAGTTCCCCACACGCGGCTCATGTGCAAAGTCTGCAGGCTTCGAAAGATCAATTTGTAAATGGATAGAAAACTGGCTAAAAGACAGAATTCAGAGTAGTGGTTAATGATTCTTACTCTGAATGATCTAAGGTTATCAGTGGTGTACTCCAAGGTTCAGTGTTGGGACCCTCACTTTTTAAATATCTTTATAAATGATGTTGGGTCTGGGATTAAAAGTAACATTTTTGTCTTTGCAGATGACTCCAAGCTATGTAGCGGAAAACGACCTCAATGCACTGTCCAATTGGGCAACTATGTGGCAAATGAGGTTTAATGTTGATAAATGTTAAGTTGTGCACTTGGGAGGCTAAAATTGCATCATACATACTAGGGGGGGGATCCATAGTGGAGAAGGATCTGGGGGTTTTGGTAGATCATAAGCTCAATAATAACATCCAATGCCAAGCTGCTGTTTCCAAAGCGAGCAAGGTCCTTTCTTGTATTAGGAGAGGTATGGACTGGATATGCAGTTCAGTTTTGGGCTCCAGTTCTCAAAAAGGATATTGGGGAACTGGAGAAAGTGCAGAGAAGGGCAACCAAACTGATAAGAGGCATGGAGGAGATCAGCTATGAGGAGATTAGGGAGGGAATATGATCTCCATGTACAAATACATAAGTGGTCCATATAGTGAACTTGGTGTTGAGTTATTCACTTTAAGGTCATCACATATCTGGAAGAAAAAAGATTTCATCTCCAAATACAGAAAGGTTTCTTCACAGTAAGAGCTGTGAAAATGTGGAATAGACTCCCTCCAGAGGTGGTTCTGGCCAGCTCAGTAGATTGCTTAAATAAAGGCCGGGATTATTTCCTAAATGTACATAATATAACTGGGTACTGACATTTATAGGTAAAGCTGATCCAGTGAATATCCGATTTCTTCTTGGGGGATCTGGAAGAATTTTTTTCTCCTGCCGTAGCAAATTGGATTATGCTTTATTGGTTTTTTTTGGCCTTCCTCTGGATCAACTGTGGGTATAGGATTGTGTATATAGGACTATATATATATCTATATATATATATATATATATATATATATATATATATATATATAGATAGATATATATATATATCTTTTTTCCCCCCTTTCATTGTTATACTAGTTTTTCAGCCAGACTATGTAACTATGTAAGAATAATACATATTTGAATGTCATGGCCACAGGCTTACTAGTAACTCCAAGCCTTCTGCAGATTATAATTAAAGAGGAATTTCAGGTGTGGCACATTTTTTTACATAGCTTGGACCAATGTACCTATGCACATACTATATCCGTAGGAGCCCTTAATGTGGCGCTCCACTCAAAGAGGGAAGCTCCGCTTATTTGCCTCCTCCCCCCTCCTCTGTTGCATTTGGCACCTTTTGGGGGGCAGGGGAGGGGGGAGTGGGTACCTGGTTTTGACAGGTACCCGCTCCCACATCCGGCTGAGCTCGCTGCAGTCAAGTCAGCAGGAATTTTGGCCCCCCTCCTCCTTACCCCGCCACCAGGCCATTCACAAAGCACAGCATGCTTCACGCATGTGCAGTATGGAACCTGCTGTGAAGCTGCAAGGCTTCACTGCCGGTTTCCCTTAGTGGCGATGGAGGCGGGAAAGCAGCCAACTGGAAAAAATGGCTGAGATGAAGACACCGCTGGATTTGTGCAGAGGTAAGTGTCCTAATATTAAAAGTCAACAGCTACAGCATTTGTAGCTTCTGACTTATTTTTTTTCTGAAGGAACCTGGAGCTCCGCTGGAAATTACCGTAGTAGACAAAACTACTTCAGTGATCTCCACTTGCTTCCAGGTTCCCGTGCCAAGCAGCTGCCCTTCTGCATTCTGAACACAGGAGGTTGCCTGCTGGGCACAGGTGCATTTTCTCAATGGACAACGTGGAGATCATGACCTCACCACCCCGCAACTCCGCCTTGTCCAATCAGAGAATGCTTTGCATTCATTGAGGAAATGCAAAGCAATCTCTAAATGGCGCCTGTGCCAAGGGGCCGACCTCCTGTGTTCAGAATGTAGCAGGGCAGCCACTCAGCACAGGACCCGGAAGCCGGTGGAAATCGCTGAAGTAGTGATGTCTACTACAGTGATTTTCAGCTTCTAAGAGGGGTCCCACAGGTATGATATATACATAGTTACATTGGTGCAAGCTGATCCAATGTAATCCAATGTAACTATGCAAAAATGCCATACCCTGAATTCTTTAACAAAGAATATGAATTGAATGTGCCTTGCATAGGAAAGTAGGATATTTTAGTATCCTTGGTCTGATGTGCTAGGTGAAGACATTTCAAGATTTCAAGATACCATATAAACATGTCTAGGGAAGCATTTTCAGGACCAGGGACAGATGTCTAAGTACAGAGGACCCAGATTGTACTGCAAGGCATGCTATTGGCTGGTAACCATCGGCTCCAGCTTGCTTTTCCTATAGGGACAGGCCACGGAGGGAGTAACTACCTTTAACAGGAAACGCACCAAAGACAGGCAGGCTCCCGCAGGTCATTAAGGGGCTGAGAAAATATTTACTCTGACAAAAACTGCAGAGTCATTGATGGGCCTGGATCTGTCAGAGGCAACAAAGGTTTTAGCCTTAGGCAAGAAAATTTCAGGCAGGTATTGCACTACTATATGTATACTATGGGGTTGATTTAATAAAACTGGAAAGTGCAAAATCTGGTGCAGTTGTGCATAGAAACCAATCAGCTTCCAGGTTTTTTTTTTTGTTGGTTTTTTAACTAGTGATTGAACAAACTCCCTTCCATACCCATAGGTTAATCCTAGTAATGTGTAAGTCCCCGGATCCCCCTACACATAAGTCATGGGTGTGCTCTGTAGGCAACATTTTACTCCTAGAAAAACATATTTTTACACAACGTGGTTGCCCGGGCAAATTTGAAGCGTTGTGGGGCCTGTGGTTGGACACCTGTCGTTGTGGGGCCTGTGGTTGGACACCTGTCATTGTGGGGCCTTTGGTTGGACACCTGTCGTTGTGGGGCCTGTGGTTGGACACCTGTCATTGTGGGGCCTGTGGTTGGACACCTGTCGTTGTGGGGCCTGTGGTTGGACACCTGTCGTTGTGGGGCCTGTGGTTGGACACCTGTCGTTGTGGGGCCTGTGGTTGGACACCTGTCGTTGTGGGGCCTGTGGTTGGACACCTGTCGTTGTGGGGCCTGTGGTTGGACACCTGTCGTTGTGGGGCCTGTGGTTGGACACCTGTCGTTGTGGGGCCTGTGGTTGGACACCTGTCGTTGTGGGGCCTGTGGTTGGACACCTGTCGTTGTGGGGCCTGTGGTTGGACACCTGTCGTTGTGGGGCCTGTGGTTGGACACCTGTCGTTGTGGGGCCTGTGGTTGGACACCTGTCGTTGTGGGGCTTGTGGTTGGACACCTGTCGTTGTGGGGCCTGTGGTTGAACTCCTGTGGTTGTTGGGCCTGTGGTTGGACACCTGTGGTTGTGGGGCCTGTGGTTGGACACCTGTAGTTGTGGGGCCTGTGGTTGGACACCTGTGGTTGTGGGGCCTATGGTTGGACACCTGTCGTTGTGGGGCCTGTGGTTGGACACCTGTGGTTGTGGGGCCTGTGGTTGGACACCTGTGGTTGTGGGGCCTGTGGCTGGACACCTGTGGTTGTGGGGCCTGTGGTTGGACACCTGTGGTTGTGGTTCCTGTGGTTGGACACCTGTGGTTGTGGGGCCTGTGGTTGGACACCTGTGATTGTGGGGCCTGTGGTTGGACTCCTGTGGTTGTGGGGCCTATGGTTGGACACCTGTCATTGTGGGGCCTGTGGTTGGACACCTGTGGTTGTGGGGCCTGTGGTTGGACACCTGTGGTTGTGGTTCCTGTGGTTGGACACCTGTGGTTGTGGGGCCTGTGGTTGGACACCTGTGGTTGGACGGCCTGTGGTTGGACACCCCTGGTCTCAGCCCACGGGAACTTGTATATCAGAGATTGTTTCTGTGCCCAAATAGAACATAAAGGTCTTAGGTTTACTTCCATTAGATGTCTCTTTGTGACTGCACTTTTGGTGGGACGGAGTCATGGTTGTATTGTGCTGGTATATGTTTGAAAATGTCTTTGTAATTACTGCCTTTGGCTATGTAAGCGGATGCAACCTTTATCGTACTGCATTGTTGTGGACTGCTATCTTACCTGTTTAATACAATAAACATTTTCCTGATTTAAAAAAAAAAAAAAAGACTGAACAAACTGAAGTTAGAAGCTGATTGGCTACCATGCCCAGGTGCACCAGATTTTTCACTCTCCAGTTTTAGTAAATCAATCTCTGTATGTATCATAAAAGGTGTTAAATGTCTAATCATAAAGCCTAGCAGTAACTGGAAAAGTACAGTAAATATCAAAAAGGTGGTTATGTAATGGAAATGTGCGTGTGTAGTCCATACACACCAAAATGGAAACACTAAATTATTATTTAAACGTTCCCATATGAGCCGCACGTTTCTCACAGCAGGGGTCCGGTGCGTGCTGGTTCACCGTTTCAGGTCCGATTTCAGCCTGATCCTTGGGCTAAATTCGGACCTGAAAACGGACCAAAAGATGCAAAACGCACCGGACCTGCTGCGGAGATATGTGAACCGGCTCCATAGAGAGACGGTCAAAATCTCCTGCTATTGCAAATTGGATGCGGAGAACCCACATCCAATGGTGTGAACCCAGCCTTAGCAGATCTTCTAAAGTATTAAAACATGATGTCTGCTCACATGAACTTCTCAAATGTGTGATTTAAAGATAATAACTTCTAATATAGAAGACTATACTGGAAGATGATATTTCAGTCTACAAAAAACACAAAAAATTAAACCCTTGAAAAGTAACCTGACCCTCCAACATGACCACCAGCTGGACATGACCATAATACAATTCTATTTCACTCTATACATAGAACACTACACCTCCAACATGACCAACCACTGGACATGATCATAATACAATTCTATTATACTCTATACGTAGAACACTACACCCTCAACATGACCAACCACTGGACATGATCATAATACAATTCTATTATACTCTATACATAGAACACTACACCCTGAACATGACCCACCACTGGACATGTTCATAAAACAATCCTTATACACTCTATACAAAGAACACTACACCCCCCAACATGACCCACCACTGGACATGGTGATAATACAATTCTATTACCCCCTATACATAGAACACTACACCCTCCAACATGACCGATCACTGGACATGATCATAATACAATTCTATTACACTCTATACATAGAACACTACACCTCCAACATGACCCACCACTGGACATGATCAATATACAATTCTATTACACTCTATACCTAGAACACTACACCCCCAACATGACCAACCACTGGACATGATCATAATACAATTCTATTATACTCTATACATAGAACACTACACCTCCAACATGACCCACCACTGGACATGATCAATATACAATTCTATTACACTCTATACATAGACCACTACACCCCCCAACATGACCCACCACTAGACATGATCAATATACAATTCTATTACACTCTATACAAAGAACACTATACCTCCAACATGACCCACCACTGGAAGATGATATTTCAGTCTACAAAAAACACAAAAAATTAAACCCTTGAAAAGTAACCTGACACTCCAACATGACCACCAGCTGGACATGACCATCATACAAATCTATTACATTCTATACATAGAACACTACACCCCCAACATGACCCACCACTGGACTTCATCAACAATTTCAATAACAGCAATTTTACATTTTTTACAATTTGTGATAGTCAGGTCAGATACTCCATTGGACACCGAACTCTTGGTGAAGAATAAGTAGCATTTGCTGTTTTTCCTTTAAACCACACATGGAGGGCTAAACATCCATTTCATTTCTATTCCCAATTTTTGGTTGAGAATTTCAGAATTTCAGATTTTAGAAAAGTTACCCATGGCATCTTCTTACATAACTCATGAAGTTCCAATTTCCAGTAGCTGGTATTTTTTTTAAACAACATTATTTTTCCATCTTCAAGATTTGCTAGTAGAAAACCATCTGTCTTTGGCTGTGAGTAGAACGTGGGGCCACTCTTTATTTCCAAAATATATCAACAAAAAAATGAAGTTACATATTACATACCTTTTATATCTATAGAACTGAAGTTTAGGTTTATCCTTAGGAAGAGCGACAAGAGTACGAACGTAAAACCAAGGTGAGAATCCATGTTTGGTTTATAGTTTTCAGCTGGCTGATCCTGTAATCCTCTCTGGTGGGTGGATAAACTATGTGTGAACGTCTGTCGTTCCACACTTCAACAATGAAACCTGGGAAGGAGGGCATCGATTCATAAAGTCTCCGTGTTCCTCATACAGGACAACAATGGGTGGAAACCAGTGACGTAAAAAATCCCTAGCTGTCTGGAAAACGGAGATAATAATGAAAGAGCCAAAAGAAAGAAGAGGAAACTGAAAAAGCAGAAAACAGGACAAAACTCTTAAACAAGAATTGGAGCTGCTTCTTTCACTGAAAGTATGCACTGAGATTTGAATACTGAGTATAAAAACAATTACTTGTATAAGGAAAATGCAAGAATTGTTTTGGGATTTTTAAAGGTGCTAATATATAATATACACAATTGTATTAAAATCCATTATTTATTTGTAAACATGAAAAAATGATATACATAAATGGTCAATATAAAAGCATTTGGAAAGTCATCTCATACAGTTCCTATTTGGCATGGTTGGCAGAGTCCCGACATGTTTCCCCCCATTGGGCTTCTTCAGGGGATATATTTGTCCATTGCAAATAATGCCATCAAATAAACATATAACATAGGTGTGCATAATAATAATAATAATACAACATGTATAAGGAGTATTGAGGATCACCATTATGAAGAGATCTTGACAAGTTAACATTTAAGCATTAACTATACTGTAAATAAGGATATAAATGTATGTACTGTATATATATTTATAACCTTACATTAGGATACCATGGGCACACAATGGACAACCCATATGGAAGGGTTCTCCACACTGAACCTGTACTATCTCTTGCCATGTGGGCTTGTTTTTTTTTAACCAGTTGCTGGAATTCAGGTTAAAAAAAAAAACTATGCTGAACCGAGGTTTATCCAGTTGTCTATTTGGGTTCATCAAATGGAGGTTATTCTCAAATTTAATTAAAACTATTTACTTATAAATGCAAGGGTGTCTTTCTAATTACTACAGTATAAAACTTTGAGCATAAAAAAATAAGAGGGAAATTGAAAGGTTGGGAGATGGTGTGAAAGAAATTGAGAAAGAGAGAGGGAGAGAAAGATAGACAGAGCAAAAGAGAAGAGAAAGGAAGGGAAGAAAAGGGAAGGGAAGGAGGGGTCAGAAAGAGAGATAGGAAGAAAAAGAGATGAAAAGGGTAGAAGGAAAGAGGGAGAAGGAAAGGAGAGAGCGAGAAAAGGGAAGGGAAAGGAAGAGAAGTGAAGAGAAGAGAAGGGAAGTGAAGGGAAGGGAAGGGGGAAAAAGGATAGAGAGAGAGAGAGAAAAAGAGCAAAGAAAGGTGAAGGTGAGAGAGAAAAGGAAAGGAGAAGGGGGAGAAAGGGTGGGAGATGGTGTGAAAGAGACTAAGAGAGAGGAGAAAGATAGACAGTAAAAGAGAAGGGAAAGGAAGGGAGGGAAAGAGAAGGGAGGGAAGGGAAGAAGGGTAGGGCGAGGGGGCAGAAAGAGGATAAAAAGACAAAGAAAGAGAGAAGAAAAGGGAAGAAGGAAAAAGAGAAGGAGAGGGAGAGAGAAGGGAAGAGAGTGAGTGAGAGATGGAGAAGGGAAGTAGGATAGAGAGGTGGATAGAGAATGTAGGATAAAGAGAGAAAGAAAGCGTAAACTAGAGAGAGAGAGAGAGAGAGAGAGAGAGCGAGAGAGAGAGGAGAGAAAGAGAATGGGTGGGAGCTGGTTTGAAAGATTGAAAAAGAGCGAGGGGGGGGGGGAAGGATAGACAGAAAGAAAGAGAAGAGAAAGGAAGGGAAGAAAAGAAAAGGGAATGGAAGAAAAGAGAAGGGGATGGAAGAAGGCAAAAGGGGGACAGAAAGAGGATAGAGAGAGAAGGAGAGAAGAAAATGGAAGGAGGAAAGAAAGAGAAGGAAAGGAGAGAAGAAAGAAAGAAGCGGTGGGAGCTGGTGTGAAAGGAAAGGAGAGAGAGAGAGAGAGAGAGAGAGATTGATGAGAATAGAGAAAATTAAAGGTGTCAGCGAGAGAAAGGAAAGGAGTGAGGGAGAGAGAGAGAGAAAAGAAAATTGGGAAAGAGACGAAAGGAGCGAGAAGGGGGGAGAGAAAAGAGTGAGAGGGAGGAGAGAGATATGAGGGAGAAGGGAAGGAGGATTTAGAGAGAGTATCAGTGAAGAATTTGAGAGAGAGGAAGAGAGGGAAAGGGAGGAAGAAAGATGAAAAGAGAGATAGAAAGATGAAGAGAGAGAAATGGAACTATGGAGAAAGAGAAATTCCAAAGGAAAACACATAAAATTTTGCACATGACGGTTAATAAACTCCATAGTACTAAACTGGGTGGGTGAAATTAGGGTGTTTTAATAAATAGAGGCCATTCATCACTCTGAGGCAACAGAGGTGTAACCAACAGGAAGTTCCCACCAGAAACAAGTTCCCCTTTCCACTTACTGTGCAACGAGTGCTTTGAAAAATGTGCCCTCTCTCTAAAAATAGTTTTTAGTTGCAGGGTGGTATTACTGAAATTTTATTTTTGTTTGTGGGGTGTACAGTTTTGCATACTTTACAAAAAGAATGGAGAAATTAAATAACAAATTTACACAAACTAACTACTTACCGGTTACTATAGAGCAGTGGTTCTCAACTCCAGTCCTCAAGACCCACTAACAGGCCAGATTTTAAGTATTACCTTGGGGAGAGGCAGACTAGAATACTGCAATCACTGATAAGCAAATGATATCACCTGTGATGTACTTCAGTTATCTTACAAACCTGGCCTGTTAGTGGGCCCTGAGCACCGGAGTTGAGAACCACTACTATAGAGGAACTACAAATTGTTCCCATACTGGGAGATGCTACAAGACCCCAAAGAAAGACAGGCCCTGAACCTGTACAGACTGATTGCACACACATCATAGACTGAGAAGAACATGTCATAGACTGAGCGGGTCATGTCAGACTGAGCAGGTCATGTTATAGACAGAGGGACATGTCAGACAGAAAGGGACATGTCATAGATTGAGAGGGATATGTCAGACTGAAGGGGGTCAAGTCATAGACTGAGATGAACATGTCAGACTGAGAGGGACTTGCCATAGAATAAGAAGAACATGTCAGCGGCCTATGTAATAGAGTGACAACGCAGGAGCACAATTGGGAGACAGGGACAGAGCGTTGTCACCCTGTAACAGGAAGGGCCTAAAGAAGGACCTAATATTATTCTAATGCAAGGTGCAGAAGGGAAAGAAGGGAAGAAAAGGGAAGGAGGATATAGAGAGAGGTGGAAAGAAGGTAGGATAGAGAGAGAAAGAAAGAGTGAAGAAAAGGGAAGGAGAGAGAGAAAGAAAGAGTGAAGAAAAGGGAAGGAGAGAGAGAGAGAAAGAGGGAAAAGAGAAAATTAAAGGCGTCAGCGACAGAAAGGAAAGGAGTGAGGGAGAGAGAAAGAAAAGAAAATTGGGAAAGAGACGAAAGGAGCGAGAAAGGGGGAGAGAAAAGAGTGAGAGGGAGGAGAGAGATATGAGGGAGAAGGGAAGAAGGATTTAGAGAGCATCAGTGAAGAATTTGAGAGAGAGGAAGAGAAGGAAAGGGAGGAAGAAAGATGAAGTGAGAGAAATGGAACTATGGAGAAAGAGAAATTCCAAAGGAAAACACATAAAATTTTGCACATGACGGTTAATAAACTCCATAGTACTAAACTGGGTGTGTGAAATTAGGGTGTTTTAATAAATAGAGGCCATTCATCACTCTGAGGCAACAGGGGTGTAACCAACAGGAGGTTCCCACCAGAAACAAGTTCCCCTTTCCACTTACTGTGCAGCGAGTGCTTTGAAAAATGTGCCCTCTCTCTAAAAATAGTTTTTAGTTGCAGGGTGGTATTACTGAAATTTTATTTTTGTTTGTGGGGTGTACAGTTTTGCATACTTTACAAAAAGAATGGAGAAATGAAATAAACTTACAGAAACGAACTACTTACCGGTTACTATAGAGGAACTACAAATTGTTCCCATACTGGGATATGCTACAAGACCCCAAAGAAAGACAGGCCCTGAACCTGGCATAGACAGACCTACAAGCTCAAGGAGAATAGACTGTAGCAGCACTGTGACCAGGGAGGGGGGGCTGGAGGATGGGGCAAACGTCCTGGTATGGTGCTCCAAGTACTCGGCAGTGAGAGACACTTCTAGAGACACAAAGCTCTCACCCCAGACTCACCTCTAAGGAGAAGACAAGGAAACTTCACATTCTACTGGGAAAAGAGGAGCTGGCAGTGAAAATAGCTGCAGAAGACTGGACAGGTCATAGACCAGGGGTCTCCAAACTTTTTAAACAAAGGGCCAGTTTACGCTCCTTCAGAGTTTGAGGGCGATGTACTGTGGCCAGTGAGAGTAAAAAATGCCCTGGAATCAAAAAGAGTAAAGAATGCCCCATCATGGTTATTCGAGGGAGGAATTCCCCCCCCCCCCCCCATTGTTGGTATCAGGGTAAGGAATAGTGCCCCATCATAGATGTCAGTGGAAAGAATAATGTCCTGCCTTTTGCTGTCAGTGGGTGGAATAGTGGCCAAATGGCCAGATAAAGGCAAGCTCCATTGTTGGTGCCAGTAGGAGGAATAGTGCCCCAAGGGCTGGATAAAGGCAAGCAAAGGACCACACCCGGCCCCCCGGGCCACAGCTTGGAGACCACTGTCATAGACTATAAAGGGACTTGTAATAGACTGAGAGGAACATGCGATATACTGAGAAGAATATGTCAGACAGAGAGTCATGTCATAGGCTGAGAGGGTCATGTCATAGACTGAGAGGAACATGTCAGACTGAGAGGGACATGTCAGACAGAGGGACACATCATAGACTGAGAAGAACATGTCATAGACTGAGCAGGTCATGTCAGACTGAGCGGGTCATGTCAGACTGAGCGGGTCATGTCATAGACAGAGGGACATGTCAGACAGAAAGAGACATGTCATAGATTGAGAGGGATATGTCAGACTGAAGAGGGTCAAGTCATAGACTGAGAGGAACATGCCAGACAGAGGGACACATCATAGACTGAGAAGAACATGTCATAGACTGAGCAGGTCATGTCATAGACTGAGCGGGTCATGTAATAGACAGAGGGACATGTCAGACAGAAAGGGACATGTCATAGATTGAGAGGGATATGTCAGACTGAAGGGGGTCAAGTCATAGACTGAGAGGAACATGTCAGAGACTGAGAGGAACGTGTCATAGACTGAGAGGGACTTGCCATAGACCGAGAGGGACATGTCATTGACTGAAAGGGATATGTCATAAGTATAAGAACATGTCAGCAGCCTATGTAATAGAGTGACAACGCAGGAGCACAATTGAGAGACGGGGACAGAGCGTTGTCACCCTGTAACAGGAAGGGCCTAAACAAGGACCAGATATTATTCTAATGCAAGCTGCAGACTTAAAAATATTAAATATGACTTTTACAATTATATACAGTTGTGCTCAAAAGTTTGCATACCCTGGCAGAAATTGTGAAATTTTGGCATTAGTATTGAAAATATGACTGATCATGCCAAAAAAAATATACTTATATTCAAGTACAGCGATCACATGAAGCCATTTATTATCACATAGTTTTTTGGCTCCTTTTAAAATCATAACAACAGAAATCACCCAAATGGCCCTAATCAAAAGTTTACATACCCTGGAATGTTTGGCCTTGGTACAGACACAGAAGGTGGCACACACAGGTTAAAATGTTTATTTTCCACATGTGTGGCTTTTTAAATCGCAATTAGCGTCTGTTTATAAATAGTCAATGAGTTTGTTAGCTCTCACATGGATGCACTAAGCAGGCTAGACACTAAGCCATGGGGAGCAGAAAAGAACAGTCAAAAGACCTGCGTAACAAAGTAATGAAACTTTACAAAGATGGAAAGGGATATAAAAAGATATCCAAAGCCTTGAATATGCCAGTCAGTACTGTTCAATCATTTAATAAGAAGTGGAAAATGTGGGGGTCTCTTGATACCAAGCCAAGGTCAGGTAGATCAAGAAAGATTTCAACCACAACTGCCACAGGAATTGTTCAGGATACAAAGAAAAACCCCACAGGTAACCTCAGGAGAAATACAGGCTTCTCTGGAAAAAGGTGGTGTGGTTGTTTTTAAGGAGCACAATATGATGATACGTGAACAAAAAAAAAGCTTCATGGTCAAGTTTCCAGAAAGAAGCTTTACTGCACAAGTTCCACAGGAAAAGCCTGGTTACAATATGCCCAACACCTTGACATGCCTCATTGGGGTTTTTTGTGGCATTGACACAGTAAAGGCTTCCTTCTGGCAGCTCAACCATGCAGCTCATTTTTGTTCAAGTATCGTTGAATTGTGCTCCTTAAAAACAACCACACCGTCTCTTTGGAGAGCAGCCTGTATTTTCTCCTGAAGTTACCTGTGGGTTTTTCTTTGCATCCTGTGCAATTTTTCCACCAGTTGTGGCTGCAATCTTTCTTGGTCTACCTGACCTTGGCTTGGTATCAAAAGAGCCCCGAATTTTCCACTTCTTAAGGGATTAAACAGTACTGACTGGCATATTCAAGGCTTTGGGTATCTTTTTGTATCCTTTTCCCATCTTTACAATGTTCCATTACCTTGTTACGCAGGTCTTTTGACTGTTCTTTTCTACCTCCTCATGGCTCAGTGTCTAGCTTGCTTAGGTCATCCAAGTGAGAGCTAACAAACTCATTGACTATTTATACACAGACACGAATTGTAATGTAAAAAGCCACAAATGTGGGAAATTAATCTTTAATTGCCATTTCAAGCTGTGTGTGCCACCTTCCCTGTCTGTACCAAACATTCTAGGGTATGTAAACTTTTGACGAGGGTCATTTGGGGCGATTTCTGTTTCCTTGAATAAAAGACAGTTTTTTACCACGATTAGTCATATTTTCAACATAAATGTGAAAATTTCACCATTTCTTCCAGGGTATGCAAACTTTTTTTCAGCACAACTGTAATGTGTTATATGAGGTTGTAGCGCTTGTGTTTACCTAGAGTGTCTTGAAAAAGTATTCACACCCCTGTATTTACATGAGATTTAATGACACACAGGTGGACTATTTACTAATTAGGTGACTTCTGAAGGTAATTGGTTCCCCTAGATTTTAATTAGGGGTTTCAGAGTAAAAGGGGGCTGAATACAAATGCACCCTCACTCTTTTCACATATTTATTTGAAAATCATTTATCATTTTCCTTCCACTTCACAATTATGTGCCACTTTGTGTTGGTCTATCACATAAAATCCCAATAAAATACATTTACGTTTTTTGGTTGTAACATGACAAAATGTGGAAAATGTCAAGGGGTGTGAATACTTTTTCAAGGCACTGTAGACTATAAAGAGTAAGTGTTAGGCAAGATAGATCACACAGTCTGCATTTAAATTATATTCCTTTTATTTTGTTTCCAATCAAGTATGTGGTATCGTACAGTACAACACGAGCACAGTCTGTGCGACATCGAACAATACTAAAAATTTAAATACTCTACATAAAAACAGTGACTATTCCTCTTCTTGGATCAATAAGATTCAGTGCTGTGCAGGGCAAAAAAAAACAACAACAACATAATACATAAGTGGTTATAACTCAAGCAAATACTTAATTATTGAAAAACATAAAAAGCGAGAACCAATATCAACTAAACAGAAAATGTATTATGGAATCATAACATTTAGAATGCAGATCTCCGTCCCTTGGGATGGATAGGAGGAAAAGCAAAAGCTGAACACTGGCATGTATTGGAAAAAAAAAATATATGGATCTGATATTTGAGAAGGAAATTGTTAAAAAATTTTGAAAAATAATTTTTTTTTTTACTTTTTGCTATAATATCTAAAAAATAAAAATAAATAAAATATATATATATATATATATATATATATATATATATATATATATATATATATATATATATATATATATATATATATATATGTTTAGGCCAATATATATTCATCTACATATTTTTGGTAAAAAAAACCCCAAAAAAACCCCAATAAGTGTATATTGATTGGTTTGCGCAAAAGTTATCGTGTCTACAAAATAGGGGATTTATGGCATTTTTATTATTATTATTATTTTTTATTAGTAATGGCGGCGATCTGTGTTTTTTTTTTTTTTTTTTTTTTTAAATCGTGACTGCGACATTGCGGTGGACAGATCGGACACTTGACACTATAAACAAAAAAAGAGCGACAATTAAAAAAAAAAACAAAAAAAAAAAACACAATATTTTGTACTTTTTGCTATAATAAATATCCAAAACAATAAAAATACTAATTTCTTCATCAGTTTAGGACAATATGTATTCTGTGACATATTTTTGGGGAAAAAAAAAATCACAATAAGCGTATATTGATTGCACAAAAGTTATATATATATATATATATATTTTTTTTTTTACTAGTAATGGCAGCATTCTGCGATTTTTAGTGGGACTGCGACATTGCAGCAGACAGATCGGAGACTTCTGACACTTTTTTGGGACCATCGACATTTATACAGCGATCAGTGCTATAAAAATGCACAGATTAATGTATAAATGCCACTGTCAGGGAAGAGGTTAACTCTAGGGGTTATATGTGTTCCCTGGGAGATGTTTCTAACTATGAGGGGGGGGGGAGGGGACTGACTGGAGAAGGAGAGAGATCACTGTTCCTAATCACTAGGAACATCTGATATCTCTCTCTCTCCTCCCCTGTCAGAATGGGGATCTGTCTGCTTACATTGACAGATCCCCGTCTCAGCTATCTTTCCCAAGATTGCTGGTGCCTTCTATGGCTCTTAAAGGAGCCAACCTGCCGCAGTATAATGACGGCGGCTGGTCGGCAAGTGGATAGACCCCCCAATTTTTTATTTTTTTGTAACCACTACTATTCCTTGATATTGGCTTTTGAAATTTACAAATGCAGCAGTTTAGAAATTGGAAGAAAGGTTTAGCACTGGGAAACACTTTTTGAAGGAAAAAAATATTGTGTCTTTTATGTACAACTATACAGATCAGACCAAAATGAGGAGGAAAGAGGGACAGAGGGACTTTGCTCCAAATCCGAGGCAGTCCCTCAAAATCCGGGACAGTTGAGACTATGCAGTAAGCAAACTCCATTTGGGGCCCATTCACACCTTGGTGTCCTGGTATGTTGCATTATTGCACGTTTGTTATAAATGTGCCTGGCAATGTACCAAAATTTCCAAAAAAATTGAAATGCCCCTTTTTTGGCTGTGCAACGCACAGTAGTGCATTTCCTGCATTGAAGTTATATTACCTTAGTGCAGTGGTCTCCAAACTAGTGGCCTCTTCTATGATCATAGTTCATAGAAGAGGTCCTCGGAACCTTCAAGATTTGAAGACTGTGTGGAAGAATGGGCCAAAATCACAACTGATCAACTCGTTTCTCCATACAGGAGGCGTCTTCAAGCCGTCATTACCAACAAAGGATTTTGTACCAAGTATTAAATACATTTTAGTTAGCGGGTTCAATACTTTTTCCTGTGTCCTTTCATTTTATTACACAGAACTTCATTTCTGAACGTACAGTAAAATCTTCGTTTGAGTGTAACTTGGTTTGGGAGCGTTTTACAAGACAAGCCAATTTTTTAAACATATTTTGACTCGATCTACAAGCATTGTCTTGATATACAAGTAGCGTCATGTCACAACTGAGTATAAAAGAGAAGAGATGAGCCTCTAAATGTAGCAATGTGGTTACATTTGATGAAGGTACAACATTTAGCAACTTATTGCTACACTTAGAGGCGCCTCTCTTCTCTTTTATACTCTGGAGCTCCTGATGGATTTTGCTTCTAATCCCCCTGTGAAGGCTTCTATTTGTGGATGGACATTTTATGGTTACACAACCTATCACATTGCTATAATCTTTTGATATGGACTATAAACTGAAGGTCCTATGAATAAATGGTTGTGGAACGAATCATTTGAGTTTCCATCATTTCTTATGGGGAAATTTGCTTTGATATACAAGTGCTTTGGATTACAAGCATGTTTGTTTCTGGAACAAATTATACTTGCAATCCAAGGTTTTACTGCATTTGTATGTATGGATTGCACGGGTTGTTACGGACATTTGGTGAAAAGGTCATGCCAATAGCGCCTTTAGATATATATTTACCTAGAAAAATGGTGACGTGTTCAATACTTATTTTACCCGCAGTATATATCTAATCCTACGGACTAATAAAATTCATGAATTTTATGTTTCAGTATTTGATAGCGGTGGCTGGTTCAAGGGGGTACAGGGGCACCGCCCCCCCTAATCTCCATGTGCCGCCCCCTAATCTCCATGCGGGGGCGCCAGACTCGTAGGTTTCTACGAGTTAAGCACACGGTTAGAGTCTGAGGCTTCAAAGAGGTTGGGCTCGGGGCTAAACCCCACCCACTTGTGATCAATATTTGCTATTGTCTTCCTGCCAATCAGGACAGGAGGCGGGTCTTAAGACCAGCTTAGCTGGGGAAACCGCGACCTGAATGGGGTAAAGTACGGACCTGGCGGGGGGGGGGGGGTGTTTGTTTGCTGCCACCACCCCCCCAAACAAATGGAGCACCAGGCACCACTGGTATTTGAAGTATTTACTGAGCCGTGTACAATTCACTGCACTCAGACTTAACAATTTGATTAGAAATCGTATCGCCACAGAGTGGTACTGTGAATACGGAAATAAAGGATATAATGCCGTGTCCCGATAAATTGAATTTTAAAGGTTAGGTTTGTGGATGATGGACTTTATAGGCATCACACAGGTAGAGATTAAAAATAAAATTTATTACAAAAACATACAAAGACAATTGCATTAAAATTCATCGACTATTCACAAAAATGCCTTGAAGCACAAAACACACCACCTACATACATATACAGTAAATTACGAAGGATGGGGGACCAATCAGGTCACTCTCCAATACTTAATGAAAGGAATGAAAAGGCGGTGTGTCATAATAGAACTCAGCTGAAGTATTGAAAAGTGACCTGATTGGTCCCCCATCTTTTGTAATTTACTGTACAGTGGAACCTCGGATTACGAGCATAATCCGTTCCAGGAGAATGCTCGTAATCCAAAGTACTCGCACATCAAAGCGAGTTTTCCCATTGAAGTCAATGGAAACTAAAATAATTTGTTCCGCATTGACTTCAATAGGATGCAATACCGAATATGGCCAGAGGCAGGGGGGGCGCCGGAGAGCCTCGGAAACGGGAGAAAAGGCCCGAGGGACACTTCGGCTGACCTCGGCAAACCTCGGAAAGACTCCGTTCACGAGCCTTTCCGAGGTTTGCCAAGGTCAGCCGAACTGTCCTCGGGCCTTTCCGTGCTTTTCCGAACGCCGACGATCGGAGCTGTTCAGCTCAGGCGCCCCCCCCACCGCAGGCCAACAGCGGTACTGCACACCGCTTTTGGCCTGAATCCTGCTCGTTTTGCGAGACAACACTCGCAAACCAAGTCAGGATTTTTAGAAATACAGTGCTCATTTTGCGAAACGATCATTAACAATGTTACTCGCAAACCGAGGTTTCACTGTATATGTATGTAGGTGGTGTGTTTTGTGCTTCAAGGCATTTTTGTGAATAGTTGATGAATTTTAATGCAATTGTCTTGTATGTATGTTATTATAATAAATTTTATTTTTAATCTCTACCTGTGTGATGCCTATAAAGTCCATCATCCACAAACCCAACCTTTAAAATCAGACTTAAAGCGGTTGTATACCCGCTGTCTTTTTTTTTTTTTTACACCTGCAAGGGAAAAGGCATAATGAGCTAGTATGCACCGCATACTAGCTCATTATGAGATACTTACCTTAGAACGAGGCGCCGGCATCTCACCTGGTCCACGCCGAGGGAGCCGACATCTCCCCTCGGCGTGTCTTCCGGGTATCGCGGCTCCGGCGCTGTGAGTGGCCGGAGCCGCGATGTCGTCACTCCCGCGCATGCGCGCGGGAGACTTCTGCCCGGCATGCAGGGCTGTCGGCCGAGAGTCCCCTGTGCGCATGCGCCGCTGCAGTTAGCGGCTCATTGCGAGGGGAATATCTCCTAAACCTTACAGGTTTAGGAGATATTTTTTTTACCTACAGGTAAGCCTTATTATAGGCTTACCTGTAGGTAAAAGTTACAAATATAGGTATACAACCGCTTTAACAACACTCCTCACATGTGAGCTGGGTGGGTCTGCTTCATGATTTCCTGCTGTGCAACTTCCTCTCTGTGCAACATGTTCCCAGTAGAGATGAGGGAAACTGAGAACTTCTTTTTTTTTACTGAAATTTTGGTGAAAATTCCTGAGAAATGTATTAGTCGAACGGGTAGGTTGAATGAAGGTGGTTTTGGTGTAATGGGCTTTGAATGGCTCCTGAGGGTCATGGAAGCTCTTTTCAAACTTCCTTGGACTGTCTTAACATAACGAGGACCATTTTTAGCTTCAATATTTCACATTTTCATTACAGAAAGAAGAAAAAAAACACACCAGACAGCTAAAAATAAAAATTGTATGCAAAAGCACACAGATAATGTTCAAATAAAAAAATGCTTACCTACCCTAAACACATCCTTCGTCTTTGAGAACCCTTATTATTATTAATGAGTATCTACCCTAAATATACCCCTTTTTTTTTCGAAGGTAAGGGGTATATTTAGGGTAGTTGTTCTGTGTTTTTTTTTTTCTTTTTTCAATTTGATTATTAGTTTGCTTTAAAATGTTTAACTTATTTCACTGTTTTTAAAATTCTTGTAAAAAAAAATAAAAATTATATATATATATATATATATATATATATATATATATATATAATATATATAATATATATAATCTTGAAGCTGATAAGGTAAGAGGACCTTATTAGCTTCAAAATTCTATGTTTTTTTCACGTAATGAAAAAAATTTTAGCGACCGTACACAATGATCAAGTATTTAAATATCGCATGTGCCACTTCCGCCAAGCAAAAAAAAAAAAAAAAATTAAAAAAAAAAAAAAAATTGTATTTTTCAAGCAAATTTGTTCTAAGCCTTCTCTTATTTCAAATGTTTGAACCTTGCCTTTGTCTGCTGCACACATATCTGTAAGATATTTTATGTGATACGGATAATTACGTTAAGTAACGGTTAACAATGATTTACCAATAAAGATTGCTATTAAAAAAAAAAGGCCTAAGCAGCCAAAAAAAAAAAAAAAATTGTAAAATATAATTTGTAAATTGTTGAATTTTGCAAAATGGTAAACTTGTAACAATCTATTTTATCAAAATAATTCTGCTCATTTCTAGTCATATCACGTTTGATTCTGACCGGTGTCTGATGAAGCAGCTTCAAACTTTTTGTAGGAGGACATCTACAAAGGAGGCTGCTGTGGGTGTGTTTGGTGATTCTCTTGCTTTACAATCATGGCTGGTGAATGGGGGGGGGGTTCCCAGTTTGACCTGTCAGGGCTGGGCTCAGCCCTTCCTTCTCTGAGCTGGCCACTCAGGAGCTGGCAATTAGCCGACAGCTATCTCTCGACAGTTACTCAGCTGTTGATGATATCCTGCTCGTCAGTCCTGCCTACTTAAGCCGTCCAGTCTAGAGGAGCTCTGCCTTCGCCTTGGTCAACATCACAGAGACAATCTCCTGCAATCTTGTTAAAGACTTGCTTGGCTGACATCCCTTCTGGCTCCAGATCCTGCTTGCTGTTCCACTACATTGATCCCTGGACTTATGATTTGGCTGACTATCTGTTCCGGTTACCGAACTTTGGCTATGTTTTGACTCTGTTCTTTTTTCTTTTATTATTAAACAAGTGTGATTTAACTGTACTTCTGTCTCGGCCTGATTTCATGGTTTCTGAAACGACCAACAAAAGGGAGAGGGGTGGACAAGGGCTCTACAGCAATTCCTGGAAGAAAACCCAAAGCCCTGAGTAGTTTTTGGTCCATGCATCTCAAAGCTTTTTTTCTTTTTTGTAACCGTTGATTTTTAACAACCTTAAAAACAAGGACAGATGTTACTAAGAGTTATATCACAGTTGCATATTATTCTTTGCTTTGTTAAAGACATCTGATAGAGTCTCTTGACAAAAGCCAGGATTAAAAATGAATAAAAAAAAAATTACAATAATAATGGAAAAAGTCAGTAAAGCCACGCTCAGCCTGCAGTTCCTCCACGTTTACTATTGCAATCTGCATTTTAAATGTAGTGACCACTTTCAGAGACGGCAATGAACATCGATAAAACGTGTACTAAAACACACACATCTTTCCTGTAGAAAACCGACATTTACTTCTTGAACCTTGTTATCTTGCTGCTGGGTATGAGAGAAATCCAGTATCAGCATCATCCACTTACAGTATTACATTTCCATTCAGATTTAAAGCTTAACTCCAGACAGATATAAAAACACCAATGTGTGTTCATTAAGAAACATATTAAAAAAAAAAAAAAAAAAAAAAAAGGTATTTTTAAATGACATAGGGGTCTAAAAAAATTGCAGTGTTAATGCTTCAAGCATTCATCCATCACAAATGATCCCTGTAATTTGCCTAACACTTTTATTTTCCTATGATCATCAGCTCCATCTAGTGGCCATGATGTGGTATTTTCCTTTTAATACTGCAATCAGGAAAATACCGCTTTATGGCCACTAGATGGAGCTGGTGATCAAGGGAAACAAATTTAGGTACATTATGGGTACTGCTCACAGACGGGGAGAAGGATGGACAGCACAAGGAGCCAGTTCAGTGAGGTACGGTGCATGAGAGCCCACAAAGGAACACAAAAACAGGAGAGAGCAGAGTGAACTTTTTTTTTTTGCTTTCTTTCTCCTCATTGGGTAGGTTTTTCTTCATTTCTTTTCCCGGGTGCCACTAGGACAAGAAATGAGAGGGTTTGTATGTCACCAGGACAGGAAGGCATTCTAAGGCTTCCCATTTGAATAAAGGATTGTGCTTTTGTTGCTGTCTCTGTTACCATCAGAGAGATATCTCATCACTTCCTGTCCTTGGGACACCCTGCCACCTCCACAGAAATTTCAGTAAACTGCTGCAAAATTTGCCATGACCACTGTCAGATCATTTTGGATTCCTTATAATATTAAACCCTTGCAATTTTTTTTTCCTTCTGGTCCCCTTGCACACCGAGCTGTTGAGCTGCAGTGTGTCCCTACTGGGGGTCCAGGTCAAAATGTATGGCAAGCTGGAGCTGGGCGGAGTTAAATGCCAATACCACTTCATATTGGCCCAGCCCATTCATGGACAAGCCTCCCTCCTCCCAGTAGTTTGACTGATGGCAAAAAGGAGCCTATGGCTCCACTGCCCTCAGTAACCCCCTCCAGAACCCAGAAGATCATGGAAGTGGCACAGATGGGTAGACACCGGCAGTGGTGACAAGAGACCACGGGTAAGTGTTTGGGAACAAGGGGCATAAAAACTTTAATATACATTTGAATACAGACCATTTTGCCAAAGAGTATTCTTGATTTCTTGTAAGCTGATTTAACTCTTAAAGCCCTGATGAAGGGGGAGCTTTTTGTCCCCCGAAAAGCATTGGCTGTTTTATGTGAGGTTGCCAACTTATTTTAGACTCTTTTGGATTGGTGCTCCTGTTATATTTTATATTCTTATAAAAACATTATAGATTTGGATGGAGCTGGGTCTAAAGAAATAAAATGTTGGGGAAAATAAAGACTGCCCAGCCATTGGACAATGAATCTACCAAAAATGAAGCTTGAGATTATGAGAAACAAAACTGCCACTTCCAGCTTTGTCCTCATCATGGACACGTCTATTCTCTGTGTGGAAAAGCACAGAAGTACTCTGCAATGTGTGGTTGGGAATGCAAGGTTAATATAGGTCAGGTGTGTAGTAATTAAAGGGACACCATTTTCTCCCGAACTTATATGAGATCATGTCCACTAATTACTTTGTATGATATGGGTTTCACAACTTCTGCTTCTTGATAGTTCATATCTGTGTGTTGATTTGATTGCAGTACAATATAGATCAGCCTTTCCCAACTGTAATTTTCAGGTCTCAGGGAACCCTCTTCTTTAGTTAGTGGTAAGAATGTCCTTACACTGGTGATCAGTGGAAAGAATGTTCCTTACATTGGTGGTCAATGGGAAGAATGTTCCTTGCATTGGTGATCAGTGGGAAGAATGTCCCTTACATTGGTGGTGATCAGTGGGAAGAACGTTCCTTACATTGGTGATCAGTGGGAAGAATGTCCCTTAAATTGGTGATCAGTGAGAAGAATGTTCCTTACATTGGTAATCAGTGGGAAGAACGTTCCTTACATTGGTGATCAGTGGGAAGAACGTTCCTTACATTGGGGTCAGTGAGAAGAACGTTCCTTACATTGGTGATCAGTGAGAAGAATGTTCCTTACATTGGTGATCAGTGGGAAGAATGTTCCTTACATTGGTGATCAGTGGGAAGAATGTTCCTTACATTGGTGATCAGTGGGAAGAATGTTCCTTACATTGGTGATCAGTGAGAAGAATGCTCCTTACATTGGTGATCAGTGGGAAGAATGTTCCTTACAATGGTGATCAGTGGGAAGAATGTTCCTTACATTGGGGATCAGTGGGAAGAACGTTCCTTACATTGGTGATCAGTGAGAAGAATGTTCCTTACATTGGTGATCAGTGGGAAGAATGTTCCTTACAATGGTGATCAGTGAGAAGAACATTCCTTACATTGGGGATCAGTGAGAAGAATGTCCCTTACATTGGGGATCAGTGGGAAGAACGTTCCTTACATTGGTGATCAGTGGGAAGAATGTTCCTTACATTGGTGATCAGTGAGAAGAATGTCCCTTATATTGGTGATCAGTGGGAAGAACGTTCCTTACATTGGTGATCAGTGAGAAGAATGTCCCTTACATTGGTGATCAGTGAGAAGAATGTTCCTTACATTGGTGATCAGTGAGAAGAATGCTCCTTACATTGGTGATCAGTGAGAAGAATGCTCCTTACATTGGTGGTCAGTGAGAAGAATGTTCCTTACATTGGTGGTCAGTGAGAAGAATGTTCCTTACATTGGTGGTCAGTGGGAAAATTTGCCCACTTACAGTGGTGATCAGAACACCACTCCTACAGACTATGAAAAAAAAAAAAAAAAAATCACAGCCATTATGTTGCTGTCTCTGCCAAGTTACATTGGACCCATATTTATGCAGGTACCGTCAGATGGGCGGTCAATCAGCCACAGCTCAAGAAACTTTAGCAACCTCTGGAGGAACCCTGGGATTCAACAGAACTCTGAATGAGAATGGCTGATGTAGAAGGTCCTTTGCAAGACATGATTACAAATTTTCCAAAATGTCTCAATGCTCAAATAAGAAATCAAATCCTTTCGACTCCTCCACAGCTAAATCATTATGAAATGTGTTTTTTATCTTTGCTTACTCTGTTAACTAAATATGAGTCTTATTTCTCAATGCATTACTAGTCAAAACAACTTACTGCACTTTATTGGTATTTAAAGCCCAGAATTAGGCTTTATTTAATGCACTTCCTGGATGACACTTGGGGGTTGATTTACTAAAAGTTGAGTGCAAAATCTGGTGCAGTTGTGCATAGAAACCAATCAGGTTCCAGGTTTTTTTTTTTTTTTTTATCAAAGCTTAACCAATTGCCGAACGGCTCACGCCGATATACGTCAGCAAAGTGGCACGGGTGTGCAAAACGACGTACCCATACACCTGTGTGCCTGCGGGTCCCGCGATCGTGTCACGGAGAGGCAGAACGGGGAGATGCCAATGTAAACAAGGCATTTCCCTGTTCTGCCTGGCAACATGACAGATCTACCGCTCCAAATGATCGAGAGCAGTGACCTCTGTCATGTTCTAGTGAGCCCATCCCCCCTACAGTTAGAACACACTGAGGGAACACAGTTAACCTCTTGATCACCCCCTAGTGTTTAACCGCTTCCCTGCCAGTGACATTTATACAGTAATCAGTGCATTTTTATAGCTATATAAATGCCAATGGCCCCAAAATAGTGTCAAAAGTGTCCGATGTGTCCGCCGCAATGTCGCAGTCACGAAAAATCGCAGATTGCCGCCATTACGAATTAGAAATTATAGTAAAAATGCCATTTAACCAAATATACGCTTATTGCGATTTTTTTTTTTTTTACCAAAAATATGTAGAAGAATACATATCGGCCTAAACTAAGGAAGAAATTTTTTTTTTTTTTTTTGGGGATATTTATTATAGCAAAAAGTAAAAAATATTGCTTTTTCTTTTCAAAATGGTCGCTCTTTTTTGTTTATAGCGCAAAAAATAAAAACTGCAGAGGTGATCAAATACCACCAAAAGAAAGCTCTATTTGTAGGGGAAAAAAAAGAAATAAAGAGACGCCAATTTTGTTTGGGTACAACGTTGCAAGACCGCGCAATTGTCAGGTAAAGCGAAGCAGTGCCGTATCGCCAAAAAAGGGCCTGGTCAGGAAGGGGGTAAATCCTTACGGGGCTGAAGTGGTTAATGGAACAAGCTGAAACTAGAAGCCGATTGTCCACCACGTACAGCTGCACCAGATTTTGCACTCTCAACATTTAGTAAATCAACCCCTAGCGGGGTTGATTTACTAAAACTGGAGAAACTCAGAATCTGGTGCAGCTGCTCATGGTGGCCAATCGGCTTCTAATTTCAGCTTGTTCAATTAAGCGTCGACAATAAAACCTGGAAGCTGATTGGTTTCTATGCACAGCTGCACCAGATTTTGCACGCTCCAGTTTTAGTAAATTACCCCCCAGTGTCTTACACATGCTGGACAATCAAAAGCATTCGTCACGGTGCAATACCGAGCGCTCGTTCACATCATAACACGCATCATGACCTACACTTTAATCGCAACGTTACCGCAAACCACAGAAATGCGATGTGGGTTTGCTCCTAAATGTGGATTTTTAATGGCAAAATTGGAACTTTTGTGTAATTGTTATTGTATATTGTGAAATATCAGAAATATATTTATGCCAACTTGTAAAGTTACTGAGAAGTCCAATTTAAGATCTTGCGAATGTTCTAGCCGTGTCTGACCTTATGGTCACTTGATAGGAGGACCAGCTCATGTACGTAAAGTTTTGACCACTACGGAACATTATCCCTCGGACTGATCATGTGAGCTCTGCGTGCCCCTAATGTACAGAACATCCCGTCTCTAGGACTGTACATCCTCTGCTATGTCCTAGCTTCCTCTTCTTCCTAGGCAATTTACAGTCTGTACATGTATGGTTGGCCTACACCCAACAAGCCACTGTAGAGTGATTAAGGAGTTAGAGAGTTCTCTGCTGTATGTTTAAAAAAAAATGTGCGTTTTACTTACAGTTTGCATGCTGGACCATTGATAACAAGGAGAATGCATTTTCGGGAAAAAAACAACTGTTCCATATTGTTACTCCTCAGCAGGCAAATCAAGGACTCTCTGTGCTCTCTGCTCAGTGCCCTATAGGAGTGGTTCTCAACCCTGTCCTCAAGTACCCCCAACGGGCCATGCTTTGGGAATTTCTCTTAGCTAAAATACCATGTTTCCCCAAAAATAATCTCGAGTCTTATATTAATTCTGTCAGTAAAAGACACAGTAGGGCTTATTTTCGGGGTAGGTCTTACCATGTAATGTGCTGTCTTCTCTCCCCCCCCTCTCTGCCTGACAGGAATCCCCAGTGTGAACTGAGTTAAATGCTTGTAAAATCCTATAATTCACACTATTACAGTAGTATATAATGTACAATGTGTGTGTTTCTGTAATATAATTGTTCCAAATACCTTCATTATAGCGCCGTTCTGCGCTTCTGTGACCCGCCGGAGCTCACTTATATTACAGAAACACACACATTGTACATTATATTCTACTGTAATAGAGTTGGTCATAGGATTTTACAAGCATTTTAAACTAGGGCTTATTTTCGGGGTAGGGCTTATATTCCAGCCCTGATAGAAAAGAACGCTAGGTCTTATTTTAGGGGTAGGTCTTTTTTGGGGAAATGCGGTAGCTGTACAAAATACCAAACCATTGACTCAGATTTAAAGCACCTGTGCAAGATAAAAGAAAACCTGCAAACGTGGCCTGTTGGGGGTACTTGAGGACAGGGTTGAGAACCACCGGTGTAATACACCCAATCATGTACAATAGGGCAGTGGTTCTCAACCTTGTCCTCAAGTACCCCCCAACAGGCCATGTTTTGGGAATTTCTCTTAGATAAAATAGCTCTCCAAAATACCAAAGTCATCGACTCCGATTTAAAGCACCTGTGCAAGATGAAGGAAAACCTGCAAACATGGCCTGTTGGGGGTACTTGAGGTCAAGGCTGAGAACCACTGCCCTATTTATTGTACATGATTGGGTGTATTACACCAGTGGTTCTCAACCTTGTCCTCAAGTACCCCCAACAGGCCATATTTGCAGCTTTTCCTTTATCTTGCGCAGGTGCTTTAAATCCGAGTCAAAGGCTTGGTATTTTTGGACAGCCATTTTATTTAAGAGAAATTCCCAAAACATGGCCTGTTGGGGCTACTTGAGGACATGGTTGAGAACCACTGCATTACATTAAAAAAATGTTGGTCAGAGGAGATCTCACAGGCACCACATCCCATCTATATTGGACAAGACACGAAAAGGATGCTCTCACTATGGGGAATTTTTAAGGTGCCAATAACCTAAATCAACATCAGATAAAATTCATACATTTTATTTAATCAATTCATAAAAAAAAAAAAAAAAAAAAAAAAAAAAAAAGGAGGAAATCAGAAACAAATATGAAAAAAACATTTAAAGTGTAAGTTCACCTTTACAGAAAAATCTGTAAAGTGAACTTACACAGGTCCCCCTCCTTGACCCCCCCCCCCCCCCGCAGTCCCGCTGACCTGGACCGCCTCAATCTCTGGTTCTAAGTCCCGGTATATCCGCGCCAGGAGTCCAGGGCTTAGATCTTATGCGTCTTCTCCATAACTGACAGGACGGGCTATGCGGCTGCTGATTGGTCGGCGCCACCCTTGTGACGGAGCTGACCAATTGGAATGCTCTAAAACAGGGATATGCAATTAGCGGACCTCTAGCTGTTGCAGAACTGCAAGTCCCATGAGGCATAGCAAGACTCTGACAGCCACAAGCATGACACCCAGAGGCAGAGGCATGATGAGACTTGTAGTTTTGTAACAGCTGGAGATCCGCTAATTGCATATCCCTGCTCTAAAACATCCCTCCTGACCAGGGACATTTTAGACATCCAGCTCAGGTTATTTCCGCGGACTCCTGGCACGGATATACCAGGGCTTAGGACCGGAGATTGCCGCGGTCCTGGTCAGTGGGACCGGGGGGGGGGGGGGGGCGGGGGGTGTTCACCTGTGTATGTTCACCTTACAGAGTTTTCTCTAAAGGTGAACTTACCCTTTAAGATTCAATAAAACCATTTTATTTAATTTTGGATAGTCACAGACATAAGTGGTGATCATGGAGTAACAATCCTGACATGTTTCGCTAATAGGCTTCTTCAGGAGATATATGTTACCACACCAATATGATAGAAGTCCATAGATCCAATACAAGTTCAGCATGGGGGAGTGTGCACCTTTAGAAGTTGTTACTGGCCTGAATTACTCCTCCTGCTGCCAACATATCATTACCTCACCCTCTCTTTTGGGTGTATCTCCCACTTGCTGAACTTGTATTGGATCTATGGAAATTTTATTTAATCAATTCATATTAAAACAATTTACAGATCAGAGAAATATCAGAAAAAAAACATTTTAGATTCATTAAAAAGATTGGATCATTTCATTTTGGATATTCACAGACGGGATCTATAAACAGTGGGGATCATGAAGTAACAATCCTGACATGTTTCGCAGATTAATGGGCTTATTCAGGAAAAACAGTATATGTTACCACACCAATTTGATATAGCTGTATGAACAATAATCTAAGAAATGTGCAACATCAAAGTCCACAGATCCAATGCAAGTTCAGCACGGGGGAGAGACACCCAAAAAGAGAGGCATATGATATGTTGGCAGCAGGAGGAGTAATTCGGGCCAGTAACAACTCTAAGGCCCCATACACACTATTAGATTTTCTGCAACTTTTTGTCTTCAGATTTACCAAAACCATATAATATGAGGTCAAACCTTAAGAGTTTCAATTTGTATGCAATCAGGCAGGCCTTTGTGCTACATGGTTTTGGTAAATCTGAAGACAAAAATCTGCAGAAAATGTAATAGGGTGTATGAGGATTAAGGGTGCACAATCCCCCTTGCTGAACTTGTATTGGATTCTATGGACTTTGACGTTGCACATTTCTTGGATTAAGGTTTCTACAGCTATATCAATTTGGTGTGGTAACAACATATATCTCCTGAAGAAGCCTATTAATTGGTGAAACATGTTGAGATTGTAACTCATTATAGATTATGTCTGAATATCCAAAACAATGCAATGTTTTTAATGAATCTTAAAAGTTTTTTTCATATTTTTTCTGATTTCTAAGTTTTTTTTTTAATATGAATTGATCAAATAAAATATATGAATTTTATCTGATGTTGTGATTTAGGTTATTGGTGACCAACCAAGCACCAGCCGAGACAAGGAGGAAGTGGACTCTGCTAGGGGGTGAAGAACGTTGATAGTTGCCCATTTTATCCATAATACATTTAAAGGGCCAGTAAACCTAAAGAAAAGGCATTTTATGTTTCACAAATACACATGTACACATTTTGGTACTTGTGCGGAAATTAAGGTTTTGACATTGATGTAACACTGCTTTGCTACCTACGGGTTCTACACTAGTTTACCAAAAGTATTGGGACGCCTGCCTTTACACCCACGTGAACTTTAATGGCATCCCAGTCTTAGTCCATAGGGTTCAAAATCGAGTTGGCCCACCTTTTGCAGCTATAACAAATTCAACTCTTCTGAGAAGGCTGTCCACAAGGTTTAGGAGTGTGTCTGTGGGAATGTTTCACCATTCTTCCAGAAGAGCATTTGTGAGGTCAGGCACTGATGTTGCACGAGAAGGCCTGGCTCGCAGTCTCTGCCCTAATTCATCCCAAAGGTGTTCTATCAGGTTGAGGTCAGAACTCTGTGCAGACCAATCAAGTTCCTCCACCCAAAACTTTCTCATCCATGTCTTTATGGACCTTGCTTTGTGCACTGGTCAAAATCATTTGGTGGATGGGGATTAGATGTTCTATCGGGTTGAGGTCAGGCCAGTCAAGTTCCTCGAACTCGCTCATCCATGTCTTTATGAACCTTGCTTTGTGCACTGGTGGGCAGTTATGTTGGAACAGGAAGGGGCCATCACCAAACTGTTCCCAAAAAGTTGGGAGCATGAAATTATCCAAAATGTCTTGGTATGCTGACGCCTTAAGAGTTCCCTTCACTGGAACTAAGGGGCCAAGCCCAACCCCTGAAAACAAACCCTAAACCATAATCCCCCCTCCACCAAATGATTTGGATCAGTGCACAAAGCAAGGTCCATAAAGACATGGATGAGCGAGTTTGGGGTGGAGGAACTTGACTGGTCTGCACACAGTCCTGACCTCAACCTGATATAACACCTTTGGGATGAATTAGAGCAGAGACTGCGAGCCGGGCCTTCTCGTCTAACATCAGTGCCTGACCTCACAAATGCTCTTCTGGAAGAATGGTCAAACATTCCCATAGAGACACTCCTAAACCTTGTTGACAGCCTTCCCAGAAGAGCTGAAGCTGTTATAGCTGCAAAGGGTGGGCCAACTCAATACTGAACCCTACGGACTAAGACTGGGATACCATTAAAGTTCATGTAGGCAGGCGTCCCAATACTTTTGGTAATATAGTGTATGTTATCTGCCATTTTAGACTATAGGAGGTTCAAAAGCTATATTTTAGAATTTTACGGCAGGGGTCTCCAAACTATGGCCCGTGGGCCAGATCTTGAATCTTCGGTTCCAGAAACTTCCACATATTCATTCATGGCTAATAAAACCACTTTATTATAACCAATAGCCCCTTTATTCTATATCCACACATTTTCATTTTTGCTTCTCCTATAGGAACTTGAAAAATCTGCTTAATGATTCCCAAGGAACATTCACAAAAGAGTCTGCAAAAGGGGATCAATGCTCCCCAGAAAGGTAAAAAAAAAAAAAAAAAACAGTACACATATCCGGTTGACCCCTGTATTACAGGACCAAGACCCTACAGGTCGCTCTGCTGCTCACCTCTATTCAATGCCCTTGTACTGAAACACAATACCATCCAGTGGACCCAAATCCAAAAGTTTTGAGAATTGTCAAACTTTTCTCACTTGTGTCCTGAAATTGTCCAAAACGTCAACATAGTATTTTTCCATTAAGCCACTTGTATAGCCGTACGGTTCCACAGTTATGTGCCAGCCCTGTGATAGACAGGACCAATGTGTACCACCGTCATTAAGACCCCCTCTATTGTCGACGTTGCTTGTGTGGAGATCCTGAGGTCCACCAGGAGTATTTCTGGGACAAGGAACACGTGGCTTTGTTGTGTCCTCCGTCTGGCAGTTCAGTGCAAGTTGAAACAGCGTTGTAAATGCTCAGCAGGACAGCCAGAAACACAATGGCAGCTGCTACAATGGAGAGGGCGCTCCAGTGGTTCAGTAGCTTGGGGTACAGCATGTGGATGTAGTCAATGCACTCCTCGATTTTACTGGAAGACATTGATAAATATTACGCTCTGCGGGTGAACTGCTTATGGCTCTAGATCGAAATCATTTAATCATTTCATCACTGTTCCTTATAATAACACCCGCTTTAACAAGAACCCCTTCCCCATACCTAAACCCTTAATTTAACCCGCTAAACAAGCCTTTAACTCTTACCTGCCCCCCAGCCAAACACCTAATCTTTAACACAAAGTGGTAGTAAAGGCTTTTTTTTAATTGTTACCTTCAGGTAAGTCTATAATAAGGCTCATCTGTAGGTACATATCTCTCCTAAACGTGCACAGTTTAGGAGATATTCATGTAGCACCCTTTATTTTAGGCAGGTGCTAGATACAGTTATTTTCGTAAAAAAGCTAAATTTAAGCAGGCCTAGCTGGAAGCTAGGCCTGTTAGTTTTGATCTGTGGGCTGAGAGTGGCTTAGGGTAGGCTGGTGACTCACAGGCAGCATTCACTTCTTGGTTACCTCCCTCTGGCCTCCAGAAGATTCTGGAAGCCGAGGAGGGGAAGAGAGGTGGAGTTGTCTGAGGTGTTTCAGGGAGCCCTGACCAATCCCCCAACTAGGATTGGCAGGGGGCAGGCCTCTTTGAAATACCCAGGGTCAGCCCAGCTGGGGAGGAGTTGTTCGGGAGGAAGAACTGGGAGATGGAGTGTTAGGCTGTTGGGGCCTTTGAGGGAGCCCCCCCAGTCTGGCAGGGGGGCTCGGAGCTGTGAAGGACACAACCCAAGGGGTGTCTTGAACAGTGGCAGGTCAGCACAGTGGGGAATACTGCCGGGCAAGTCTCCAGGAGGGATCCACAGGGGTCGGTGAGTGACAGGTACGGTCAGGAGAGCTGGGAGAGGCATGCCTGGGCGGACTGAGAGGCAGTCTGAGATGGATGTAGAGCCAGCGACAGAGACTGATGTTACTGGCAGTGAAGTCGTGCGGCTGCAGCCAGGAGGGCTGTCAGGGTCTGCAAAGGGCTGACTGGGATCAGTAGTCCACCAAAGAGGGCAGCTAGCACCAGAACTTTCTTTTCCTACACCATAGGGGCCCGCGGGCCCTGCCTGTAATAAGGCATTCTGCTAAGGCCTGGCTGAACCAGAGTTAGGACTAACCATGTGCTAGCTGTACCTGAAGAGTAGTGCTGGAGGAGAGTTTCTAAATTGTCCCAAGCCATGAAAGAATCTTTTCTGGGCATCCCATAAATTCATTAACCCCATCCAAGTTCTAACCCCTTAATAAAATTAAAAAAAACAAAGCTGATGGACTTGTTCATTGTCTTGAAGTGTCTGGAAGTGAATGCTGGGCAGGGTGACAGGTGGGCCACATCACTCAGCAGCCCCTCTGGGGGTACCGCTCTATTAAATTTTAGCAGCGCCGGTGGTGTCACTGGCACATGTGGACTGTGCTCTTAATGGACGGAGTGCCATCCATAGAAGAGCCGCGCCACAACCGTGACTCCCGCCGCATGGGAGCGTTCAAATTAGACAATATTTTTCTTTTATGCCAAGTGATCAACTTTCGGCCCCTTTGCACTATGAGTTTCTTTTAATAAACAAGTTTAAGACTAGACAATAATGAAGCCTAAACTGATGGCCACACAAACCCCCCCAATCTTTCCTAACCAGTATTTATCCTCGTTCCCCGTGATCTCACCTGCTCTTCAGCTTTGTGAATTCTTCCTCCTCTTCCTCATACTCAGTTGGACTTTCATTCACCTTATCCTCTTCCTCCTCCTTAAATTCCTGAAGACCCTGAACCTTCTTCAGACCTTCTTGAAACCTTAGAGAAAGAACATCATTTCCATAAAGCGATCATTGCAAGCTGCATCCTGCCAGTTGGTGAGGAACCAAAAGGACACATCTCTACCAATGGTATTCGAGAAAGGTTCCATTCTGGCTCTAGGATGGTTTTTAAAGGCAGAGCCGGATTAAACTCTATGGAGGCCGCTAGGCAATCGAAACCTTGGGGCCCCCTCACAGGTTTCTGGAGGTTTCTCATGTAAGCTCTAGTGGGATACCATTGAACTAAGTAGTGTGCATGTCAACCGCTAGATGGAGAGGACCATCAATACTGTACATTACACTTACCTAGGATGCACCAAAACTTTTTACAAATTGACAGCTGAAAGAAGAAGATGAGCTTTTAAGAGACAAACAGTAATGAGAACCCAATGTCTATGGTCAGGGCTGCTGTTAGAAATCACAGGGTCCCACCCAAAAATATCAATATTATAATTTCGCTAAAATGCCACGGCCGCGATGCTATGCTTCACAGCCACGGCAGAAATTATACCCCCATCGAACCGGGCCCATTCAAATGAATAGCGCTGCTCTGCAAGTGCCCCGCACCTGTGTGCAAAGCACATGGTTGCAGTCTGCTAGGTATGGCGATAAAGCAGGCGGGCATACTTACCGCCTGACAAATGCTCTCTGAAGAGCAATCCAAATACTGACAGGGCTGGGCTCAGGCCTTCCTTCTCTGAGCTGGCCGCTCAGCTGTCGGCTCATTGCCAGCTCCTATCTCTCCACAGTTACTCAGCTGTTGATGATATCCCGCTCGTCAGTCCTGCCTACTTAAGCCGTCCAATCCAGAGGAGCTCTGCCTTCGCCTTGGTCAACATCACAGAAACTATCTCCTGCTATCCTGTTCAAGACTTGCTTTGCTGACATCCCTTCTGGCTCCAAATCCTGCTTGCTGTTCCACTACATTGACCCCTGACTTCTGGCTTGGCTGACTATCAGTTCCGGTTACTGAACTTTGGCTATGTTTTGACTACGTTTGTTCTTTTTACTTTTATTATTAAAGTGTGATTTAACGGTACTTCTGTCTCGGCCTGATTTCATAGTTTGACATCTTCAGAGACCAAAGCACATTTGAACAAATCCCTTATTTTTTATTTTATTTTAATTTTTAGAATTTAAAATTTTCTTACATTCTTTTTTAGGATTGTATTTTTTATTTAATTTTTTTTCACATTTTTAACTGCCTTTTTGGGGGGCTTTGGTGAAATATCAGGGGTCTGCACAGAAGTCTCATATTGAGAAAAGAGACTGAGGACATGGGATTCATCAGTCCCTGCCTCAGCTGCACTGGACAGTGACCAAATGGGAAGCACTGAGAGGCTTCCTGTTTACAAACCAAAGTATAGTAAACAGTTTACTATGCTTCAATGCTGAATGGACACAGGAGATCACTGATCAATCGGAGAAGGAAGGGGCTGGTAAATGTGGTATATTTACCAGTTACCTCCCTGCTCTCCATTCTGAAACTGATTCACCTGTATGCCCGCAGCAGCTGGCGGCAGGAGAGAAAGGAAGCCGTGTATGGCTTATGCACTTTAAGTTGTTATTGGGTACATTACATCATACAGGATATTCTCTACTGTAAAGTTTGTTTCTTCGAGTTGATTCTTTTTTCTTTTTAACAAATTTAAGAAGGGTTGTCATTTTCATTTAAGAACAATCAATATTTTAATCTGTTGTCACATGGCCCTTAAACGGTGTGTGGCCCATAAGCCGGTGCCTACTCTGCCTATTTGGTAATCTGGCACTGTTTATAAGAAAAAGAAAGGCAGCGCCCTCTAAGAGTAGCAGTAAGAGACTAAGTCACCGCTGTGGGCGGCCTGGATGGACGGCGTTCCTCATCAGGGAGTCTAGATGGAGTCCTCGGCAGTGTAGGTAGACAGAAACACTTCCTGGAGCTGGTCCGAGAGTCCTGGATGGACAGAGGTCGAGCTGACGTCACTGGCGGTGGGCGTGGCACGCTTGCTACTTCTTCAGGCCGTGGGGGAGCCATGTTTGAGGCTGGATATTATATGCAGCCGAATCCCGGAGCATGGCTGCAATAGCGGCAGGGGGCCACACTCCGGGACTGCAGCTGCAGGCATCATCCTAGTTACATCTTTTAGAGCTGGCGGCCGTTTTTTTTTTTTTTAAGTCATCCTAGCAGCTGATTAGCTGCTGGATTGCTTTTACAGGCGATGGGAGTGGTTCACCCCCACCACCACCCAGTGCCTTTCCAGGAGTTCCCATCCTGGTGGCAAGCACAGAATGAAGGCCTCTTGCATCTTGATACCTGGCCAGTAGCACACGCAGGGCTACCATTAGAAATCAGAGGGCAGCCTTCCTGACCCCCCCCCCCCCAAATTACAAAAATTCCAATTAAAAAAAAAAATTCCAATCTTTAAAAAAAAAAAAAAAGTTTACAATTTAAAATGATTTTAATTTTTTTTTTTTAGATTTTTTTACAATTCGGGTAAGGAAGGAGCCAGTAAAGGACATTTTCCAGCCCCTTCCCCCACTCACCTTTCGCCTGTGTGCTCGCAGTAGACGGCGGGGGAGGGAAGCGCTGCAAGGGAACAAGTGAGGGCCCAGCAACAGAGGGAAATCAGATGTGGGCAACCCAGGGAGGGGGAAATCGGTGTGGCAGGATGGGACAATTACAGAATGATGCACTGTGTCTGTGTCTCTCCCTCCAGCAGCTGAAAGCAGGTGGGAGGGAGAGGGGGAGAAACAGTCTTTCAGCTGCTGGAGGGAGAGACACAGACACAGTGCATTTTTCTGTAATCGTCCTCCCATCCCGCTGCACCCATCTACCTCCCTGGGCTGCCCACATCTGATTTCCCTCTGTGTTCCTGGGCAGTATAATTGTCCTCCCATCCCGCCACACCGATCCCCCTGCTGTCTGGGCCCCATACAGGAGGCCCGGTGGTACCCCCCCCCCTATATATCGGCAGCCTTGAGCACAACTCCTGTATTGAGACAACTCTGGATGGATGAGCACAGGAGGCACAGCAGCATTGTCAGTCGAAGGGGAATATTAAATGTACTAGCAGATTTAAACACTTTGAAGGCAAACTCCAGCTCACACTTTAAAATCTGTTACAGCAAACTGTTTTTTTTTCCCCTTTTGGAATAAAGGTTATACACAAATAAAAGCTGATCGTTTTATACACCCCCTGCCAGTGTCAAATGTTTTGTCTCATCCATGTAAACTGATGCACTCTGCTGGAGAGCTTGTGCTTTTGAAAAACAACTGCTTTGCTGACTGGATCACCAGATTAAAATAGAAGAAAGAAAGCCTAAAAAAAAGAAAACTAATGCAGCCATCACATCTAAGAATTGGTAAGCTGCAATATAATAAAAGGTTTGCCCCTTGGGTTTAATACCGCTGTACTCTGTAGATACAATATTGAATATACAATGTATAATCTTATAGGTAATCCCCATTTACCTGTGACTTTTATTTTAGTGTAATCTGAGGGCTGTTATCACTGACTCAGGGCAACAAAGCCTGCTTTGTTTAAATGTAGTCTGTCTGCAGTCTGTGTAGTGCAGACAAGATGTTTTCAGACCGGGACTGAGAAGTACAAAACAAGGCATCTGCCTGCTTAAAGACTTTCAGCTTCAGGAGCATTAATGAGATCACCTACCCTTTGTTATAAGCATCCTCTTCGATCTTTGCCTTTATCTCAGCGCTGATCTCCTCAGGAGGGTTCACCATCAGCGATGGCGTTCGGACCTCACATCCCTCCAGCTCCACGCCGGACTTTGCACTGGACCAACAGATTAAGACCACGTATTAGCTACAACATACTACGAAAGCTTGAACCTTTAACTCAAATTGTTACAGTGGATACTTTAAGAGCCTGCGCATGCATAAGAGTGGGACTTTACGGCGCTCAATATCTCAGGAACTGAGCAAAGAAATATTTAAAAGGATAAGAAAAATCTTTTGATTTACAAGAGAAAAAAAAAAGCGGGGAGGCATTTCACTGAGGCCCAAACAGGTTAAAAAAAAAAAAAACAGTACAATTCACACCAGACACGAGCTTCTAACCCCCTTGACATAATACTAGACAATAACGGATGGCATCATAATTATTACAACTCCATAACAGAATTGGTGGCTCGAAGCATTTGAGGTCACTCAACGCATTTCACCTCTAAGGCTTCATCAGGAGAAATTTTTTTGTCTTGACATAAATTAAATGTTAATAGCATAGAAGATTAAGTGGGGGTTTTTTAAATTTTATTTTATTTTTAGTCAATCCAGGTGGATACCGCCAAGTGAGCGTCATGTATTGACATACACTATATTGTCAAAAGTATTGGGACGCCTGCCTTTACACGCACATGAACTTTAATGTCATCCCAGTCTTAGTCCGTAGGGTTCAATATTGAGTTTGCCCGTCCTTTGCAGCTATAACAGCTTCAACTCTTCTGGGAAGGCCATCCACAAGGTTTAGGAGTGTGTCTATGGGAATGTTTCACCACTTTTCCAGAAGCACATTTGTGAGGTCAGGCACTGATGTTGGACAAGAAGGCCTGGCTCGCAGTCACAACTTATTCATCCCAAAGGTGTTCTATGGCAGTGGTCATCAACCCGTGTCCTCAGGGCCCACTAACAGGCCAGGTTTACAGGATAACTGAAATACATCACAGGTGATATAATTTGCTGCTCAGTGATTGCAGTATTCTAGTCTGCATCTCCCCCAAGGGAATACCTAAAACCTGGCCTGTTAGTGGGCCCTGAGGACAGGGTGGATGACCACTGTTCTATGGGGTTGAGGTCAGGACTCTGTGCAGGCCAGTCAAGTTTCTCCACCTCAAACTAGCTCATCCATGTCTTTATGGACCTTGCTTTGTGCACTGGTGCGCAGTCATGTTGGAACAGGAAGGGGTCATCCCCAAACTGTTCCCACAAAGTTGGGAGCATGAAATTGTCCAAAATGTCTTGGTATGATGACGCCTTAAGAGTTCCCTTCACTGGAACTAAGGGGCCAAGCCCAACCCCTGAAAAACAACCCCCACACCATAATCCCCCCTCCACCAAATGATTTGGACCAGTGCACAAAGCAAGGTCCATAAAAGACATGGATGAGCGAGTTTGGGGTGGAGGAACTTAACTGGTCCTGACCTCAACCCGATAGAACACCTTTGGGATAAATTAGAGCGCAGACTGCGAGCCAGGCCTTCTCAGGCTTTCTCGTCCGACATCAATGCCTGACCTCACAAATGCGCTTCTGGAAGAATGGTCAAACATTCCCATAGACACACTCCTAAACCTTGTGGACGGCCTTCCCAGAAGAGTTGAAGCTGTTATAGCTGCAAAGGGTGGGCCAACTCAATATTGAACCCTACGGACTAAGGCTGGGATGCCATTAAAGGTCGTGTGTGTGTAAAGGCAGGTGTCCCAACACTTTTGACAAAATAAAATTATATATATATATATAGTTTATTTTTTTAATGATGCAGTTTCAGTATACTGTGTAATGTATATGTATTGTATATGAACCCATAGTGGGGGGACTGGAGAAAACAAACTGTTCTGGGAATAACATTTACTGCATGTTGTTTGCCTATTTAAAACCCGAATGTCTTATAATGGATGAATGTCAACGCCTAGCCCTTGAAAGACGTCCGGTTGACCTCTTCTCTTAAGATTTACAGCAATCAGAAAGCTTATCTCGCCCTCGGCAGCTCCATGGATTGTGTCATGTCAGCAAGTCTATTCCTTCGGTCAAGCAACAATTTCCTGCCCCCGATATCCGAGGGTGACCCGCCACATTCGTGGGAGGGCCGGGTGGGTCCTCCTTATTTCCAGAGTGCCTGACATCCTGTGTTCCCAGTGGAAACAACCATCAGAATCTGCTTTTCCCCCGCAGGGTGTGTCTTTTTCTCCAATTGAGAACTTTCATCTAAAAACTTTGGAAAAGTGACGGTGAGATCACAGGACGTTGAAGAACGCCATCCTGCCGTGGATCAGAAGGGTACCACGCTGGCTACAATCAGCCCATTATCTCTTTTCATGGAAAACCAAATGCTATATTTACAGCTAATCGCCGCAGGCGACTTATGCATTACTTCACGGGAAAGTATTTAGCATTTATCAGAAGGATGCAGACAAAGAATTTTGAATTGCTTCAAATCACAGTAAAGGGGTAATGTTTAAAGCTGAATTCCAGGCAGATATTGAAGATACAAATGAAGGCAGCTCTGTATTTATTAACCTCTTGCTTACCGGGCACTTAAACCCCCCTCCTGCCCAGACCAATTTTTAGCTTTCAGCGCTGTCATACTTTGAATGACAATTGCGCGGTCGTGAAACATTGTACACAAATGAAATTTTTATCATTTTTTTCACACAAATGGAGCTTTCTTTTGGTTGTATTTAATCACCACTGGGGTTTTTATTTTTTGCTAAACTAAAAAAGACAGGAATTTTGGAAAAAAAAATTAAAATTTGCAAAACGGGTAATTTTTCTCCTTCATTGATATTTCCTGATGAGGCCGCACTGATGGGCACAGATAAGGCCACACTGATGGGCACAGATAAGGCCACACTGATGGGCACAGATAAGGCCACACTGATGGGCACAGATAAGGCCACACTGATGGGCACAGATAAGGCCACACTAATGGGCACAGATAAGGCCACACTAATGGGCACAGATAAGGCCACACTAATGGGCACAGATAAGGCCACACTAATGGGCACAGATAAGGCCACACTGATGGGCACTGGTAGGTGGCACTGATGGGCAGCACCGGTGATGAGGCACTTTGGTGGTAACTTTTATAGGTGGCACTGTGGGCACTGGTGGGTGACACTGTGGGCACTGGTGGGTGACACTGGGCAATGGTGGGTGACACTGGGCAATGGTGGGTGACACTGGGCAATGGTGGGTGACACTGGGCAATGGTGGGTGACACTGGGCAATGGTGGGTGACACTGGGCAATGGTGGGTGACACTGGGCAATGGTGGGTGACGCTGGGCAATGGTGGGCGACGCTGGTGGGCACTAGTGGGCGACGCTGGTGGGCACTAGTGGGCGACGCTGGTGGGCACTAGTGGGCGACGCTGGTGGGCACTAGTGGGCGACGCTGGTGGGCGACGCTGGTGGGCGACGCTGGTGGGTGACACAGAAGTCTCTACAGAGGCTCTCCACGATCGGGACTGATGTCAGCGGTGAGCTGCTTTTTTTTCTCCTCACACTACCAGCGTGAAGAGAAAAAATAGCCAATTACCGGCTCTGTTTACATCACATGATCAGCTTTCATTGGCTGACAGCTGATCACGTGGTATGGGGTTGGGATCGACCCCTTACTCCAATCTGATCAGCCAAGTCTCTCAGACTCCCTGATCACAGAGCGTGCTGCACACGCCCTGCAGGAGGCGCGCAAGCTGCTTGAGCACAGGAGAACGCCTATGAACGCCCTCCCGGCAAATTAGGTCCGCGCTGCAGCTGTCTTTCGGCTATAGCGCGGATGGGAGGTGGTTAAAGCATCATTAAATGTATTTATTTTTCTAATGTAAGCAGTGGAAGTCCCTGAATTATATTTGGCATCAGCCTCTTGCAGTTTCTGTACAGCTGTGCTCTGATATGAGAAGCAGCACAAGCAGCCAATCAGTTGTGATGCAGTGTTCAGAAACATGCTTATTATAGGAGGGAGCCAGGCGACTGCTGAGGGGCTCCTAGGCTGGGATGTTGTCGGAGAGCTCTGTCCGGATGTACAGCACCCTGTCAGACCCCCCCCACCAGCTATAATCTGCCCGCACTGAGAAACATGCAGACCCAGTGATGTCAGTGGGTCTAAAATAAGGAATGTAATGAAAACACAGGTTTTCTTTAAATATTTCATTAGCACACTGGTATCCCGGCAGTTTTTTTTAATTGTTCCCAGACATACACTTTAACCCCATTGAAGTGGGCTTTTCCCCCTCCCCCCTCTCCCTTTTTTTTAAACCCCTCCTTACCTGGTGCATAGCTCCCAACTGTCCCGGATTTGGAGGGACTGCCCCTTATAAGGAGCAATGTCCCTCTTTCCCCCTCATTTGTCCCTCATTTTGGTCTGATCCTCATAGTTGTATATAAAATGCACTTTTTATCTTTCAAAAAGTCTTCCCCAGTGCTAAACCTTTCATCCAATTTCTAAATTGCCGCATTTGTAAATTTTTACAGCCAATATAAAGGAATAGTGGTGGTAAAAAAAAGCCCTCGTGGATTTAATTAACACTTTTTTTTTGGTTAGTTCTCCTTTAAGGGGGTGTGGCAGAGGGGCGTGTCCTATGCCTACATACGTTTGCTAGTAGGTGTCCCTCATTCCCATCTCAAAATGTTGGGAGGTATGCTGGTGGTGAGTTCTGCACATTTGAGATGCTCACCCATCCAGCGGATCCAGCGTTGTCGAGCTGAGAAGCTCCGCTCTTCTGGCAGCGCTCGGTCCGGGGCCACCGTGTTACATAGTTATATAGTTGGCGAGGTTGAAAAGAGACACCAGTCAATCCAGTTCAACCTATGTGTGTGTTTGGGTCAATAGTACATCGTATATCCCTGTATGTTGTGGTCGCTAAGATGCCCATCCACTAGTTTTTTTTTTTAAACTAATCGACACTCCCTGCTGAAACCACCGCTTGTGGAAGAGATTTCCACATCCTCATCCCTCCGACAGTAAGGCCTGATTAACACCTATGCATTTTTAATGCTTTTTGCATATTTGCACTACAGCCTATTTAACAAGGTTTCCTATGGAACACGTTCTGTAGTGCAAATCTGCAAAATGCAAAAAGAACTAAAAATGCATAGGTGCGAATAAGGCCTAAAGAACCCTCTACGCAATTTAAGGTTACACCGCTTTTCTTCCAATCTTAGTGAATGGCCACGTGTCCTTTTAACCCCCTTCCCGACCGCCGCATGCGGATATACGTCGGCAGAATGTCACGGGTGGGCAAAAGGGCGCACAGGCACGTCCCCTTTAAGATGCGGCATTGTGGGCGAGCGCCGTTGACCGTGACTGCAGGTCCCGCTGACTCTATGTCCACGATCGTGTCATGGAGCGGACGAATGGGGAGATGCCTTTGTAAACAAGCGGGACAGTTCCTCATTGATTGTGGGGCACGGTGAAAAGGTGGGAGCTCCCAATGTACATATTTTATTGTGACAACTCTTCATAACGTCCAGCATCCGCTTACTTTGCAGCTCTCAGCATTCTGCCAAATGAAACCTCAGAGCAACAAAGAAAGCCGGTATTGGAAGACTTTCCATTGCCAGACATGGAGATTGCAGGTCTCAACAATGAGCAGTCATATAATTCCCCTGTGTGTGGCAGTTGATCAATATCTGAATGGTTAACTATTCCACCAAGGCCCTGCAGCCCAACATAGTACTGGTTTATAGGACAAATGCCCCCCAGGCCCAGTCTTCCTCTGCCACGTGTACATCTACACTGAGGCCACATGTCCAAAGACATGCTGGTAGGTTAATTAGATCCTGTTGAAAAAAATTGGCCAAATATGCGTTTGTTGTATGTGTTTGTAAGCGCGTCGGGACCCCATGGGGTAAAGGACCGTGCTATACCGCAGATGGACACCGGCAGCAAAAGAGCCCCGAGGCGATTCAGTTCGCATAGGTAGCACTAAACAAGTCACTCATTCATCCAGGCAGGGGCGTCGCTAGGGGGTGGCTTTTGGGGCTATAGCCCCGAATCTGGGGCCCATAGCCCCGAGTCTCTGCAGGGGTCCCCAAGAGGAGGGGAGGCTCTCTGGGGACCCTGATGTAAGTGGGGAAGCTCTCTAGGGACCCTGATGTAAGTGGGGGGGCTCTCTGGGGACCCTGATTTTAAGTGGGAGGATCACTGGGGACCGCTATGGGCTCTAGCCCCAGATCTTTTGTAGACCTAGCAACGCCCCTGCATTCAGGTGAAATGAAGAACTTACGTTTCTGATAGGGGAGAAAGTGTCGGGGTGGTGGGTAGGCTGTTCCTGCTGTTGGGTGATTCTGCCTAGACGGAACAGAGAATGGTAAGTAGATCAGAATATGAATTTAAAACAGATGGATTATGGAAACTACTCAGGTGTCACAGATATCACACGGCCAACTGACTTCAGGCAGCACTTACTAGAGAAGACAGTGCGGAGATAGGGGATGAGTTCGGGGTTTGTCCAGGGATGTTCAGCAAGTTAAATTTCGGCACTACGGCAACACTCACTCGTCTTCTCGGCATATTCTGGAGGGAAGAAGCAAACAGCATTGTGAGTGAATTGCAAAACTTCAATTTTGTACTTCATTTTGAACTCTTTTCATGTGGTGATAAAAGCTGACAACTTCCTGAAAAAATGTTCTCTTCTCCTGTTCAGGACATCTTTCCATCAGTGCTCCTCCATGTCAGTGTATGCAACAATACACTCCCTTTTCAATGATATTTTAGGGTGTGTGTAAATGTAGAAGACATTAGTTGATGTAAATAAATGGGACAAGTTGTCATTAGGAGGAGTGTGGCCTCTTATAAGTCTTGGGTAAACCAACAATGAGCTTTCCCTCCCATGTGTCCCAGTTCTTTTCCTGTCCTAATTGTTCCTGACCACTTTTGTGGGTTCCAGCTCTTCCTGTTGCCTAAATATATTACACAATATAAAACATAAAATTCCAGCAGGGATGGTGGGAACCCCTCATAACAGGCACAGTAAGTGTAGAGACCCAGGAACTCAGCACAGGGATGGTGGGAATTTCTCATAATGGGCAAAGTAAGTCTGCAGGCACAGGAACTCAGCACTTGGATGGTGGGGACCCCTCAAAATGGGCACAGTAATGAAGGAAGTTCACCAGAGTTCCTGAGAAATAATGTTTCCTGTAGTGGCTGCTCTAGGCCATTAAAACGCTGCACATGCCCAGTGCATGGTCTCTTCTTGTAGCTGAGCTCCACCTAATGGAGTACAGCTGGAGTGGGGAGGGCGCACAAGAGCAGTCAGAATGGCCTTGAGTTGCCGCTAGGGGGTGCATTATTGCAATGTTCAACCCATCCTACAATTAGCAGGATGGAGGGAGATATGGGACCAGTGGTTTTTGTGAAGAGGACCCCCAATAGCTGCAACTGTAATGGGAGGATGTGTACCATTTACAACAGGGAGAGCTCTGGTATGTACTATTCTGATATAGAACTGCATGGAGGAGTTTTGAAAAATCTTTCTGAAGGAAACTTTCAGTGAATGGGTATTTATCACATTTCCTTTGTCATAATGGTGTTGAATAATTTAGTCTGGAAAATTTATGATTGAGGCGCCCGATTTGACTCATTGACGACTGATAGATGAGGAAGGTCACTCCTCATTTATACTGGAGGCATTGGCTCCGATGAGGCTGCTCTGAGCACAAACAGGGTGTTTTTGTGTTCTCCCAACTACATCTAATATTTGAGGTACATGTGATCTGATTATCTACTAACTTTAGTCATTCATGGTTACCTTGGTATTCGAGTTGCATCAGTTTAGCATAGACTAATAAAAATGGCAGCTGTTATAGCTGCAAAGGGTGGGCCAACTCCATATTGGACCCTACGGACTAAGACTGGGATGCCATCAAAGTTCATGTGCGTGTAAAGGCAGGCGTCCCAATACTTTTGGTAATATAGTGTTTGTTATCTGCCATTTTAGACTATAGGAGGTTTAAAAGCTATATTTTAATAATTTATGGCAGGGGTCTCCAAACCATGGCCCGTGGGCCAGATCTTGAAATTTTGGTTCCAGAAACTTCCACATATTCCATCATTATGGCTAATAAAACTACTTTATTATAGCATATATATATATATATATATATACACACACACATATACATATATATATATATATATATATATATATATATATATATATATACACACACACACACATATACACACATATACACACACATATACACACATATACACACACGGTATATTAGGCAACATTCACTTTTAGTTATATAGAAGCCCATAGAACAATAATTATAAAACCAATGTGTTTTTAATAAGGATGCATTTAGCAATTTTGATTCACTTAGAGAAATCGCTGACATTTTTTTTTTACATACATTCTATCCCAATGCTTATTGCTTCTCATCATAGATTGTTGCACATTTTATATATTTGTACCCATATTACTATTCTTATTCCACAAAATGAAATCCAGGGACACTGCACTGACCACACCCATTTAAACCAAATCACAACCACATTTGTAGCCATACCCACAAAACCTCACCTCTATTTTTAACATCCTCAAAAAATTGGAACAAAAGGCATTTAAGGTTTTTTTTTTTTTTTTTTCAAATTCAAGTTCAAGTTCAAGGTGTAAAGACAACCAGATTTCAAAGAAGAGGCACCAAGATATGCATGCGTAGTTAAGGTGGTTACCTTGAAGGTATCAAGAAGAAAAAGCACAAATAACTCCAGTGGCTTCACTTTGGGTTGGCACCTGCGCAGTACAATGTGTATACTACACTGCCAGGTGGTTGGGGACAGTGTCAGGGACACATGTTTTCCCAAGAACAGAAACCTCAAAACAGTTCGCCATGGTCAGGGGTCAGATTTGAAGACCAGTAGTAATAACAGTAGGGCTCCCATACCATCCACCAGGGTAAGCTTCTTTTGTACTGGTCAATGACATAGGATCACTCGTGTGGGGTCTAAGCACTATTTACCAAAGCTTCTGATGGTGGAGATGGGTATAGCTGCGTGTTAGTACCAGGTCGCGGCCCACAAGATTGCCCTTCCATGAGGTGAGCAAGCCAGGTCCAGTAGCAGATATAGCAGGTAGGGATCAAGCATAAGCATAGTCAGTAAACAAGCCGAAGGTCAGTAACAAGTGGCTGCAGGTTAGGGTCAAACAGAAGTGTGGGTCGAGGAACAAGCCAAAGGTTGGTAACGAATGGTTGCAGGTTGGGATCATCCACCAGGGTAAGCTTCTTTTGTACTGGTCAATGACATAGGATCACTCGTGTGGGGTCTAAGCACTATTTACCAAAGCTTCTGATGGTGGAGATGGGTATAGCTGCGTGTTAGTACCAGGTCGCGGCCCACAAGATTGCCCTTCCATGAGGTGAGCAAGCCAGGTCCAGTAGCAGATATAGCAGGTAGGGATCAAGCATAAGCATAGTCAGTAAACAAGCCGAAGGTCAGTAACAAGTGGCTGCAGGTTAGGGTCAAACAGAAGTGTGGGTCGAGGAACAAGCCAAAGGTTGGTAACGAATGGTTGCAGGTTGGGATCAAACAAACGTAGTCGTGTAACAAGCCAAAGGCCGATAACGAATGCATGCATGTTCAGATCAAGCAGAAGTGTAGTTGAGGAATAGGCCAAAGGCTGGTAATGAGTGGTAGTGGAGAGAAGGGCAGCTGCAGGTATGCTAGGGTTGCAACCTTTCCGGGATACCCCCGGACAGTCCGGGTTTTGAATCATGTGTCCGGGTTTCAGCCCGCCTGAAACCAGGACACATTTAAGCTGGACTGTCGCTCACTACCTGCAGCTGTATGCATGTCCGGGATTGTGGGGGCGCCACTGGGCTTGGGAAGTGTCACCCTAAATGTGTCCCAGGTATTTCACAATCCTATAAAGTATACTACAAAAAAAAAAAAAAGAGAAAGAAAAATTGCCATGTGCCGCTAAAGTGTTCGAGTTTGACTTGAAGAAAAGGTGGCAACTCTAAGGTATGCAAAGGAGCAAGATATCGGCCAGAGAGCACAATAATCTGGCAAACAGGAAGCGCAGAGGCATGGCTTAAATCAGGAAGTTCATGGGATGAGCAAAGAGTTCAAAGTTCAGCAGAAACAAAGGACAAGGCAAGATTGTTTTAAGATATCGGACAACAAGCTGTCCAGCATCTCGGGTGGCACAGCAAGAAAGTCTACTGCTGGACACAGCAGAGGCTTTGGGTTCAGATCCCTCTACTGACACAGCGCTGCAACAGTGCTGTATGGTAACTGTTTATCATAGGATGGATTTTAACTTTGTTCATGTTTTTTTTTTTAATCTGATGGAGTGTTATTTTATACCAGTTATCTATCCATAGCTTTTTCTGTTTTTTCCTAGTTTTATGAATTCAATCACAATAATAAAGATTTTGGAATCAGTGGTAATTTAATGGTCTTCATAAGCTTTTGTAAATACCATTTTGTCGTTTTGTGTGTATTGATTAGCATATGATTTTGTATCTTTGTTGTGTAGCCCTGAAGAAGAGTGAGATCTTTGAGCCCTTGAAACATGTTGACTATTTTTGTCTTTTTCTATGAGTTAACATTGGTATTAAAGGTTTTTGAACACTCAGTTCCTTGGTCTGGCGCTCTCATTTGACTTTTTATACCTCGTTTTTTCTAATGTGTTCTTTGCTGTTCACTTTAATATCCTACCTTGCCAATAGTCAATGACATTGAACGAGAAGAGCGTGGGACACCATCTTCTGTAAATGAAAGAAAAAGAAAAGGTCATCATTTTCATTTAGGGGCAGCCAAATCCAAAAGTGATATTTAATTTATAGGTGGGTCTTGGTGATCCGAGTCAGCCCCCTTGATGTGTCTTCAATGCCAGAATGGGAGGATCTCCTGAGCCATAAATCATGGCTTTGATCCTGTCCACTTGGAAAAGGTGGGTGTTCCATCCACCTTTGTGTGCTCCATCTCCTCCCATTACAATTTTCACAATATAAAATACATTTTAAAAATTCGACAGGGATGGTGTGAGTCTCTCATAATGGGTACAACGGGGTTGCAGAGCAAGGAACAAAGCGCAAAGATCTCAACAATAAAGTCCCCAAGGAACAGAAGACTGCCAGGGGTAGAACTATGTATCTTTCAACAAACACTGAAATAGTATTTCTGGCTGAACTGACCCTTATCATTAAGTTGTGTTTAAAACTCCAGGATTCCTTGAATTGGCCAGGTAAAGTATCCTGGGGCTTGTACAGTATATGGTCAAAAGTTTGTTGACATCTGACCATCAAACCTACTACTTAGCTAAAAGTATGTGGACATCTCCAAATTACGAGGTTCAGGTGTTTCCAGTGAAGAGTACTGTTAACATTACAGTGTGCAAAGACATTGTAGACAATTGTGTGCTTCCAACCTTGAGGGAACAGTTTGGAGAAGACACTTTTCTGTTCCAACATGATTGTGCCCCTTTGCATTAAGCAAGCGCCAAAAAGACATGGGGGGGGGGGATATTTACTAAAACTGGAGCACTCAGAATCTTATGCAGCTGTGCATGGTAGCCAATCAGCATCTAACTTCAGCTTGTTCAATTAGGCTCTGACAATAAAACCTGGAAGCCGATTGGTTTCTATGCAGAGTTGCACCAGATTTTGCACTCTCCAGTTTTAGTAAATAACCCAAATGGTTTGATGTGGAGGAACCCAAGTGTCTTGCACAGATTAGCTTGTAAATCAGGTCTTCTAATCCAACATCAGTGCCTGACTTTAGAAATGTTCTTTTTGCTGTATGGGCACAATTTCCCAAAGACAGACAATCTTGTGGGAAGTCCATAATACTACCTATGACTTCGGAAAGGGATGTCCAACCTCATGTAGATAAGGGTCAAATGTTGACAATTTTTGGCAATATAGTGTAGTTCCCTATTAGATGGAAAACCTAAATATACTAAACTCTCTTTAATGAAGCAAACTGTAGGGTCTTGGACATTGTGGGTTAAAACAATCCTCATTCTATATTGACAATTCTTACAAATAAATATTGGCCAGCCAATAGGATTTGTCCTTTTATTGTCTACGCTTTTCTAGAAGAAGGGAACGGAGAAGGGAAAGACATGTTGGTAGACTGCTGGACCAGAATGTAGAAACGATGAGGCTTGAAATCCAAATTTCAGAGGCAGCTCTCAACCAGGGGTATCCTTGGGGGGCCTCTGGAGTCGTTTTGAGAGTGTAGAAGGGAGGAGAGAGCGACAAATCTAATATAAATTTAGTAAGTCGGGGGAGTCCATATCAATACTTATGACTTTGTAATGGAATGTCCAACAAGCTCATATAGGTAATGGTTAAATGTTCAGTTTTGTGGCAATATAGTGTAGTTCCCTATGAGATGTAAAACCTAAATATACCAAACAGTTTTGTTGGCATCATGGTCACTTCACAACACACTTTTTTCACACCTGTCTCTTGGGCCGAGCCTTTTGGCTAGGACCAGAGGAATTTTTTTTATTCCTGGCCGAAGGGCCGGCCATTGTAATGCACAATGGCCACTTTCACTTCCTTCTCCCCACTTTATTTATTTATTTTTTTTAACATAAAGTTTATTTATTTTCTTGAACAAACAGAAATAAAAAACAAGTTACAGTAGCTCAAGACAGATAGTGTACAATGATCATCTATACCATGTCAAGTTAATAAGTACAGTGAAGATGATACAGTTCAATCTCACACATCCCGTATCACATAGTGGCGATAGTATACTATTAAACCTCCAAATCATAGTCACCTTATAAGACCCTTGAGGGGGGGGGGAGAGGCCCGGGGGGGGAGGGGGAAGCCCAATAGGGGTCCCCCAACCCTAGTTATATACTAGCTGTGTATCGGGCAGGTCATGTCCGGAGTAGAATTACAGAAAGTAGGGATGTATGGGTAGCCAATGGACTAAGGTAGGGTACTTAATTTATCTATTCAATGGTCAAGTGTTTGGCCTCCACCCAACCCGCCCATATCCTATCGAATTTCTTCGGACAATTTCTCCCCATATATGTAAGCTTATATAGGGGCAGGGCTGCATTAATGAGAGAGAGCCATAGTTGTTTAGTGGGTGGTTGAGGCTGGTTCCAGTTAAGGAGAATCGCCTTTCTGGCATACATTGCTGTGTAAAAAACGAATATTTTTTTCCTTTTGGGGGCTTCAAGGGAGTCACATATGCCCAACAAGAGGGGGAGAGGACTGTAGGGGACCCTGATTTTGCCCACCGAGTTAATATCATCCAGAACTATCTTCCAAAAACCCACTATCCTTGGACATGTCCACACCGTATGGAAGAAGTCAGCATTATCCGCATCACACCTAGGACAGGTGGCTGTTCTATTTGCATAAATCTTAGCAAGACGCGATGGGGAGTAATAAGCCCGATGAAGAAATTTTAATTGGGTAAACCTATCCCTGGAGGATATGGTCAGAGTTAGGTATTGCTGCACCCCCTCTTCCCAGTCCTCATCAGTCAGGTCGGGAATGTCACGCTGCCAGGTAGACATCAATTGTGAGACTCTAGACGTGTCCAGTCGTGCAAGCATATTATACATAGTCGACAGCAGTCTGGTTCCTTCAGGTGCGCGGAGCTCCGCTTCCAAATCTGACATCTGCAAGATCACCGGATCAGGAAACTGGGAGCGAAAAGCATGTCTTATCTGAAGGAATCTAAAAAACATCTGGTTTGGGAGGCCCTTTCCACTCTTCAGTTCATCAAATGTTATCAGTTGTCCCTGCGATACAATATCGCTCAGGGTAACTATTCCGTATCTAGCCCATATGACGGGATCTGGTATCGAGTGAAAATGACTCAATCGTGGATTACCCCAGAGTGGTGTCACAGGGGACCACGTATTTTGCCTATCTAGCTTCGTGTTTACTGTATCCCATACTTTGATGGTTGTTTTCATTGGCACAGTCATTTTGGGATTGGATCGGGGCCCTCTGTGTATAAGATTTCTTAGCTCCGAATAGGAACCAAGCAACGCGGCCTCCACAGTGGATGCCGGGTTAGAGGGCTCCTCCGCCAACCACCATTTTAACGTCACCAGGACCGCCGCCCAGTAATATTTTAGGAAACTTGGGAGTGCCAGGCCTCCCAATGTAACCGGTAATTGTAAGGTTGTTTTTGCGATTCTAGGGGCCTTTCCATTCCATACAAAGGCTATGACTAAGCTGTCCAATTTATTAAAAAAGGAAATAGGTATAGGGACAGGAGTTTGTCTAAATAAGTAGGTGAATTTGGGCAGGATAGACATCTTAATTAAATTTACGCGTCCCACTGGACTAAGGGGCAGGGACTTCCATGATGAAAATTGGTGGGTCACCCGAGACATCACCGGGGCCAAATTAAGGCCAATGAATTGATGAAGGTCTCTATGTATCTCTACGCCGAGGTATCTGAACTGTGATACCCGGCCAAGCTGTGCGTCCAAGTGCAAAGGAGCAACCCCAGAGTGCAGTGGGAACAGCACCGACTTTCCCCAGTTAATACATATTCCGGAGTATCGCCCGTATCTATCTATTACCTGAAGCGCTTGTGTCAATGATTGTCCATCATCTTTAAGGTATAGAAGGGTGTCATCTGCATATAATGACACCTTTTCTTGTAGTGGGCCTATAGTAATACCCTGTATACGTGGGTTGGACCTTATAAGGATAGCCATGGGCTCTATCGCGAGCGCAAAAAGTCCCGGGGATAATGGGCAGCCCTGTCTCGTTCCCCTACGGAGGGGAAAGGACTTAGAGAGGACCGCTCCAGTGCGCACCACGGCCGTCGGAGATCTGTACACCGCCTCAACCCAGGAGATGAAGACGGGACCAAAGCCAAATCTGCGGAGGACCTCCCATAGATAATTCCATTCCACGGAATCAAAAGCTTTTTCCGCATCCAGGGAGGCCACTACCGCTTGGTCAACGTCTCCAACCCCCGAGGCCAAGACCGCATACAGTCTCCGCAGGTTTATGTCCGTGCCCTTGCCCGGCATGAACCCCGATTGGTCCTCATGCACTAATGATAGTATTACCTCATTGAGGCGTCTAGCAAGGATTTTGGTCAACACTTTTGCATCAGAATTCAATAGGGAGATGGGCCTATAGGACGAACATAATTGGGGATCCTTACCTGGTTTGGGCACCACGACTATTATGGCTTGTGCCATGGAAGGGGGGAGGACTCCCACCTTTAGCGTCTTAACCAACATGCTGTATATCCACTTTATTTATTTACCCAGTGTTGTCACTTTTGTATTTTTTTTTGTTTGGTTGTTACACGTTTGTCACAGTGTGATTAGTAGGGTGTGGGTCCTCTGGCCTACCCTGAAAGTCTTGGGAGGGGGTGGACATGGCCTTCTGGCTTGGTTCGCCCTCTCTTATGGGGTCTCCCTTCAGGGGGAGCCCCACCGAGTACATGGGTGGGTCTGTTTCGGCAGACCCTCCAGAGAAAGGAGTCCATCTCGTTTCAGCCAGAGTACCTCAGTCCAAGTCTGGAGCCTTATGCCCCGGGGGATCAGGGTAAGGTCCTTCCTAGGGAGGACTGTGCAACACCCGTTGCACGTTTTGTGTCACTCTTTATGTGTGTGCACTTTCTTTGGCACCTGGTGGAATTTGAGTGTGTTTCACACGCCACAGAATAAAAAAAAAAATTAAATATACCAAATTCACTCTAATGTAGCAAACTGTAGGGTCTCGGACACTGTGGGAAGACACATAATCTTTCTTAATTAACAAGTCTGACACAAAAATATTGCCCAGCCAATAGGATTCTTCCTTTAATTTTCTAAGCTTTTCTGGAAGGGAAAAAATAAATAAATAAAAAAAAAGACACGTTGGTGGACTGCTGGAACAGAATGTAGAAAAGATGGGGCATGAAATCCAAATTTTAGAGGCAGCTCTGTCAACCAGAGTATCCTTGTGGGGCTTCTGGAATAGTTTTAAGAGTATACAAGGGATGAGAGAAGGACCAATCTAAAATTAATTTAGTAAGAGGAGTTTTGAGCTCCCGAAATGCACTGGCTGCCTTTCCTAACCGCTTATTATGTACAAAATAGAATTACTGGACCTATATTTGTGGCACCCTCATCCCTTTTACACTTTTCTAGTAGAGGGGAAGGAAGACTCTGCTTAGTTGACACCAACACAACAAACTGTATTTGTGATATACGCCATTTACCACTTCCGTTGTAATTCCGACTGGAATTCTGATTGGCCAGTTTTTTATATTCCATTAACTCTGCATGGTCCTTCTCATAGGTCCTCTTCAAATTCTCTACGTACTGCATCATCACCTCTGTGGCTTTTGACATACGCTTTTCCTGGACACAGGAGGAAGATATTAGAAGGCTGAGAGTTACGGCACCATCAGATGTTCAGCTTTTTAGTACCTTTACCTGTCGCACAGCGCCAACCATCTCGGCCCGGCTAGAGAGTCTAGTGGTGAGGCGGTGAAGGACAGCAATGTCTTCTAGCAGCTTCTGAAAGGTTTCACGGTGTTCACTGTTCTGCCAGATCGACACTGAAGACTAGAAAAAGGGAAAACGCGTATTATGTGTTAAATGACAAAACTAAAAGCTTTTCAAATGATACATATTTAAAATTTAAATAGACAACCTAATTCACATTTGCAATCCCTTTTAAATAAAAACAAAATACTGTATATAAAAGGAAATATTATTTACAGTGCCTTGAAAAAAAGTATGCATACCCCTTGAAATTTTCCAGATTTTCTCATGTTCCAACCACAAACGTAAATGTATTTTATTGGTATTTTATGTGATAGACCAGTGATGGTGAACCTTGGCACACCAGATGTTTTGGAACTACATTTCCCATGATGCTCATGCAATCTGCAGTGTAGTGGGGCATCATGGGAAATGTAGTTCCAAAACATCTGGGGTGCCAAGGTTCTCCATCACTGTGATAGACCAACACAAAGTATCAGAATTTGTGCTGCAGATACAGGGCTCCGTTTGTTGGTTTCTTTATGGTACCGTCAACCCATCATTCTTGTTGTTTGCGGTAAATATTGTTTTTTTTTTTATTGGACTGGATTTTGTAATAAAGGGCTGCTGTACCATTAAACCCCATTCGTGTGTGGTTTAGGTGTGTTTTTGGTGAATACAAGTGGAAAAGGGTGACTTAGTGGTAGTAGTGGCAGGCTCCCTCTATCTGTTATCAGAGACCAAAAGATTGGACTAGATGGTGAAATCTTAGCCCAGATTGTCATAGCTTGAATGTCTAGATCTACAGTGCCTTTGAAAAGTATTCATACCCCTTGAAGTCTTCCACATTTTCTCTTGTTACAACCAAAAAACGTAAATTTATTTTCTTGGGATGTTATGTGAAAGACCAACACAAAGTGGCATATAATTGTGAAGTGGAAGGAAAATGATAAATGGTTTTCAAATGTGTGTGGCGTGCATTTGTATTCAGCCCCCTTTACTCTGATACCCCTAACTAAAATCTAGTGGAACCAATTGCCTTCAGAAGTCACCCAATTAGTAAATAGAGTCCACCTGTGTGTAATTTAATCTCAGTATAAATACTGCTTTTCTGTGTAGCCCTCCAGAGGTTTGTTAGAGAACCTTAGTGAACAAACAGCATCATGAAGGCCAGGGAACACACCAAACAGATCAGGGATAAAGTTATGGAGAAGTTTAAAGCAGGGTTAGGTTATTAAAAAAAAAAATATCCCAAGCTTTGAACATCTCACGGAGCTCTGTTCAATCCAACATCCGAAAACGGAAAGAGTATGGCACAACTGCAAACCTACCAAGACATGGCCGTCAACCTAAACGGACAGGCCAGGAGAGCATTCATCAGAGAAGCAGCCAAGAGGCCCATGGTAACTGGACGAGCTGAAGGGATCCACAGCTCAGGTGGGAGAATCTGTCCACAGGACAACTATTAGTCGTGTTCTCCACAAATCTGACCTTTATGGAAGAGTGGCAAGAAGAAAGACATTGTTGAAAGAAAGCCCTAAGAAGTCCCATTAGCCTTTTTGCGAGAAGCCATGTGGGGGACACAAACATGTGGAAGAAGGTGCTCTGGTTAGATGAGACCAAAATTAAACTTTTTGGCCTAAAAGCAAAATGCTATGTGTGGCGGAAAACTAGCACTGCCCATCACCCTGAACACACCATCTTTTCTTCAGCAGGGACAGGATCAGAGTTGATGGAGAAGATGGATGGAGCCAAATACAGGGCAATCTTGAAAGAAAACCTGTTAGAAGTCAAAGTCCAGACCTAAATCCAATTGAGAATCTGTGGCAAGACTTGAAAAATGCTGTTCACAGATGCTCTCCATCCAATCTGACAGAAATTGAGATATTTTGCAAAGAAGAATGGACAAAAATGTCACTTTCTAGATGTGCTCAGCTGGTAGAGACATCCCCAAAAGGACTTGCAGCTGTAATTGCAGAGAAAGGGGGTTCTACAAAGTATTGACGCCATACAAATTTACCCCACAATTTTTACATATTTGTAAAAAAAAATTTAAAACCATTTATCATTTTCCTTCCACTTAATTATGTGCCACTTTGTGTTGGTCTATCACATAAAATACACGTTTTACGTTTTGGTTGTAACATGACAAAATGTGGAAAAATTTCAAAAGGGTATGAATACTTTTTCAAGGTACTGTAGATCTAGACATCCAAGACAATCTGGGCTAAGATTTCACTATCTAGTCAAATCTTTTGTTCTCTGAAAACATGGCGGGGTTTTTAGAGGGAGCCTGCCACTACCACCACCAAGCCATCCTTTTCCACTTGTATTCACCAAAAGAAAACCTAAACCACACACAAAGAGTTTAATGGTACAGCAGCCCCCTTATTACAAAAACCAGTACAATAAAAAAAAAATATATAATAATATTTACAGCAAACAACAAGGATGTGTTGAAGGTCCTTGAAGGTACCATAAAGAAACTGCAGCCCAAATTCTGTTACTTGGTTGGCCTCCAGCTACACTACGCCACTTCGGGGGGGGGGGGAATCACATAAACAGAATACTCATCTGTACATCATTAATGGGTCTCAACAACTTGACCACACTAAATCAGGATGCCATACCTTAGACGGGTCCCCATAAACTTCTGCACAAACAAACTCCTCCTTCAAGACCTTGTATATGCATAATGGAGTGCTGCTCCAAGTGCCGAGAGTGTGGCTCTGACTAAGCCCTGGGGGTGGGGCGAAATGCGTTCTCCGAGATAAGAGGACCTTTTTTAATCCTCTTTTTCTAAAAACTGAGAACATTTCATCTCCAAAGTGAACAGTACTTTAGTAAATTGACATTGGTATTGCTAAACTAGAATATGATAATCGTCTCCATAAATGCATACAAATCAAATGAAGGATTTTTAAAACATGGATTTTTGCACTTTTGATCCAACTGCATACATCCTAACCATGTGCCCATCACCTGAAGTCTATGGATACCTTGAGAAAGCTCAGTGACTTACAGTAAAAATTCCAGTATCTGTGCAGATTAAAAAAAAACATTGGGGTGGATTTAATACAGGCAAATAGAATGTGCACTTAGCAAAGTGCAGATGCTCCAGAGCTTAGCAAATAGGGTAAAGCATCACTTTGCAAAGAATACCTAATCACATGCAAGCAAAACGAAGAAAAAAAAACAAAAAAAAAAAAAAACACAGCATTTTTGCTTGCGCATGATTGGATGATGGAAATCAACAGAGCTTTACCTCATTTGCTAAGCTCTAGAGAACAGGTGTCAAACTGGCGGCCCTCCTGGCTGTTGCAGAACTACAAGTCCCATGAGGCATTGCAAGGCTGGCAGTTGCAAGCATGACTCCCAAAAGCAGTGGCATGATGGGACTTGTAGTTCTGCAACAGCTGGAGGGCCGCCAGTTTGACATCTTTGCTCTAGAGCACGGGTCTCCAAACAAAGAGCCTGTTCATTGTCCTTCAGACTTTAGGGGGGGCCAAATTGTGGAGAGTGGGAGTGGAAATATTCCTGGCATCAGTGGGAGTTAACATCGTCACATTTGGCATCATAGGGAGGAATAGTGCCCCATTATTGCTGTCATTGGGAGAAATGGTGATCCATTGTTGGTGTCAGTTGGCAGATTAGTGTCTCGGATCAGTGGGAGGAATAGTGCCCCCAAGGGCTGGATAAAGGTAAGCAAAAGGGCTGCATCCGGCCCCCCGGGCCACAGGTTTGATCACTGCTCTAGTGCAACTGCACAGTCTATTTGCCTTTAGTAAATAAACGCCACTATGTAGGTGAGTGCCCTATATAAATTAAACTGGCATGTGGGCAGGGCACTGACACCGGAGATAC